>OLMO02000277.1:14469936-14481875 GCA_900291935.2 Cassiopea xamachana | reverse complement strand
CAAACCTATTGAGCTCCTTAGGGCTTCTCAGATGTTTTGAAGAAATTTTTGAAGAGGTTTTTTGCATTATTTGATTTTAAAAATTATTTTTTTAGCGAGTCTGAAGAAAATTGTCTTAGCTTCTTATTTGTTTTTCTCATTTTACTGTTGAATTTCTGAGCTTTTTGGATATGGTATTGCCGATTGTTTTACAGACGGAGTCATTGGCAAGAGAATCATTGCTATCTCTAACATCACAAAGAACTGGATCATGGTTCAAAGACGAAATCCGATTGCTTGGCGGCCTAGATCATGTTGTTGATACAGGTGAGATCACCCTTACTGCAGAAAGATATTATTTCTTATAGTATCATAAAGCAAAAGTATCAAGCTTATTTTGGCTCAAGGGCTGCATAATGCACTATTTGACGTCAAATCGGCTGGATAGGCTGAAGGTCCTGAGGCGATGCCTTGGTTAGGTAGTAGGAAGTTGAATATATATATATATATATATATATATATATATATATATATATATATATATATATATATATATATATATATATATATATATATATATATAACTCGTTAGATAATCCGAGCAAACTAGGGGCTGATCTCTTAATTTCCAGCTGGCACAAGGCTATAAAAGCGTCAGTAGCTTTCAATATGCTCCAAATTTTTTCAAGATCTACATTGATGTCCTTGGCGGGCGGTATGTTTGACTGCCATGTCATATTAGCAAGTAAAGAGTATATCACGGTGGCTTGGATTGAAGAATGTAAAATTCTATTATAATGAGGTGTCATATTTATAGATTATCAGGTCTCACAAAAAGCATTTTGTGCCTGTGAGCGCAGATCTGAGAAAAATGTGCCTGTAGAAAAATAGAATGTAATCCCTTAAGTGTGCATGATAAATGTAGAAAACAAAGACTATAAAACGAGCTCAAAAGCAGTCAGTTGCAAGTCCCCTAGAGAGCTTCCTGCACGTTACATAATCGATGCTTGTATATAGATTTGGATGAAAAGTGCTTGCAGAAATTTAAAGTGTAACACTTTGTGCCAGCGAGTGGCGCTAACCACTGGCGCAGATTAATGAGCCCTTTAGATTATATCTACCAATGCTTTGTTTCTTTGTTTTAGCTTGTCATCCAATCTCAGCCTGTACTATATCCTCCCCTAGCCTCCCAAATGGGTTGAAGAACATTGATTGTTTCTACGTAGATAATACAATTAGGTGATATGGCGACAGCATCATTATTTGGAATCTGCAGTCAGTCACTTATTTCTTCCCTTAGTTGTTTCCTGCAGCAGATGTTTGAAAGTAGATGGCAAAGCAGCTGCTTCAGATTCCTCAACGAGCATGCGGCAAATTGAGAGGTGTTTGAAGCTATTGGAAAACGTAAGTTTGCTTTGTGCCAAGTCACTATTATTGTCTAATTATTGTTTGTACCATGTCACTTTTATGCTCTAATTATTGTTTGAACCATGCTACTTTTATTATCTAATTATTTTTGAACCATGTCACTTTTATGCTTTCATTATTGTTTGTGCCAAGTCACTATTATGTTCTAATTGTTGTTTGCACCATGTCTCTTTTATGCTCTAATTATTGTTTGTACCATGCCCCTTTTATGCTTTAATAATTGTTTGTACCATGTCACTTTTACACTCTTAAGTATTGTTTGTGCCATGTCACTTTTATGCTCTAATTACTGTTTGCACCATTACACGTTTATGCTCTAATTATTGTTTGTCATTCTTGACTGCCCTGAAACTGCTTTCCTTTATTTCTGTACCATAATATACCCTTATTTTAGACCCAAAGTAGAGTTTAGTTTACTGTCTTATTGTATACCCTAGTTTGCTGCCCAGGTCTCAAGTCTACAAGGCTACAGATATTCTACTCTTTGTTGATTCCAGCTCTGTTACTGCACCAGCTCTGTTCTTCCCATCGCTATTTTGTGGTCTATGATGGTAGCTTTTCATTAATTGCTTAAAGAGTAGGTTTTCACCCTTGGGAGGGAATTAACCCCAGGTTGGGAAGCAAAGGGACTATATTATTTGAAGTGCACAATTAATTCTGACCTTTTCCTGTGCCATGCTTCGCAGTGCAAAAATAGTTATGAACCACTCGTATTTTGAAATAGTAGCATGAATTAATTGTTTCACTCTCCATATTTTTAGTTTAATTCACTTTTTTTATAAGAAAACCATCATTTTGCCAGTGCCTCAATTTTCTTAACTTTTCCTGAAATTGATCTTGAGCTTTTCTTAAGATTTCCTTAACTTTTACTGGAATAAACTAGGTAAAATGGTGTACACTTTCATTATTAATATTCTGTACTTGAATTTGAATTCCATCTTTAACACTTTGAATGAAGTAACAACGAAATATCGATGTTTGGCCAATGAAGCACTAAATTTTGGAATTGGGCCTCATGGTTTTCTTAAGATTTTCTTAAGATTTTGACCATTTGAGCCTCATTTTCTTGTAAACTTTTTTCTTATAAAATAAACGTGTACTCGAATTTGAATTCCATCTTCAAAATTTTGAGTGCATTAATGATTTTCTATCAATTTTTTTGCCAACAAAAGCAATTAACTTTGAAAATTGAGCCTCATGGTTTTCTTAAGATTTTCTTGATATTTTAGCCATTTGAGCCTCATTTTCTTGTAAACTTTTTTCTTATGAAAGAAAATGGATGTACAAAATATCTATATTTTCCAGGTCACAGTACAATGCCAAACAAACCAAGGATATCTAACCTCTTATAGAGATTCAGCTTTATTGGAAACGTGTTCAAGGTAAGTCTTGTCAATTTCGTTGTTTATTAATTTTTTGCCATAAATAAAGAAACGAACTCTCTGTTTCAGCAAATTATTAGCTTTACAACTTCATACCAAGACATAAAAAGTTATTTTAGGTTTAACAAAGTAATACTCTGCAAGTCGTTTTTTAAATGAGTAGATTTTAGGCTAATAAATCCATTTTAAGTTGAATGAAGGGCTGTTAACATGGACACACTTTGTGATTTGATTGTAGTTATAATATTCAATGTATTCTTAGGCACCGAATAGTAGGGCACCCCCGACTGCAAATTTCTTAAAATTTCACCACCCATTTCCACGTATTTATACCCCCCAACTATGCAATTTTGAAGAAAATTCAACCCCTTCCCCATTTTACTCACACCCCATTCCAACTAAAGATTTCAAAGTTTTACAAATGATAGGTAAATAAACTACATTGACTTAGTGAACACAACTTAATATCAATAAGTGAGGAATTAAAATAAACTGTACAAAATAGCAACAAGTACACACTCGTGGAGACTACTTTCTAAAAGTAAGTAGGTTTATTTAAAAAATTTTGGTAGAATCATGATGAAAATTTGTCTTATTGTACTGTACTCTATATTGTATATTAAACATTGACCCCCCTCCAACTATTGACAACCCGCCTGTTATAGTAAATTTGGAAAAATCATACCCATTCTAGTTATTAAGACCCAAATTTATCCCTTTTTAGCAAAGTGTCAACCCCCTCCTTATGATACCCGCTACTATTCGGTGCCTAGGGGTACTAGAGTTTTTCGAATTCCAATCGTCAAGTCGAATTCCTCTTGCCTGCCTAAAGAATTTTAAAATAAAAATGAAATGTATTCTTGATGTAAAGTGAATGGATTTCGTAAATTCTTCTGTAAATTTGAAGTTCTAAATTTTTAGTTGTATCCAAATGTTCTGATTCTATTTAAAAGTTTATTTTTCATAGACTGCTGATGTTTTCTGTTACTTTTTTAACTGGTGGTGATTGCTACAACAAGGCAGCTGTACAAGCATTGTGGTTTTCTACTATGAAAACTCTATTGAATCTCACTCATGACAACGGTACTTTCATGTTTTGCTTTCATGCACGTCATTCATTAGCGATTATTCTATTATTCAAAGTGATGGTTGAATAATACTCGCTCTCCACTTGCTGAGCAGTGATTGGGAACTACGTAGGAGCACTGGGGAGATGCAAAGGGCAAAGAAAGAACTCTCCACGCTCCATCACATTGCCAAATGTTCAGGTCGTACGCCTCTCTATCGGGCGCTCTCTAGATTAAACACCTTGCACTGGAGTTAACTTTACTTATGATATCATTCACCAGCTAGAATTACTCGCTTGTAGCAGCTGATAATTGAATGCAGTTGTAATTTATAAATTCGTGTAAAATTGAAATTTTTCCCACTGCATAAGAGATTGCCGTTTTAGGATATGTCTTTAGTTTTTGTTCTATTCTGTTTTTCAGAGCTTGCAAGTGTACGGTTCTGCCAAAAGAGTAACGTTCTAAGCATTCTGCTCAAATCTGCATTGCAGGTAATTTTTCTCTTACTAAGTTGTGAGTAGAAAATCAAACAACGGCTCATCCGAACTCAGTCCATGCCCGGAGACACGTGCGATCACACATGTGCGTGTCAACACACGTGTAAAATCCCCTGCACAAGCGAAAAATTGCCCGTTCCAGCATCACTATCAACCGTGCAATTGTAAATGCCAAATAGGAACTTTGTTGTCGCAAATGCAACACTAGTGATAGTCACCCTTCGCTTTCATAACTCTGCTTTATCCTGTTTCATCCCAAATGAGATTTTTGAAATGGTTCAGCAGCAAGACTCTATATTTAGGACTCACAAATTTTGGAGCGCACGTGCAATTCCCAGTAAGTAAGAGCAATCACTCGTGGAGACAAGGTTGAACGTGCGAATTTACTCTCGTGCACCAATTTCTTCCGGGCATGGACTGCGGACAATAAACGAATTTAGCTTTTCAGTTCACAAATCATCTTTCATTCCAAGAAGTTCTCAACTATGGAACGCATTGCCTTCCCCTGCTTTCCCGGAAACTTATCTTCCTTCAAATCTAATATCAACAAACTTGATCTTATTTCTCTATCCACTGAACCTTTCTCCCTTTTCTAAGTTTCTACATTGTCGGGGCATTGTTATAGGCCCTAGGGCCTTTCAACTTCACTATTCACAGGGCATGAGTATGGAAAAGCTAGAGGGTGATGATCTTCTCTGTTTCTTCCTGATTTGCCATTATCTTCATGTAAATTTTCTTACCAACTACTTAGAATCTAGTCCAAACACAACACCGTCAAATTAGACAAACTCCATTGTAGCAATGATAGCCACAATGCATTGGCACCGTGGTATCATGAGTGACGTAATAGTGGGAAAGGTCTATAGTCATGCGTACATCTTCACACCCTTTGCAATCCAATATTGTTGATCCCATTCATCGTTCGTGATGGAGAATCGATTTTCAAGCAATAGTGGGATACATGTTCCTCTCACATGACAATATCTTATTGAACTCAAGTGACGTAAACATATATAGGAAACACACCCTTCAATATGAATGTAAAAGCCGCATGAAACCAAGCAAAGAGCCGCGAGTTAGCCACCCTTGCTTTAGCTGCTCAGATAGAACTGTCCCAACTGTCCTTTTCTGATAAATCATCCTATCTTTGGATGAAGAAGTCTTCTAGCAGCTGAGTTTCCCTGTAGATCTTGAATGCTAGATTTCGTTATCGTATCGTTTCAGCTTCCAAGCTTCTTACCGTCCACAAAGCAATTTGATGTCGTTGTTTTGGTGAGAGCAAGCCTTAATGTTTTTTTTATCATAATACAATATAGTTTAGAACTGTTTACACACAGCAATTTTCAAATTGTAAAGCATTGGATCAGAGGCAGAGGCATACGTTTTCGAGTAGCCTCCAACCTAACGTTGTAGTTTAAACAAATGAATCTAAGCGAAATTATATATACATGTAAAATTAGCAAGTTTCGAGGCCGAGTAAGTCGATTCTTAATAGACACGCACTATTTGTTGTGAAAACTAAATTTTTGTTTGAATGTTTCCGTTTAACTCATAAGTAAGTTGTTTTAGCTACAAAGTTAGTGACTGATTTCAGCACGGCTACTAGAATTGTGATCTTTGGAAGACCTTAGCCTTTTCATTAAATTAACTCTTTATTCTATATTACTGGGGCTTCTTTCGGAAAGAGCTACCCTCAGTTAACCTTGCTCTGCCACCCTTTGGCTGATACAAGACTGTTGAACAGCTCACGCACAGGGCAACTGTTTGAGCATGGCTGAATACTGTTGTGATTTTGAAACAACCTGGGAAGTTAACATCCATGAAATAAGAGTTTAGTGACTGTACCAGTCTTTTTAATTTGTGTTTCCTGGAAGACACTTTCTTGTGTTGCCTTCTAATCCATCAAAACGACTTTGACATGAAAATGCTAATGAATTTTTTCTTTTAACTCTTAGAGCCTCGGACTGCTAATAAATCTTGTCGAATACAGTAAGAAGAACCTTCTGGCGCTGAATGCAGCCGTTGCTCCCCCGCAGCTTAGTAGTAGCGAAGAATATACAGCATCTAGTGAGAAAGATGATACACCATCCTTGGAGTCTCTACTGCATTTGTTTATGGTCAAGCTTGAAGCTGCAAAGGATAACAGTGGAATGGAAGAGGATCTTACTAAGCTGAACAGTAAGTCTACTTTCACTTAGTTGTTGCAGTGATTTGTGGTTGTTATTTACGAGTGATCGGGGATTTATAGTAAATCACTTTTTTGTGATTGATCACTTTTTTGTGGTTGATGACTGATTTATGTTACATCACTTTTTTATAGTTGATCACTGATTTATGTTAAATCACTTTTATGTTTGATCACTAGTATATGGTTGATCATTGATATATGGTTGATCACTAATTTATGATCCATGATTCTGATATATTTCTATGCATGATAATGTTTATGCTACTGTGGCAAAGTGTATTTTATGGACATTGTACCAAGTACCCTTTGTCGCAAGAAATTTTTCATCAAGAACGTGTTGGAATGCATACCATAAAATTTGATGGCCCAGTAGTACCATTTTTAAGCTCCAGTCTAAAAATTTACATTAACAACTGCACAATTACAAAGCACAGTCTTAGGAAAATTCAAACTATATTTCATTACAAGCCCTAGCATTACAGCAATCCCTCTTTCAAAGGAAATATTTGCAGTATAAGCATTTGACAGAACACCTGCAGTATTTTCTAAAAATTGCGTATAATATTCATGCTAATGCGAAAACTTATTAAACTGATGTCAGAACAAGCCTTCGTTTAAGAAATGTACATGTTGGCTTTTCGTTTTAAGTAAAGAGATATCCTCTGCAGGAAGAAATTTTACCCGAAATTCATAAAGCTGCGTATGTCTTGTTTAGTTTGCTTAAATCCGTTTAAATCTGCACGAACCTGTTTGACTTTGCTTAGGTCTGTTTACTTCTACATAATACTTTTTCTGCTTTTCGAGTGTACTGTTTATGTTATCCTGTATCGTTGCTCAAGGTTCCCTGCACAATTCCTCAATCCGCATTGGAAGTGATGGTGTAAGTCTTGTTTGTGGTGATGACCTTGACAGGTCTGCCAATGACGAGAACTCTTCATCTAATACTAAGAGTGACGAAGAGAAAAAGCAGGCTGAAGAGGAGGAGCCTGGGGATAGCAATACAGCGGAGAAAGCTAGTAAGAAAACATCGTCAGAAAAAGAAGCTGAACATTTAGGAAAAGGTATTAGTTTGGGGATTACTTCAGATTAATTTAGATATCGTATCGGATCATTCGTTCATCTTTTTGGGATTCATTTGGTCGTCTTATCGAATTCATTTGGTTATCTTATCGGATTCATTTGGTTATCTTAACGGATTTATTTGACTAATTATCCGTATTCATTTTGAAATCTAATCGGATTCATTTGGCTATAAGATCGGATTCATTTGGCTATTTTATCTGATTGATTTAACAAATTATCCGGATTTAGTTGGAAGTTCGTTTAGGATTCATTTGGCTACAAACTCGGATTCAGTTGGTAATCTAATCGGATTCATTTGGCTATAAAATCAGATTGATCTTTGTCTATTTTAGCGGATTTATATGATTACCTTATCGGATTCATTTCGTCAGCAAATTTATCAGCAAGCTGATCGCATTGTCGCTTTGTAGGCCATGGTAATACGTTGTTTATGCCTCCTGGTAACTAATACCCCCATCGTGATACTCTGTTTATACTCTCTTTTAGCATTGGAAAAGGCAGGCCAGCACATGGAAGACAGCTTAATAGCATCATATGCGGCTTTGTTGGTTGCCCTACTGTGCGAAGAAAATAGGGTATTTTACCTCTTAAAGTTTCCATGTATTCTGGTTGTAGTATCCATCCTCTCCATCTTATTAGTGCTATTATTAGGGAACTGACCAAGTGACCGAATAAATACCCGCTCGTAAATTGATTTGCTCTTGAGCAGGCACGTCGGCACGATATTTTGGAAAGGGGGCCAACAGGAGCAAAAAAGCACCGATTACCATGGGCACCTCTTTGGAACACCACCTAGCATAGGCACCTCTTTGGACCCAAGGCACCTCTTTGAGACATTCTCGCTGCATCTTTTAGCAGGACCTATATCTCACACAGCTATACAAATTGTTCTCTCTTCCAGTCGTATTTTGCTTGTTTATGTAGCTTATTTAATTTCTTTTTTATGATATTAATGTCTAAAAAAGGATTCTATTGCATTTAAGAAAGGGAACTTTGCTTCCCCTGCTCCCCCACATGAAGGACAGGAAGGGCACTTGCACCCCTCTGCCCCTCTCTCCGGCGTGCCTGATCTTGAGTCAGTTTTACTCACTATCTGCCACCTGATGTTTTCTAGTGCAATGATATTATATGCAGTTTGTATTGCTAAGAACAGGGCTACCCTACGCATGCCCCCTATGCCCCTCCCATGATGTTAAGTGTGGCCCTCGCTGAGGTCAAAAGTTAAAGAGAGTTGTATTGGTATTTTTTGGCACCAAATAGTAGGGGGGGTCCGATTACAGATTTTTGAAAATTTCACCGCCCATTTCCATTTCCCCCCAACTATGCAATTTTGAAAAAACTCCAACCCCAGTATTGCTAACGTAAAGATTTCAAAAGATTTCTCAAAAAGGATAAGAAAGTAAAACACATTGAATTTGTGAACACATATCAATATTTCAATTAAGGTAATCAAAATAAACTATTTACCTTGTACTTATACAAGGTTAGCAACTAATTGCAATAATTTTGACATGTGTAACTCCTCATACTGTCTTTTTAGCATTGACCCTCCCTCCAACCATTAAATTACTCTATTTACTCGGTTTTACCTCCGTTTCCCCCAATTCCTTGGGGCTTTGAGGGTGCCTCTGAGAGGACTTTATTCCTGGCGCGAGCATTTAGGACCGGATGCCCTTCCTGACGTCACCAATGGCCTGCGTTGGGCCTCAAACCCAGGACCATATTGGTCTTAGTCGAGTGCATTACCGCTAGGTCACGGCTGCTCCCCTCCAACCATTAACAACCCCCCAAATTTTACATTTTTAGCAAAAAATACTACCCCCTCCTTATTACTCCTTCTATTCTGTGACAAAAGTAATCACTGGCGGATCCAGAAGACACAAGGCCATGGTGCCCCAAAATATAATATTTCCTTTAGCAAATGATAGAGTTAAGAAACTTCCCACATAAAAAGACACTAAAATGAATCAGACGGCCCCCCCAAAGCCCAGTTCTGGATCCGGCCCTGTTTATAATGATATTTGTGTATGCAAATTGGCGTTTCATCTATAACCTGAGCATGGCTGTGGCCCGTCATCTATGACCTGAGTTTGAAAGTGTCCCTCCTTGAAAAAGATGTACGACGCTGCTGTATAGCACCAAGGCTGCTCGCTAATGTTTTTCTTGAGGGATGCAAGACTTAGATGTGACCGATATAGTGCACGCAGCACCTTATTCCTCTTTCGTGGTTGCGTGTATCTGACAGTACAGCAAAATGAAGAAAATTTGTGGATAGAAACCAGATTTAGTGATTTGCCAACGGAAGGTTTTTCTTGGGGATGTGACAGCACCCACACCTCCATCTTATGGACGGGTATGCAAGGCATAATTTATCTCAGGCATTTTTCTAAACTTATTTTAGGTAGGGTGGATAGTGTAGAGTCATTCTACATGTTGATGTAGCAGGTCATTCTAAATACTGGTAGGGTAGTAGAAAGTCATTTTATTCTCTCATTTTTATTGCTCGTGACTTTCCTATGAGCTTTTTTCCATTTTATGCTTGCAGGAAAATCAGCAAATTGTTCATGAAAAACTGCAGTATGGAGACTTTGGTATAATGACTCACACCCTTGATAAATTCTTGGCATTCATGAATATGACTGTGAGTATTAAATTTCAGATTTTCTTCATAAACCCAATGTAATTCTTATTCATTTTTGCTCACGAGACGTTTTCTCGAATAAAATAAGGCTTCTTTCTCTTTTGTTTTCGGTTTAGAATTAGTAGTTTATTCTTTAGCTACCTTCAGATATAGCTCTTCTCCTTTGCGAAAGATGAGCACCAGCGGTGGTGTGTATGTATATATATATATATATATATATATATATATATATATATATATATATATATATATATATATATATATATATATATATATATATATATATGTATATATATGTATGTATATATATATATGTATATATATATAATATATATATGTATTTATTAATGCGTTTATTTGATAGTTGCTTTTCACCAACTTTAAATATCTTGATTGATTGATTGATTGATTGATTGATTGATTGATTGATTGATTGATTGATTGATTGATTGATTGATTGATTGATTGACTGATTGAATGAACTACACACGCAGAAGTATCTAGTACTTAATTTTTCTGGAATAAAGCTAGTGAGAATTTCTTCCCAAGTTAAAAGTTTTATGCAGAGCTCCACGGAGGTAGAAAATTCTTAAAAAACTGTTTGGGTGTTCTAAGTACTCTTGGCAGAAATTGTAGATTGCTACTGCCACTGTGCACAATGTACTTAAATCTGAGTTCCTATTTCACTGTATTCGTTCTATTCGCTCAGACTTCGAGACACACTGTTTCTGATATTCAGATGTCTCTTTTCCTCCATTTTTGATCTAGAAGTTGCAACTCGCTAGAAATGTAGCAACTGCCATTTCCATAAATCAACAGAGTAATATCATAATTAGTTATTTCATATCGCATCACCACTTAGAGCTGCTTTAGTCTCTAAGAGTTTCTTCCGCTTAAGAATGCAAAGGAATCCCTCTAGGATCTTGGATGACGCTGCTTTTTAGAGGATCTCATCCCAAGGGGAGTTCTATAAGAATTTATGCGAAGTTACCCCGTTAGATACCGTAAAAGTTCTATTAAGCCCTCTTCTAATAAGCCTCTCTCCCTATTTGGCCCCCCTTTTTCATGGAAGTAAGCCTTTCTCCCTATTAAGTCCTCCCTTTTTCATGGAAGTAAACCATTGAATGGGTTCTTGAGGTATGGAAGATAGTGCCAGATGAGATCACGTCTGTAAAGTATGACCCATACACAGAATTACTAGTGTGCCTTATAAACCTACAGCATACTGATCCTTTCAAAGGAATCCAAGAGGAGAAAGTTTGTTTAGAAGATATTCCAGGATTATCAGTTGACCATGATAATTCAGATGAAGATGAGAACAATACAGTTGATAATTGTGAAAAACTTTCGAAGTTGCTATCACCGATTATTCTAATAAAGCAATGAAGAGGAAATGCAAAAAAACATCCGTGTAGAGATTTACCTTGAGAATGTAATAAGCCTCCTTCCTAATAAGCACCCTTCTCTATGATGTCCCCCCTCTAAGAATCCAAAAGTAAATATGCTCCCCCGGGGGCTTCATATGGCTTTTACGGTATTGCCTAAATAAGCCAGGTATAAATGCAAATAGAAAAAGTATAAACAAAAAACTGAATATTGAAAATATTAATTATCATTTTTGCTATAATTCTTATTTTAGCAATAAGGTAGCTATTATTATGTTAATTAAAGCTT
>OLMO02000277.1:14430366-14456141 GCA_900291935.2 Cassiopea xamachana | reverse complement strand
TTGGAATGTATTCCATAAACTTTTAGGCGAAGTTGTACTTTTGGTATTTAAGAATAATTTAAGAATAATAATGCTTGGCTCAAAATCAGAAAACTTTAAGAACATTGAGGTTCTGCAAATAGTTATAAAACTTATAAAGAAGATTGTAGGAACGTTGGTAAAAATATAAATTAGTGAACTACTTTGCATTTATTGTTTTAAATTATTTTCTTTTAATTACATCATGACGTTAGGACAACTTACGAGTTACTTATCGCCTCTAACAGGGAAGGTGCCTTGATTTGTTACGGCAGTGTTTCATCAAGTAAACGGTAAGGCTACGCAGCGTCTCGAAAACAGTAAGCGTTACGTAACACCGCTTTATAAGGAATCTACGTGTAGAAGGCCGAGCTATTTGAAGAACTTATGATACTAAAGCAAAAATCCCTAAGAAACTCTTTAACTTTGAAACATTTTTACGACCAGTGGCGTAGCCAGGTTCGCATCTTTGGGGAGGGGGCAAAACAGGGTGTGGCCAAGGGGAAGACAACATGGGCGTGGACCCTGGTAGGGCATGGTAGGGCAACTAGGGAGTTATCTAGGGGTAGCGGCATAGCACCATGTCATAGCTCGCGTTGAAGTACCATCGGCTATCAAGAAAGAAAGAGGAATGGGGGTCAGAGGGTGGAGTCCCCTAGAAAACTTTTTGGACCACATCCTTTAAATATCAGGGAAACTCCCTTTTGGCTATAAAGATGCGTCCTTTTCCAGATAGAAAAGAGCAGTTGAACTTGCTATTTCAAAGCTACCTTCCAATGTATCTATTTTATTGCAGATTTGAGTGTTTCTTGGACACCAACTTTTTCATCATTGGGGGGAGGCCGCCCCCCCTTGCCCCCTGGCAACGTCACTGTTTACAGCTGCAAGCAATCAAAAAGTAGGGAGAAGGTTCCTTTCATGTGCATTCAAAACTAACATAAATAAGTTTGTAAAGCTTCCCAATGTTAGAGAGTCCCAATCATTAATAGCATTCAAAAAAGAACTAAGATCCTGCACAATGAAGTGTGATTGTAGATGGTGCACAACTTTTATATCTAGGGTTGGTTTTATCTAGCTTTTTACCATTTAGCTTATTTCCCTAAAGTAAACAAAATGATCTACTTTATCTACTTATATTCATACTAATAGTAGGCCTTAATTTGCTCTACATTAGCTATATCATAAAACTGCCTTATGGAAACGGGCTGCTGTCACACAAGCTTCTTGGAAGCACAATCTTTATGAGGATTGCGTGGTACCCTAACTGGCAAAGTATGCTTCCCAGTTTTATCTACAATTATTTCATAACCATGATGAAAGTTATAATGTTCACCAGCATGTCTGTCATCTTCCTCAGGTCGACGTCGTACCACATCGTCCCATAAGCCTAAAGAAACCTGGATAATTGACATCGCACAAGAAATGAATTTGAGATATACTCATTTTTAAAATTGCTATCAATTAGGAAGTATCCTCCTCATTATGACAGGACATATGGCAAATAACTGCTTCAATAAATATTGAAAACAAATCTTTTGAATAGTAACGCTGCTATTTATGTTTTGAGCAACTGTACTTGAATTTCTTAATGCCCGAAAAGCACTGGAAATCCTGATAATTAAATATCAATTTGGCTAGCAAGATAAAGATATTTACCCGAAGGTAATCTTTAAGTGTGTCATAAGGGGGTAGCAATATTGNGGTATACAATAGGAAAACAGCTGAGAAAGTTTGTTGCGGAATCTAAAGAAAAGGGGTGTGTGCAAAATGGTTCCGCAATAAATATGGCCACGGAGGTTCAGGCAAACATTTGTCATTGTTTATGCGTGTGCAAAACGTGCTCCTGCACAACACAGTCCAGAAAACATCCACAAAACTTATTTTTCTGCTTATATTCTATCTACAAATTACATAATTCAAAATGAAATTGTTGTATGTCTGAACACGACAGTAGACCAACATCCCTGTGAAAAGACGTTCTACATGCATCGCTCTTAACCGTAGCGTAGTTGCCTCCAATCAAAAGATTAATTAAAATTACAAAACAGGTTACCTTGAAGTTCCATGTTACCGATTTCGCTTGCAGCAAAGATGTGAGTCACTCGGCACGATATTGTACTTCTCATGTTCCAGAAAAAATTTCCTTGTGAAAGATGGCATGTCGCAATGAGCAGAGATATCCCGCTGTGACTCAGCCGATCTTACGTTATTTGTGGCACTGAGAATGTGTTGAAATACCCGTGTCATGTTCAATAATTTGGTCTCCGTTTTTAGACGCAGAACAATAGTAAACTTTTCCCAGCATGTCTGCCATTGTTTTGCCGTTGTAGATTTCGCAAGGGGTGAATGTGGTGTATGCACGGGGTAAAACAGCACTGCATATAGTTTTCACAGTCGTGTCTTTTTCAGGTATGCAAAATTGACGTAGTATCAGATATTTGTTAGGCAAAATATGCTACGCGCATAAACATAAGAACCAGATGGCACAAGGGGCATGCCCCCATTTTCACAAGTCCTTTTTATGAAGTGACCCAGTGCAGCTTGCAGGTTTGCCTTTTTTGTTGGTGATGAGGGTGCCCCTGAATACATGTGCCCCCCCCACTTTTTGAATGGCTTTGTTTTCTCCCATCTAGTGTGCTACGTCAAATATCCTTCCCTTTGCATGGAATATGGAGCTGTGGGGACTACGATCCATGCCTTTACTGCAGCACAAGCTGTTGCATTTCGACAAACAACAACCAAACCCTAGCTGGGATAACAGTTTGACCTCAGAGGGGAATTTTTGCCTCGCACTGTGGATTTCTCTCCCGCTCACATGCTGCGATTGCGGCAGCGCAATTGTTGCAAAATGATTATTCCTACTATTCCTATCCATCATTCTTCTTGCAAGACAATTTTACACGTTATGCTCTACCCTCAGCAGGGAAGGGGTGGGCGCCAGGAATTTTCCGACGGGGGGACGGACTCTTCCGACGAGGGGGCTAAAATACATTCAGGGTACTATAAATGATAAAATCTCCGAAAAGATCGTTTTGCACCGTCCGACGGGGAGCTATAACTCCCCTAGCTCTCCCCTGGCGCCACCCCTGCAACGGGCAAAATTCTTATCAAAGCTACTTGCAGCCACGCAATTTCTAGGCCACGAAACAAATCCCCCGCCCGTTACTTAGTTTCCAATCAGGGTTGGTTGAACTAGCCAGATGGCCCGGCATAAGGTGTCCTTTCTACCGGGCACCTCCTCTACATATGAAGTATACATGATCCTACCAGCTACTAAGAGCAGAAACATGGTATAATAACGGCATATTGAACGTGGTGATCACAGAAGTATTCCATGACGTGATCATCACGAACTATGGAACATAAGCCAGGTTCTATGTATTAATCATGCTTACATCATCTACTGCAAGTAATGGCTCCACAAAGCAGGAATTATTCACATGTGACTCCGAACAGGCGTAAAACGTAGCACAATAGTCTTCTCTTGCAGGGGCGGAGTTAATGGGGGCCGGGGGCCATAGCCCCCAAAAAAGAAATATTTCCTATGCCAAACAATAGCGTTAAGAAACTTCTCACATGGAGAAGAAAATATAATGAATCAGATGCCCCCCCAAAAGTCTAGTTTTAAATCCGCCCCTGCTCTCTTGACATATGCGACTCTTTCTACACGGCATGTCTGTGGGGTGGCTACTTAATATTTTCATTGATTTCATTTCATTTTAAAATTCTTTATGGAAGTGGACCCTTCAGCAAGGATGTTGGTTTGCAAGGGCCCCTCCATCAAAAATGCAATACTAACCATAACATGAACAAATTTACAGTCTTTGGTAAAATAATTAAGAAGCATACGTTTTCCATAGTAGGTTATGCCCTCAAACGTAACTTGCAGTGTACTTATTGTTGATGTCAACAAAGTAAAATTGAGGCTTTTTCGCTAGGGCCTCTTGAAATCAAAGGTCATTGAAGGACTTCACTTCGGTTCAAAAATGAAACGAAAACGAAATGAAAATGAAAAATGAGAAGTGGCGGGAAGAATGAAAACAAATGACTTGAGGCTCATAATCTTTAATGAAATACAAATCTAGCAAACCATTTTCTTGTTCATCTCCACTATAGCGACATTTTTCAAGGCAGCTTTAATTCAATATAAAACATTAAAGCCCAAGGGGTGAATCACTCGTGACAAAGTGTATGATATTTTTTTGCTTTCTGGAATTTTCTTTTGTTTATTTGTGATCGATTTTTCTCATTCGAATTCTATTTTACAGGCTTCAAGTAATTCGTGAATTTTGCACACGCATTCAATACGTCTTCGCAAGGCACCTCATTCCCTGATATGTCCAAATCACATGCAAAGTATCAGAGGTATCATGTGCATAGTCACCCCGCTAATTACGTCGCCAAAACACCATCACATTGTTTGGTATATAATTAGAAGTTTATTTACTTAGTACATTCATCGTAAGCTCTCATTGCCAAGAAAATATACTCTTGTCGGCCGTGCTCTTTGAGTATTGTATGCTCTGGCACCCTAGAACTATGGTTATCTGACATGCTAAAAACTATTGGGCTTCATACTTGAAACCGTGCTAAAATCCTCCAGCAAACTTGCTGTGGCCTACTGTTTACGTGACANAGTTAAGTAAACAATACACTTCTATTGTTAGCAAAACTCCTTGGAGACAAAAAAGACAATGCTGGCGGTGTGGTTTAATTAATAATTGTTTCCGATTTCAATGCTGAGGAGATGGTCACGTGTACGGAACGAAGCTTACTGTGACTTGGCTCGTACAACAACTAGGCCTACACAAGATTTCCTGTAGATTATAAATACAAAATATAATACCCAAAACACTAAGTGCATTCGAAAAACAATGAGGGAATGGACATGATTGGGGTGCACTCCGCTCTGGGGTTCTCAAAATGCACTTACCTATGAGTGTGGGGTACCTAAAGTGCAATCCTTCATAAAACCGTTATCATTGTAATTGAAATCCTCCCCAAGAAAAATTTTGTGGTCCTAAAAAGTGTCTTGTTTATAGTTAGAATACGTAGAACAAGTTTATGGTAATAAAAAAATAGAGTCAAATGTTTTTTTCTTACAAACGTGGCCTTATTCAAACGCTACTGGGAAGAGCCTGCAAGAGGAATATAGTCGTTCTACTTGCAACTAGGATGTTAAAAAAGTCTCCTAAATATAAAAAAGACTCAATTTCCCGACAGGTTAAATGTATGGTGACGGTCACATTTGTTAGGCATTCTATTGTACGTCACAGTAGGAACTCAAGCGAAGTGTGATATAGCATATGACAAAGTAGAAAAAACCCACATGGGTTTCCTCTGAGTCTTACCTTCTTTTGTTATCAAAGATTCTTTTAGGGTTGAATCATAGAGTTGATCACATGGTTTGAGACTATCATATTTTCCGTGTTCAATCTTGTTTGTGATTTCTCCTCTTGAGCAAGAATCCTCAACAATACCCTTCATGAAACCAAAGCTGATCAAAATACGACTAAGAACAGACGGATTCGTAACATTACGCTTCGTTTCGGACAACTCTCGTTCGTCCAATAAGCAATCATTGCCATCCTCGGATTCAGTCCTACTATTGATGAATTCACTGCTTTCAGATGTTGCTAAAACCATCTTTGAAACAGATGCATCTAGTTTTTCTCGCTGAAACAGTCTAGATCTAATCTGTCGCGGTGTATTGTAGATATAACTTTTTCCAATTCTTCGTCTTCGGTCTCAAATGATTATGTTCATAAATAGGATGATCCATTCACTTTAGGCTTGTAATTCTTCAAATGCTGTTGAAATCGAACAGATTAATATCGCCAATTACTAACAGATTATCTCTGCTGATGAAGTAAAAAACATTTTGAACGATGTACCATACTGCCCTTGCGGCAACGTAAACCCCAACTGCTGCTAATAGCAAATCGTTTTGACAATTATTCGCCCCGTCGACTATGGGAGCATTGTTTAAAACTATCCAATCAGAGCCTACTATTCCTCGGGGAAACACTATACTGGTTGGTAATCAATGAAGGCCATGTGACTATCTTTTGATAATAAAATGTGCCTAATTCCTATTTAGTTTTGTACTTTCATACGGAATTGGTTTCCACATTCTTCATTATATTGTTTGGTAGATATTGGATGCATTAGGGTCAGCCCTTCACGAGGTAACGTTTGCTTTTGGAAAACCACGGTTGCAATGAGCCATCTGCGTCTGCAGATGTAGCAGATATGAAGACACGGATTAAGTGATTGTTGAACAAGATAATGTCCAATGTATATATACGTCTTAACCTAAAGGCGGCCTTTCGAGAGGTCTTCAATGACTAGGTGGAGAAATTGTTTCAGTCAATGTAGAAGGTTGTCCACGTGCATACCATGCTAGAAGGTGTGAAACTTACTCTTAGAAGTAGGCCATCTCATTGTGAATCGGCAACTTCTAAACCTTTGCTAGGCAGGTTTCACAATCAGGAAGAGGGAACAACTTTTACTAGTGAAAGTCATCAGCGCAAATAAAGAGGCCATTATTAAATGATCACAGGGAATTGAGAGCCCATTATCTGAAGACACTGGTCGTAGAGAGGCCATTATCTGGAAACTGAGGGAGGCAGTTTTAATGACTTTGAAAGAAGAGTTCCTTTCTCTGTTGTATTTGAGTATAGGATTCCAAACACAATGATGGCTTTTGTCACAAGCAAAGGTTATTTTTATTGGCAAACAGATCTTGCATAGAAATAGCATCGAGCTTTGCACAATGCCACTGTAAGAGAACAACAAGGGGTAAAAGCACTTTCCTGTTTTCCAAAATAGGCTCAGAAGACATNTGGAACTTCCAGCTGAGTTTTAAGCATACTGTTAGCATTCAACTTTAGGTCTTGCACCAAGTTTAATTTTTTTCCGTCATGAAAATGTTAAATTGGCAAATGCGTTGGAACGGAAAAGTATACCCGTAAAAAAGATGATTCAAGCGCACCCATTTCAAAACTTTACCTGCACACTTTTTGAAAGGGAGCACTTTGTAAAGAACGTACGTTTAGAAAGCCAAAATATATAAAGAGTTTTTGCTACGCAAAGAAAACTCCTTAAGGAATTTCTCAATTTGAAAACTGTTTACATGTCTTTTTTTATATGAAAACCATAAATTTGCTTGATCCTCAATTTCCTTAGCTTTTCCCGAAATTGAGCCTGAGATTTTCTTAAATTTTTCTTAAGTTTTTCTGAAGTAGAATTGGCTAAAATGGGTTAAACATTCGTTGCTAACATTGCACACTTGAATTTGAAGTCTATCTTTAACATTTTGAATGCAATAATGATGAAATACCGATTTTGGCCTATAAAAACACTTAATTTTGGAAATTGAGCCTTGTGATTTTCTTAAGATTTTCTTAAGATTTTGACGATTTGAGCCTCATTTTCCTATCAACTTTTTTTCTTATAAAAAACGTGTATATCTGAAGGCAATCAAGAGTTAGGTAGCCAGTTGCACTCATTGGCAGCCAAAAATCATGGCAAAATTTGAATAGATTTTTTGCTTCCGATTGTGTCAAATGTGTCATTAATAAGTTTTCAGTTACGCTGTCTCTCTGTAGTTATATTCTATGGTCGATAATTTCAATGTGATCGTTATAGGCACATGAATAATGCGCTTTTGGTACTAGGCCCTGATCTAGGTTTCTTATAAAACGGAGTGTATTATTTACTTATACAGTAGGCAACTACTGTAAACAAAGTCATTTCCCTGTATGAGTTTTATTTTTGCTACTTCTGCTACTTGAAATGATTGTGTGAATGAATGAATGAATGACTGAATGAGAGAATATAGGAGTCAGGGGGAAGCCAAAGGAAATTTTTGGTGGGATGCACAACCCCAATTTGCCGACAAGAGACTTTTTTCTCAAGTCCAATTTGCTGACAAAGGAGATTTTTCTCGAGTTTTATCATTAGCACAACGTTAACTACCAGTATTGATGTAATGCAAGTTTGCCGATAAGCTAAATGTTGACTGTGCCCCTGGAATGAATGAATGAAGATATGTTAAAGTCAAAATTGTACAATTTAAAAAAAGCAATCAGTGTTATATCAGCAAGATCCGGAATATCCATAACTTGCTGAAGAAATTAAAACTGGAGACAAGAGCAGAGGAAGCTTTGAAATCATTTTCAGATTATCTTGAGTTTGATTTGTAAAAGTTGTAGCTCTTCCTTCCTACCATTTCCTGGCTTTGCCCCATTGAATGTAGTACAACAGATGGCAAGAATATTGTGCTGGGAGTTGTAATGAATTTATATTGCTTTTGATATTGGTGACGCTAAAGTACTCAAACAGGCCTAGGACACTTTTCTGCCTGTCTTCTGTATACATGTGTTTTCATAAGAATGTGTTTTGTAAGAAAGTAGCAGTGGTGTTGAAGTAAATTGATAGCTAGGGGGCTCTTCTGATAGCTAGGGGGGCTCTTTTCTTGCATGTGTCTTTATGAGAAACTTTGAAGTTGATCCATGCAATTGCGTAAGAGAATGATTATGTCGTCCAGTAAACAACGAATTTAGCATCCTATATCTTGTTAACCAACAATTCTTCGGCAGTTTTTTAGGTCCAGAATTGCGTTTAACAACAGGATAATGATTCTTCTATGCTCTTATTTCCAAAAAATTAGCTCCCCGCGCCCCCCTTGCGCCCCCCTTGCTCCCCCTCTTCTACATCACTGAAAGTAATCAGCTTCTCAAAAAGTTAAGAAAGTTTAGTGATTGATTTTTTAGGCCTAAGAAAGCTTATATGTGTATAAGTATTTAAGATTCTATTTATCTGTGTGCAAAATGTAGTATATGTTATGATGCCCTCTAACAGTTTAACTTCGGTTATTTACTAAGATTTATCATCATTTCAAGTGTACATGGAGCTTTTTAACTCAAAAATGTTTGCGAAACAAGTCTTAAGGGGGATTACCACCCGAAAACAAGCAAAAAAACGATTTTGGGGTTATTGCTGGAAATGACACATTTATCCTTCTACTTTTCNTGGAACTTCCAGCTGAGTTTTAAGCATACTGTTAGCATTCAACTTTAGGTCTTGCACCAAGTTTAATTTTTTTCCGTCATGAAAATTTTAAATTGGCAAATGCGTTGGAACGGAAAAGTATACCCGTAAAAAAGATGATTCAAGCGCACTCATTTCAAAACTTTGCCTGCACGCTTTTTGAAAGGGAGCACTTTGTAAAGAACGTACGTTTAGAAAGCCGAAATATATAAAGAGTGTTTGCTACGCAAAGAAAAATCCTTAAGGAATTTCTCAATTTGAAAACTGTTTACATGTCTTTTTTTATAAGAAAACCATAATTTTGCTTGATCCTCAATTTCCTTAGCTTTTCCCGAAATTGAGCCTGAGATTTTCTTAAATTTTTCTTAACTTTTTCTGAAGTAGAATTGGCTAAAATGGGTTAAACATTCGTACTAACATTGCACACTTGAATTTGAAGTCTATCTTTAACATTTTGAATGCAATAATGATGAAATACCGATATTTGGGCTTCGTGATTTTCTTAAGATTTTCTTAAGATTTTGACGATTTGAGCCTCGTTTTCCTATCAACTTTTTTCTTATGAAAAAACGTGCATACTGAAAGCAATCAAGAATTAGGTAGCCAGTTGCACTCATTGGCATCCAAAAATCATGGCAAAATTTGAATAGATTTTTTGCTTACGATTGTGTCAAATGTGTCATTGATAAGTTTTCAGTTACGCTGTCTCTCTGTAGTTATATTCTATGGTCGATATTTTCAATTTGATCGCTATAAGCACATGAATAATGTACTTTTGGATATAGGCCCTGATCTAGGTTTCTAATAGAACGGAGTGTATTATCTACTTATACAGTAGGCAACTACTGTAAACAAAGTCATTTCCCTGTATGAGTTTTATTTTTGCTACTTCTGCTACGTGAAATGAATGAGTGAATGAATGAATGAATGACTGAATGAAAGAATATAGGAGTCAGGGGGAAGCCAAAGGAAATTTTGGTGGGATGCACAACCCCAATTTGCCGACAAGAGACTTTTCTCAAGTTCAATTTGCTGACAAAGAAGATTTTTCTCGAGTTTTATCATTAGCACAACGTTAACTACCAGTATTGATGTAATGCATGTTTGCCGATAAGCTAAATGTTGACTGTGCCCCTGGAATGAATGAATGCAGATATGTTAAAGTCAAAATTGTACAATTTAAAAATGGCAATCAATGTTATATCAGCAAGATCCGGAATATCCATAACTTGTTAAAGAAATTAAAACTGGAGACAAGAGCAGAGGAAGCTTTGAAATCATTTTCAGATTATCTTGAGTTTGATTTGCAAAAGTTGTAGCTCTTCCTTCCTACCATTTCCTGGCTTTGCCCCATTGAATGTAGTACAACAGATGGCAAGAATATTGTGCTGGGAGTTGTAATGAATTTATATTGCTTTTGATATTGGTGACGCTAAAGTACTCAAACAGGCCTAGGACACTTTTCTGCCTGTCTTCTGTATACATGTATTTTCATAAGAATGTGTTTTGTAAGAAAGTAGCAGTGGTGTTGAAGTAACTTGATAGCTAGGGGACTCTTCTGATAGCTAGGGGGCTCTTATGATAGATAGGGGGGTTCTTTTCTTGCATGTGTCTTTATAAGAAACTTTGAAGTTGATCCATGCAATTGGGTAAGAGAATGGTTATGTCCAGTAATCAACGAATTTAGTATCCTATATCTTGTGAACCACCAATTCTTCGGCAGTGTTTTAGGTCCAGGATTGCTTTTAACAACAGGATAATGATTCTTCTATGCTCTTATTTCCAAAATATTAGCTCCCCGCGCCCCCCTTGCGCCCCCCTTGCGCCCTCCTTGCTCCCCCTCTTCTACATCACTGAAAGTAATCAGCTTCTCAAAAAGTTAAGAAAGTTCAGTGATTGATTTTTTAGGCCTAAGAAAGCTTATATGTGTATAAGTTTTTAAGATTCTATTTATCTGTGTGCAAAATGTAGTATATGTTATGATGCCCTCTAACAGTTTAACTTCGGTTATTTACTAAGATTTATCATCATTTCAAGTGTACATGGAGCTTTTTAACTCAAAAATGTTTGCGAAGCAAGTCTTAAGAAAGTTTTGATACTGGTGAATCATGAAAAAGTTAAGAATTGTTTTCAACTTGTTTAGCTGCGGGGACGATTTTAATCTATCATGGTGCAAATCCAGACGGTGCCTTATGTAAGAAGGTTAATTTCATTGAGCCAGTCATTTATATGCACTTTTAACGGGGACAGAGGCTCGTGTGTAGCCCGTTAAGATGTATGGGTTGCAAGTATAATTCTTCCAGCATGAGGAGAACAATAGGATGGGTATAGAGAATATTATTCAAGAATATTATTCCTGATCCAGTGAGGCATGTTTGAACCGCCAGAAGCTCTACCTATTCACACCCTTTCCAAGTTACACTACCTAATCCACGAACTCTATCTCACAAAATCTTTCATTCCTAGAACTTCGCAACTGTGGAACTCATTGCCAGCCACTACTTTCCTGAATCCTACAATTTGTCACCTTTTAAATCTAACTTGATCTTATCTCCCTCTCTACTTAAACTTCCCAATTCTCTCAGTTTTTCCTTTGTCGGGGCTTTGTTATAGGCCCTACAGCCTTTCCCCGACATTACTTACTAAAAAAAAACACACAAAAAGGAGAACGCTGAGGAAACTAGCATGGAAACAATAAGAAGCGCTAGCAGAGAAATGTAAAGTCTTGAGCCTGGGAGAATTTTTAAGATTTCAACATGGTTATGTATCAAGAGCGACTCTTGTATTAGAACATAATACATTGTTCTCGTTAATTGTTGGGGAGACGAGAGCGATGGTCTATTGTTTTAAACAAAGCTTGCGATCTGTTGTTCGACCAATCATATTGAACAATTCTTACATCGTATACTCACGCGCAGAACGATTTTTTTTCTTCACGCACGATGTTGCTTCATAAACTAAACATAAACATAACATAAACATAAAGTTTATGTTGCAAACATAAACTAGATTTTGCACTGCTGGTTTCCCGCCATTCCGTTTGACCTTTTTATAAGCCATCGTAAGTAGCATTACGTCACCTACCAAAAAAGCCGCTCGTGCGCATGCGTTTACGATGTAAAACGTTGAGCACAAACCGTTTTTGAACAAATCAATCTCATCTCCCCAACAATTAATACGTAACTATACTATTGCCCTCATATACAGCAGTCTATTTACGTGGCAGCGGCGTCGAAAGGACTTTTAAAGTGGAAGGACCTGGCCTTTAAGGTCGGGGATAATCTCGGAATTATGCTAATCTATGTTGGCTACAGTATCAATTCCAAAGCTATAGGAATACGATATGACCAAATGAAAAGTAGTCTGTCATGGGACGTTCTTCTGGAAAAAAGGTGTAAAAAATTGAAAAATGCTGGTTTATATAGAAAAAGTGGGGGCTAGTACTTCCCGGCTCCCCAGTTTCGACACCCCTATAGTGGAATGAATAACACATTTGTTTCTTAAGGCCAGTCTACCCACTAAAACATAATCATACAAAACAGCGTCAAACATCATCGAATATGAGTTTCATAATGTTCACATATAAACGTTTGATTGTGTTAACAACTTCATCCTGCAATCTTGAACATTGTCAAGCATGTTGGGTGATGTTTGAGTATTTTGCAACATGCAACAAAAATCTGATGATGTTTGACGATGCTCTATTCATTAACCAATCAAGTTTGCTGAATTGGCACTTGCGCAGAATGCTGGTAGGTGCTCACAATAGAAATGTTTGAGGATGTTCGACGGTGTTTGATTCTCATAGGTGCCTAATTAGCCACTTGAGAGTAGTGTTTTGTGCACCTCCAGCATCGTCAAACACGTTATTAATTATTACAAATTATCAAGTTTCTAACATAACTTGCTATTTGTCTAAAAATATTAACTGTGTGCAGTACAGTGATATCAAATTAATTACAGTGATATCAAAGGAGTCCTTGCAATGTTTTGTGGGTTGTTGAAGGCAGTTGTTTCAACAGCCAGGTGAATTAGGTTGTTGTACAACTGTTCTACCGCAAATCACATGCAGTCGGTGTATTTGATACCCAATATCGCTTCTCCTCGCCAAGCATCGAATCCTCGCTTGAAGTAGCATGCCTGACCGACAACAGCAATGCAGTCCCGTCAAACAGCTTTCTGCCAGATCACATTCTACAAAAGCCGAAAGTTATGAAATGATTAAATGATACTTTAATGGAGATTCAGATTCAGAGAAAAATTAGCGATGATAGGGACAGTTTCATACATGGAGCTGTGCAATGCCAAGGGATTCCTGATTGGTTGAGCACTGCATCACTATTCAAACGACTTCTCCACCTGAGTTGATTGAGGCGTACGATTCGCTTATAGCTCCCTGCCCAGTGCAACACGACATGATAGAGTTCGACTCAGATTTTCTACGATAGTGCCGTGCCAACCCATCAGTAAATCACAGGAGAGCACTGTACAATTCAAACTGTAAAGCAGCCCCAAGACTCTTCGGTAGGCTTCTTCATACTTCGGTACCCGGGTGGGGTACTGACAAGGAGCTATGGAATTCAGGGTTGTATCGGCATCGTTCAAGAGGCTACTCTGATGCTTAATATCAGAAGAAGATTTACTTGCAAAAGCACTGAACTCAGAACAGAGGTAGAATCCTTCTACAAAATTCCTTTCGCATCTTATTACACACGACTACAGCTGAATTGGTGGCACTCAAGAGTATCTCCTAGCGCTGATTACCATGCGCCATTGATTAGCAGTATAATTAAATAGCCTATAGACTTCTCTTATCAACTATGAATTATATTTATGTAGCATTCCAGCCACAATCAACAGTGTTCCTGTTTGCCAATCTCCGCATCTCTGCTCTTTGTTCTATACCTGATATGACTTCATACCCGATTAATACCAATCCTTGGTTTTAGTTAGTGATTTACTTAGAAAAATTTGATCTCTACTACCTCTTGTAGTATTGGCGCTTTCATTAATTCACGGGCCGGTTTAGCTAGTCCACCCATGGTGCCAGCCCATCAAGAATTCTCAGGAGAGCACGGTACAGTTCAAAGTATAAAGCAGCCCTAAGACACTGATGCTTGATGTCAAAAGAATGTCTACTTGCAAAAGTGCCGATCTTAGAGCAGACGTAGGCTTCTTTTATTGAATTCACTTGGAAACAGAATATGGCAAAATCCCGCAGCCATTATTAAAAAATACTCCTAATCTTGAAAGTTTTAAGAAAAATATAAGATCACTTCATGCCCGAGTGATGGAGCTCACTCCTGTCATTTATTCTGGTTAGTATATAGTATACATATATATATATATATATATATATATATATATATATATATATATATATATATATATATACTTTCATTTGGTTATTGCAGTAGGCATAAATTAGCTTCCTTTAACTATATATACGCTTATTATACATTAGTTGTTAATAATGAATTAGTAATTTACTTAGAAAAGATCGATTTCTGTTACCTCTTGTAGTATTGGCGTTGACTATTGGATTCAAGATGTCCTTGCAAACAGTAACATCAGCGAACGAGGAGCAGTTGGCTACGGTGAAAAAAGATAAAAGAAATTAAATTTTTCTGTGTGCTTCGTAAAAATTACTCTGCTAGAATCTAGGTCACTGGCTGGAGAGATCATTATTTGTATGTTTTTTGCGCAAAGTATTGCTACCAAAAACTAGAGTTAATGATAGAAGCAAAATCGTTCTTAGATGACAATACATCGTTATATCTTGCTTAGTACAAGAAGGCATTGAAGACCAATAAACAAATTTCTACAAATGTATTGTTACACAGAGCATGCCCGGTTTCTTCAACTGTAACTGAATTGCGTTTTTGAAAATTGATTTTTCGTGCACAATTTGCGACTTCTTTTCGGGCTAATGCGATTATTGTTTGTAGTGAATGCATTAACCAGGCCCGTAGATACTGGAAGTTGTATGTAGAAGTGCCCATCACCGTCATTTTTAATCACTGCATAACTGGCTGCTATATCCATGCCCCCCATCCAACTCGGCTGTCTACATTAATAGTATTGACCATTAACGATAAAAATTTACCTCGAGCATCACTTGCGAAAAATGTACACAGCCCAAGTGTCAATAGAATTATGTAAGCTACCTTTGCCATTTCCACTTGTAACGACTGTTGATTCTACCTTGGCTCTCTTGGCTAAGTTCTCTTTTCTGGCCTCTTTCTTGGATCTTGAATCTTTGTCTGCGAGCGTCAATCTGAGGCTTTAAACTGTAGTTGCTGCCTTTATATACGATTCTACGAGATGCCATCTGCATCATGTTCCCACGCTAGATATCTCAACACGTCTCTTATATGATACCTTGCTGAAAAGAGAGGTTAAAAGAACATGGCGCGAANAACCCATCAAACCAATTCAAAATTGTTGTAGTGACTGTTTCCCATGATTCAGATGTTACTAATGGGCGATTTGATGTATGCTTTAGGAACAATCCCACGGGTTTCCAGTTTAGTGGATAGCAATAAAATACTTGGCACTTGTCTTCAAGCAAAGATCGCCAAATAAAAACGTCCTCTTG
The DNA here is from genome assembly GCA_900291935.2 of Cassiopea xamachana. Lineage (NCBI taxonomy): Eukaryota > Metazoa > Cnidaria > Scyphozoa > Rhizostomeae > Cassiopeidae > Cassiopea > Cassiopea xamachana. Next base: position 14,440,471 of record OLMO02000277.1, on the reverse strand, counting down.
AATAAATAATGATCTCTGTCGTCTTTTTCATGAAGTATGATTGGCTAGTTTGCTTGTTATTCACTAAGCTGCATTCCATTTCAGAAAATATAGATCAATTACCTCTCTATTATTCATGCTTTAAAAGATTACAGTCGTCACATGCTCCGTGCATTAATAATGGTCACAGTCTGTCTTGGTACTGCGAGTAAAAGCAGTTGCCTATGACAACTTTTATAGATTTATTTAAGTAATTGTTCTTTTGCATCTCATTCTCTTACATTGCTTTGAAGTAAAAGTTGTAACATTAAGCGCAAAATGGNGTTATAGGATCATAGTTTTATTAACACTAAGAAAAGTTCATATCTTTGTTGTTCATTCCAAATTTTCAATTGTCATCATGAGATCCATAATAAACATAACCTGGATTGTTTTGATTAATTAACAAAGCTGTTACTTTTTAAAAATTTTATGAAGATTGATAATTGTCTTTCTTATCAACTGCCATATTTGAAACGCCATATTTGAAACACCAGCATGATGATTATCAATATAAATATCGTCATCACCATGATCATCCCTACATTTACCATCAATTCTTATAGCATCCTCAGCCTCCTGATATATAATAGCTATTCTTGATGACTTCTTTGAATCACCTTAGCTCTATAAAAGACAGCTTGTCTGAAGCAATTTTAAACTCTGCAAGTACCAATACTTAGTGCACAAGATTGGCAATTGGCGAAACATAATGCATCCGGACTATTTACCGTGTCATTGACTTTACCTACATGGCTGATGTAAAAAACACAGTGCACGGGAGTTTTCTTGGAAAATGACCGATGACTTCGGACACTTCAGTTTAGTTCATTTCATTTTCCATGAAATGGGTTGATTGGCAAAAAGACTGATCTTATTTCCCAGCGGACAAAAAATGAGCCATTTATGAGAGCCTAATTGGAATGTCAGGCTGAAAAGGTTCTAATTATTTGAGTCAATATACAATTTCAGGCTGCAGGTTCTTATTCAAGGTTGTTGGCTACTACTTTTGTAGGTAGCTTTTGCCCAAGCCACTGCGCAAAGTTCAGACGAAAAGACTGTATTGTTTTCATTTTACTCAGCAAAATTGCGCTCTCCATTTGTTGGAGTTTTTTTAAATATCTGTTTTGTTAAATATGATATCCATAACATGATCAAAAAAGGTTTTTGCACTGCAAGAATCAGTGCCATTTTATTCGAAAAAATTGAACCACAGTACCCATTTACAAATTAATTATCATTGAAAGGTTTTATCTATTTGCTAACAATACTATCACTTTGTTCTGTTAATTGAGTAAGAGTGCGACGATGAAGGAAAAAATGGCCAAGTTCCTGCATTACTAGCTTATCATAAGAAACACCCTTAAAATATTGACAAAGAAATATCGATTATGCGCTCTCTTTTTATAAGAATAACTAATTTTTGGCTGAGCATTAATGCTCCTAAATCATTTTGACTTTGAGCTTGATGTTAAAGTATCTTTATGTGGCAAAGGTGTAGCCTATCCTGAAAATGAAAGAAACATTTTCCAATCTTTGTTGATGCCTTCTATATACTGCAGGGTATTGACTACATGTTTTTCTCAGCTTTTCGCGAAATTGAACCTGAGATTTTCTTACATTTTTCTTAACTTCTACTGAAATAAACTGGCTAAAATGGTTTACACTTTCGTTATTGATATTGTATACTTGAATTTGAATTCCATCTTTAAAATTTTGACTGCAATAACGACGAAATATCGATTTTTGGGCAATAAAAACACTAAAGCTTGGAAATTGAGCCTCGTGATTTCTTAAGATTTTGACCTCCTAAGCCTCATCTTCTTATAAACTTTTTTCTTATAAAAAAACCTGTACTGCAAATTCCTCTAAAAATCCTGCATTGTATCAAGCCTCTTATTCATCTTGTTTACAATCATGGTATTGAGGCTACAGGAAGAGGTTCATTCATCTCATTGGCTCATCCTAATGGCTCATCCTGACAGCTGTTACATTGTAGATTGTTCTGTATATACCGCACGAAATTAGAATATTTTTTATAACCATTGTATATCACCTGATGACAGTAGCTTGTTTGTAGAAATGGCTGAGCTAAAAAGACCTTCTACAAGCCCACATATTCTTTACTACCACCCAAAGATGGTTAGGCTTGCGAAGGCAATTGTTGAAGGATGCCAATCGTGGAAGAAAACAGAGGTAATTCTCGTACTTACTGTAATGTGTAATTGCAAAGTTTTTTACAGTAGATCCTATGAACAATTTATGAGAACTTGAGAACTTGTAATACAGATTTAGTTGGTATTTAGTTGACTGAAGACGAAAATGTATATGAACGAACTCCAAATTGCTAAGCTTGACCAGCGCGTGATTCAACACTTGTCAGACGCTTTTATCAGGTGTTCGATGAATTTGTAGAGAGCGCCCTATATGATACTTGAAGAAATTTAAAAAATTCAAGGATCCGTGCCTGTTAGCAAAGCTGAATAGTTAATAAGTAGCTAAGAAATGACAGCCCAGTTGCATTGGAGTATGGACGAGGAGTTTAAATCTCAAAGACCATCTTCACTGCAAGTGAATTGCATACTAAAGTAATTTTAGTGTGATAAACATGAATTGAAAGGATCTTTATTTGGAGTCCATGATCTTCAAACCATTGTATAAATTTCAAATAGTCGGCATCCACCTGGTCTCTTGTTTGTCATATGTATACCATCAAATTCAATACATGTCTATGTTATGGAGACATTCTTGAAATGATCATTGTTGAGTTTTCTGTAGTTTTTCTACAGAATGATGAAAGGGAGAGAGAAAAAGTGGAATTGAAAGACACAATCCAGTGGGAGAAGTTTCCAGATGGATGGCCTAAAATTTTTGTCCAGAATGTAAAGAAAGATTGTGCTGGTCGTAATGGTTAGATATAACTTTTTTATGGTGTAGGCTGAACAATTAGTTAATTTTATCAAAATCCAGAGCATAATTTGGCTGTATTGTTTAGAATATCACCTCTAGTCCTGATAAATAGAAAATAATACTTTTTTGTATAAAGCTAGAAGTAAATGGGGCAGTTTACAAGACCAAGTGGTTACTTTTTCTAGAAAAGATATTCTATGTATATACATAGAACATCCATCATGTAAAGAATTAATCAAGATATTAATGATTATCCAGCTCTTAGCCAGGCTGGCTGAATATTCTATAACAGCCCTCTAGCTAGTGGGATAGGCTTGGATTCATGCATTTATTGCCAAATTATTATTTTATTCAGTTTTTTGCTTTTTTACTCTTATGGCTTCCACATAGAACATAAAAGCTCTATTGAGCCCCAAGGGGCTTGCTAAATCTTCTTTCTTCTAGATAGGGACTATAGAAGGGAGCTCAGTCAAGGCCTATGTTAGAGTCATCTTGCCCACATATTGTGGTCTTGAAAAGATAGAAGTGGTCATCATTCTCACTTTCACATGCTCCTTATTTATGAAGATGCCTTTCTATGCATTGATCTATATATGCTCTATGTAAATTTTGAGAACAGTAGAACATGTATTTTAATGTGGCATCAATCAAGCTACAAAAGGCTCCACATGACATTTTGGGTTGTCTAAAAGGCATAGTCCCTAAAAATGCTCAAGTAGGGTGTGTTCAAGCTTTATCATAGCACAGTGTAGTCAGAAAATTTCCTGAAAGTATGCCTTGAGCTTAGTAGTGAGGGAGTTTATTTAGAAAATAGAGCTTTTATGGAATAAGATTTGTGGCTTCATTTGTGTTCTTTGCATGAAGCTTCTCTTGCATTAAATGAAAAATTCATTCAAATTAATGGCTTATTGCTTTTCTGATTGAATGAGCTAACCTCTCAATTAAAGTCAATTCATTGATTTGCAGTTATCTTTCTTGGGACACTTCATTCACCTGATTTGCTGTTTGAACAACTGTCAATCCTTTACACTCTTCCAAGGTGTGGCTTTAAATTTTTAATCTCCTTGTCATTATTGCAAGGGGGCACAGAGGGCAGTACACCCTCAAATGAAAAATATTGGGTTGTTTTGCCCCCCAAACAGAAATGTTGACCTGGAGTTTTCAACATTAAATAAAACAAAGTTTTTGACTCAGAAATGATACAGACAGAATTTGTCCCTTTAACCCTTTAACTCTCTCTTCAACACTGTGAACATTCTTCCTACTTGCAGTTCCTGTTATTTCTTTCATGCTTGTTCATAGAAATATGATTTCTTCTGTTGAACAGTTTCAAATATGTAGGGTTTTTCTAGTTTTACATAGATGATACAAAATTATATGGCAGCAAAATATTTCATCTCCTTTCCTCAATGCTCTCTTTTTTGCATCTAACTATAGAAAGTGCTGATTTTGACCTCTGTAGAGTACTCTTGAGCAGTTTTATGGGTTGTGCACAGGGGCGACGTGGTCGGGTGGGCAGGGGGCCATGGTCTCCCCAAATTTTTCAAAATCGTCGGATTTTCGGAAATGTTAATTGTTCGGAATTTTGCTGTTGGTAAAGATAGAGGTTTCGAATTTAATCAGAAAATCTTTGGACTTGGCCCCCCTACTCTACAAGTGCCATGACGCCTCTGATCGTGCGGCTCAGCATGGAAGATAGGTGCAAATACTTATTTCAACATCATTTTTCCAGGTACCTGGCTCGCTCTTTTACGTTTATTCTTCCTTATTTCCCAACTGGAACAATGGAACGAGTAGAAACAGAAGGAGAAGTTGCAACTGCATCGGTAACTTTCTTCGAATTCTAGCAGTGCATAATTCTGATTTCGGACGATATCCTCAGTTTCTGAAGTTAGGCTCTCTTTGTTTATGGCCTCAAAAAACTCTTTGGCTGGTGATGATGGTGGTGGCTGCATTTGTTGAAATGTGCACGTCTGCTCAGAAAATTTGAGAATGCTTAAGGGTTAGGATTAAGTTTTGAGATTGTACTGCTTTTTTCAGCCATTGTACGTAGATATTCAAAAATATGCAAGATATACCGTACAGTATGTGATAGAACCAAATTGCTTAGGATTTATATCTTTTTGGGACATCTGTTTTTTGAAAGCAACTGTTCAAACTTTCTGCTATCATCTTGGGTCATTCAAATGTCATCCTGGGTCTTTCACACGGCCTAGTTTATGCGACTTCTCGCTGAAGTTGAAACAAGTTTTCCGAGCCCGGGTAATGAGGAAGTATTATATGATTGCAGAGCGCACACTATACGATTAAACTACTTTATGTTGATAGCATGGATCTTGCTTCTCGTTGTACTTCTAATGCTCCTCTTATACTCCGGGATTACTAATCACCCAGGGTCGTCGTGAGGAGGGGGCAGGGGAGCAAATTTTCCCAGGGCTTCAAGGTCCAAGGAGCCTCATAACACTGAATCCTTGAAGGTCCATGAGGCCTCATAGAGTAAATCAGCAGTAATTTTCCAAAGTTAATGTCAATACGATGAAAATTTTCTGGCTACTCTTCACTATTCTTCACATGGGTATTCTTTGGTATTCTTCTCATGGGTCTTTATCTTCTTCCTCTTCCTCTGAATTCTCTCGGCGGCCCTGTAAATATTTAAGTATTCGACTGCACAATTTCACTGTCTAATTCTTGTGTCACTCCTTTATTATGACTGTATTATTATGACCGACAAATTCTCTTTCAACAGACGTTTGCAAGACTTCTGTCAGCTACACCTCTTTGTGCTAGAGGACCGTGCAAAATACTTATTTTTGATATACATGCACTGCAAGAACGATTCTATTTCACAGACAACGTCATACCAAGGTATGTAAGCGTAAGCATCGTAGTCAGTAGCACATAGATATCAGTAGAGAAATTGGCGTTGAAACTGGAATGCCTCTATGCTGGTGCGATTGGTTGTTGGATGACTAACCATAGTTAGCTCTATTTCTACCCTATCGTTGGAAAATCTTGCAAACTTTAGGTTTGTGGATTGGTTTTTTGTTATTTGCTTATGTATAGAAAAAGAGGTTAATATCTGTGGTAATAAAAGAACGTAAATCGCCAGGTCAGTCTTAGTACTTATCAATAATGCCTAACCTCGCAGTATTGCAATAGCAATCTAAATCGTTTCTTTCCCACTGATGTTTAGTATTCTTTCACTGTTTCTCTATACAGTTTAATGCAAGCTATTGTAGTGTTTGCACTGGGTTATCGTACAGTATTTTGGCTCGTCTTATCATTGTATAGTGGCCAAGTTAAGTTGACGATGAACACAGTTATATCTCCAACTTTCAGTTTTCAGCTTACAAGGGAACTAGAAACCGAATACGCGTTGAAGTTTCTAGGGTTAAGTGTGGATGGCAATGCTCTTTACTTTTCTAGGCTGGAATCAGCTGTACCTCTAATTTTGCGCGAGATGAAGAAGCCTGATATGACGAATGTGTCAGTTGCGTTCCCTGACGAGGGAGCATTTAAGCGATTTCATTCAATGTTTGAGAAGGATTTTCCTTTGATAACTTGTATCAAGATCAGAGAAGGAGGAAGAAGAAATGTAAAGATTAAAGAAGGTAGGGCCTGTTTAATGCCTGATAATTTCTAGTGATATCTATCAATATCAAATAATTCTTATTGATTTTTGTTCCTTAGCTTTCGAATTTCGTTCGAAAGACTAAACTCAACATACTATATATAATATCTTGTTTTTGTTCAATCTTTATATCTTTTGGTACATAAAACTTACTTTTTTGGCTGTTTCTCTTGTACCCTCGTGTAAAAGGTTACATCCATTTAATTTTAAAATTACTTATTCAAGATTGAACGAAAAGAACATAAAAAGTCTTTGTTGTTATCAGTAGTCTTAGTTAGTATTGAAAGTTTCTGTATTGTCCTGAAAATCCATTCATATACAACTTATCAGCTAGCTTGGTGCTTGCAAAACTCTTTCGCCACGGGAGAGAAGTTCTTCTCATTCACAAGGTGTCATAATGTAGCAGATGGACTTTTAGTATCTTGATGCTATCTAATTTGTCAATCTGGGATTTGTTTATATTCAAATTCCGACTTTACTTAGTGCTAATCGATGATCTGCAATTTATTGGATTAAATTTTGCTCGCTCAACCTTGCTTGTTACAAGATTTGTTTTGTATTTAATCTTCCCATCGCATTTCACTGTCTTGTGCATTGTAAAAAGTCTTGTTATGATGTTGTAAATTTCATTGTCTTGTTATCATGCGCAGTTGCGTATTGTGAAAGGTCTTGTCTTGGTGTTGTAAACTTTTTTGTGAACAAGAACTTTGATTTTGTGTCGACTAACAGTATAAATAGAGAGCTTTATGCCAAGTATTCAGTTCGAAAAGTAGTGAGTTGATTTGCACTTGAGTTTCCTAATGCTATGACATTACTTGGTGTCAGGTGTGAGATAACTGAGTGAATCCTTTATCACATACATCACAGGTATAGGGCTTCTCACCTATATGAACTCATTTATGCTGGGTGAGGTTGCACAAGTGGCTAAATCTTTTACCACATATATCATAGTCATAAGACTTCTTGGCAGTGTGAATTTGCTTATGATGACTGAAGGGGGATAACAGAGCAAATCTCTTACTGCATATGTCACAAATGTGCATTTACATTACATTGAGTATATTCTATGTTTTGAACATGAAGGTCTGGTTACTGATAGACACTGCTTTATCGTTGATGATTTGGTAATGACTGGAGGAACGTTAATAGAGTGTGCTAAGGTTTGTTCATTAGACTTTCTTCATGCTACCATAGACTGAAATCTCATTTGTCTGAATGCGATGCTGCTTCGCTAACTAGATTGAAACTATAAGAAAATCAGAGTAAAGTAGTGCGCTGTAGAGTGTAATCAGGGGATTTTACAGCTATTTTGAGGGGAATTGTCCCAGTAGGACCCTCTTTGTGCCCCATTATTTGATATACAGTATATATGCCTTAAAAGTAAACCCTTATTTCAGTATTTAATAGTATCTCAGGTTAAATTCACATGAAAGGGAGCAGACTTATTTGAAGGGGGCTTGATAAACATTTTTAGCTCCAGGATGGAGACTTATTTGAGAGGGAATTTTTGAGGATGGCCAAATTCAGGATTTACGATACCGCAATTTTCGGGCCCTTTCGAGCTTTCCCAACTAGTCACAAATCCTTAAAAGATGACCTGATGCAGTGTAACATGAGGTACTCAATTCTGTAGCCAATCAAGGGGCACCCCATGCCCATGCCACCCCCTTTCAGGGCCCCAAGTTAGAAGCAGCTTTTGTTGCTTTGCAGCAAACCTAATAGAACTTTGTTGCTTTCAGTTTTTGCTCTAACTTTGCGTCAAATTTTTATATGTTTAGCTGTTATTGAAGTCATTCATCTCTGGTTTAATATCTTTGGAAGTAATGTCCTTGAGATATCTGTTGCAAATACTAAGATGGGCCTTGAAAACACTACGTGAGATTTTTGTTTTGGGTGTTAACCTTTTATGATTGAAATATGAGACTCACATTTCTGTCTCTTTTTAAAGATAAGTTTCATTAACTGGTAAAGCAAAGTTTGATCTCGTCGAATTCAGAGATACATCTTATCACATTTACTGTCAATCTTCGAATTCAGCTTTGCAGCACCGGTCTAGTTTTCTCTCATTTTTGAAGCCAGAATTCTTCTTGGGCTCTTAACCTGACTGTAGTCTCAGAATGCTTTCAAATATATAGCTTCATCCTTGTCTAGATCAATTTTTGTTGCCAGTCAGGACAATAGACAATTTCATTACCTTTGCAATAACCAAGGCATGCAGACAATAGACAATTTCATTACCAGGCAGGGCTCCTACCAAATACGCGAATCAAAATTCTCTAACTATTCTCTGACTTTTGCCTGACTGACAGTTTAAAACACCCATGTTTTCCCTGACCATCAATTCACATATTTACAAAAAGAAGTAAAGAAAATGAAGCCTAATCAATAGGTAATACGCATACACTTGCTATTTCACAATGCTAAATGTTAAAGTTCATATTTACTGACAACAATTAGAACAATGACAGTGCGAACAACCATGCCAAGTTACTGAAATCAATATGCTGACTAAATTATTTGTTTTCCCTGACTTAGAAAAACTTGTAGAGAACTCCCTGACTATTCCAGGCTTTCCCTGATTTATTGTAAAAATGGCCTATTTTCCGGGTTCAATATGAACCCTGAATAATTGACGATCGTGAAAGGTGAATTGCTTCATGTTGTAGGCCCTGAAATCAGCTGGTGCGTCGAAGGTCAGTGCTTATGTAACTCACGCTGTCTTCCCGAATAGTTCATGGAAGAAGTTTCAGTCATGTGAAGTTTCATTTGATAGTTTTTACATCACTGACTCAATTCCACATGCTGTTGATATCTCACAACACAGACCATTCAAGCTACTTTCACTTTGTGACGTCATCTCAAATGCCCTTTTGGGCTTCGATCTATTGCAAGATTAGCAGTTCTAAAACAGAGCTTCCGAGTAATTATGATGAATTAACTGCTTTGTTTAGAATATCGGAAAATTAGCCAAATGAAGTTCAATTTTCAAGGAAAGCAATACATCATTATCAATATGTTTTTTGTTTGCCAGAGCTGTCCTAGCCCAAGAATAACACATACTCATTACTGGAAGCATTCCATTTCCTTTTGGAAGGTTATCCCTCATCAGAGCAGATTTTTAGAGAGGCCCTCTGATATGACCCATAAGTAGAGTGTAATTATTCGATCTTAAAAATTACACAGCAGGATATTGCTTCCCCTCTGTTGTGTACACTTTCTCTTCAAAATCTTCAGGATTTCCTGTTTTCAATTTATTTACCCTTAGGCATATTTTGGGTTACTAACCCCCCTTGCATGCTTAAGAGTAGCAGTTGTCTGTCTGATAGTAGTTTATACCTGTAAGCACACGGACACACACCTCCTACATTTATACCTTTGTTCCAAATCTTTGTACGTACGCACATATAGCTAAAATTACAATATAATCTCGTTTTTTTTCATGTGTTCATGCATAATCCAGAAGAGATGTATATTGCTCTTTTGTGCTTAGTAGTGTTGAGAAATTTTTGATGACATCATTGGAATAATTTTCTTTCTCACCTTTCC
>OLMO02000277.1:14415999-14430360 GCA_900291935.2 Cassiopea xamachana | reverse complement strand
CCCCCCCCCCCCATTAACTACAGTTGTAGTTGTTTCCTCTGCTTCTGTAGACATTAAGTCATGGTAATGTTTATTTAAATCATATTATTGTATGACTGGTTGTTTGAAAGCTCTCAAGATTTCATGGAAAGCTGTATAATTTTTTCCTTAAATAGCACTCATTGTAGTATAATTGCATAATTGTTATATTAGCATTTTATCATTCATTAGTGTGCTAGAGCAATTAATTTTGTGAACTGTCATTGCAATTGTATTACTCGTTGGCTTTTATGCATAAAAATAGAAAGTTAATTTAATATATTTAAATTTATATATAAGCTTGAATAAGTGGAAATGTTTTTTTATTTACTGAATGTACTTAACATAAATCCTTGACTTAGCCCCCTGGGGCTCCTTTATTTTTGGATTATTGCATGGGGCTTATTTGAGGGAGGGCTTAAAGCATTTCCCTGGTAGTTGGTCAAATTCCAGCTAAAATTGTTCTACTAAAAAACTATTTCTTTGATGCTACACTCAAAGTAATAGAATGTTTTTTGAAGTACAGGCAAAGCCACTGTTAATTAATGCTGCTTTTCCTTTCTTAGCTCCATAAAGCACTAACAGACTCTCAAATAGGTACAGTCACATGCATGGGTGGGTACTTATTTGAAGGGGGCTTTCTAATAACTTTTTGCTCTAAGGTAGGGGCTTATTCACAGGGGGCTCGTTAAAGGAAGGGCCAATTTAAGGATGTATGGTATTGCTGATAAATTGAAGTTCAGATACTCAGTCATCTGTCCTTTAACTACTTGGAGTCTAACATGTGTATACACTTGTATACATATATCTGACTTCTTATGCTCATACGTATTTCTATAGCTCTCAGAACTACTAACAATAAATGTGGTACTTGGTTGAGAACAGATAGGGAAAGCATGTGACATAGGAAAATCGAAAAATTCTGGTATACCCAAAGACCTTTGATGACTTTCCTTATGTATCATCCCCAACAAATTTAGAAATAAGATTCAAAGTTCTGTAAATGTATCATTTTGGGAATCTGCTTAATTGTGCTGTAGTGTAAGTACTATCACTATATCTACCTGTGCGAACTCTCAAAGAAACAATATTTTCTCATAGTAATTTGTATATTCATTTTCAAAAAGAAAAATGACTCTGGTTATCAGTATTGACTGACACTGGTAACAAGAACACCACTCTCTGATGCTTTTACAGGTGTGTCTATTCCTACACTGTATGGCAAATTATTTTCTAACTGTTGAGACCTCTGGAACAAAGCTTTAAGTTATTAAAAGGCATTTATTTGCATTAAGTAGTATAACCAAATGCATTGTAGCATTGCATTTCTGCTGTACCAAATGCATAACCAAAGTGGTCTTCCTGAGAAAGGAAGACTAAAGCACAATCAAGTTTCAAAAAGTCAGGTAAGTGAAAAAAGTACTTTGGAGTTCACATTCATTACAATTTACAACAAAATGAAGTTTAAAAAATCCATGATATGGCATGCCTGCTCTTTTCTGGCAATATTCATGTCAGAGTCAATCATCTCTGCATTCTGGCATAAAGATGGTGGCACCAAATGACTATTTCATTTGTTGAGAATGCAGCATTGCCAGTTATCTCAATCATGCACATACATATATACTCATTATAGATATACATATATATGTATATGGCTTAATGTCTTCATAAAGCCTTGTGCTTGAATCCATAATACTTTATCTTCCATCAAATACAATCACTAAAGATGGTTAAGGTAAACACTCTATATGCTGGGCTTCTTTCTTTGTCATCATGAGTATTGTAACGCATTAGAAGTAAATCCATCAAACACTATTTAAGATATGTTTCAATGATTACATTGTGAAATATCAAGGTGTATTCCATGCACTTAGGTCTGAAGATCTCTGGCATGGAGTTAGCTTTCCTGTCAGTGTGGCATTGTGGATGCAACCTAAAGCATACTCTTTAGCATACTGGCATAATAACATACAAATTTTGACACACGATTCATTTGATCTTTGCACCTCAGGTGTATGCCAACCTTCAACTTTGGCATGGTGTACCTGCAGTATGAGATTTACATGAAATACACCCTGGTTGAAGTATTATGCTATTGGTAAAAATGCTACAAGCTGTTTTTTGTTGACTGGAAAATAAGCAATAATGAAAATTTCGAAAAAGATACTTCTTCTGGTTCTTTTCTTGTACATGATTCTGTGGCCACACTCTCTGCATCTAATGGGGTCCTTTGTCTTTATTTCATTTTCAGTGTGGCAATCTAGAAAAAAGCACTCAATTTTTGTGGTTTCTGGATATGATTCAATACTATTTCAGTTCATGAGCAGAAGAAACAACATTCATATATTCCAAAAGCTATATAGTGCCTTTTGCTTCCACAATCTATTGGAACAGAAGACAATTGTGGTTCGATATATGGCCTAACTGGCAGGTTAACAGATGGGCTATATAAAAGCTACTATAATTATTCATACAACAGCGACTGATCAGACAGGCTGCTACAAAAACCAGATTAATTCTTAACCTTTTTATACTTACCGCCACAAATATAAATCATTGCAGACTTGGAGGCAGCAGAATTAGCTTGAGCTTTCGTGTCCATCTTAAATTTCTTACTTTATTTCCCAATGTGGTGTCACCCCAAAAAGAGGCTGTTTAAAAATGCCTTACTACTTTGCAGAGTAAAATGGCTGATAGAATCTGCGAAGCTCCAGGCTGTGATAAAATCGCAAAACTGCAGTGTCCAACTTGTATAAAATTGGGTATTATACCAGGAAGTTTCTTCTGTCAGCAGGTTCTTTTATTATAGTTCTACGAGTACAATTGGGTTGTTCATTTGCTATAGCTAGTGTTGATTATGAAAATTTACTCCCATGCCTACTTTGATCACAGCCACTCTTATGCACGAAGAACTATGCGTCACTGCGCCAGCAAATTTCCATAGATATTGTTTTAAACCATATGTATTACAGTCTTAGTACTTTCTCCTTTATAGTGCTTGGAAATGAACTGTGATGTTCCTATCCTATTTTCAACTTGCAAAGCCAGCAAGGACATAGATTTTTGGTGGGAACCAAAGTTATGAGGCACTCGTTTCTTAAGGATATTGCTTGCAAAGAAAGGATAAATTATTTTGCTGTCCTTCAGCTGATTAGATGATGGTATGCATCACACAAGTTTTGAATGATTACCAGACCATATTCACATCTTTGCTCAATTCTAGGAATGCTTCAAAAGCAATTGGAAGACACACAAATTGATCCACAAAAAGCAAGACACCAGTGGTATACCGTTCTTTTTGTCACAAAGTAGTTTTGGTAGTGATTATACCGTAAACAGTTGCCCAGTTTTGTGAATGCTGCATTTTTAGTAGTAATACTTGAGTGCATAGGATTTCTAATTGCAGTTGCAAAAGCAGGGCCCCCTCCTCCCTCCCAGAGAATGATTGTGCATCACGTAGGCTGATATTGAGTATGCAAATAGAGCCACAGAATTTTTGGGGTACCTGCACCAACTTAATACTTGAGATATATAGTGTCTACAATTTTGCAAATAGGAAATTAGTAAGTAGTCTAGACCATTTATTGATGGTAGAGCAAAGATTACTGTCTGGAATTAGGGGGCACAAGAGTTTTGTTTCCCTGTTGCAATGAAAATACTTTGCTAAATGTAATATTACTTATCACATGGCCTGCACAGAATTGTTTCAGAGCAGTTTTCTAGTGCTGGAGTTTGAAAAACATCTCCACAGTAATTTCTGCTGGGCAGTTAGTACTGAAGGGATTACATCCATTTTTGTAGGAAATAAGTTAGGCATGTATTGCCCATTCATTCTAGCCAAAGCTCTGGTAGTTTCAAGACTTTCAAGCCTTGCCTTCTTTACTTTTTAAAGTTGTGAACAACTTATATATCAAGGTGTCAATTTCATAGTTGTGATGATTAAATTTTAATCTCTTTCAGATTCAAAAAGTAGTCAGTCAACTGGAAATTCTATTTCTTCCTACAACCCCTATCCAGGGTATAGATATACGGGAAAGCTTCGTCCATTTCCATTGGTTTGTAAAAGCCTTTACTGCTTCATTTTATCACTAGGCTATTAATTAACATTTGCAATTTCAAGAGTGATAACAATATATACTTAACAGGATCAGTTTTAGGTACACTATCACCTGTTGTCTGTTTTGCCTTTATATTGAGTCTGTGATTTGAAAAGGAAAGATGGAATACTTGGAACATCATGGATTTCCTCCTTCCCACATTTGATGGCTTTCAGACAAAAATTAAGAGATTTTGGAACCATAATCTTTGGATCTAAATCTTATTCACAAAGCATGTAGCCTAGTATTAGATAAGCAACTACTATCTTAGGGATCATGATTTTATGCTCTCTGCTCTCAGCAGGTTGGCTGTTATGAACCTCCATTCTTGTCTGTTCTTCATAGCTCTCACATACCTCAAGGATACCTCCTTAGAAATTATATGGCTGACAGTACCCTAGTATTGAAATTATCCCATCATATTGATAACATCATGTGATTAGACATTGCTTTTAATTCTGATATTTTTGGATACTTTTTAGTCAGAAAAGAGATTTGTGCCCAGCACTATTGGAAGACCTGATTATGCAGATGACCCTAATGGTATTTGCTAATTGTTTGATAGTATATTTGAATATTTCTCTTAGGTATATTAACACGTTTTAACTTATTATTATATTAAGTGTAGTATTATATATTAATATGTTATAATTTATTATTTGGGTGCTACTCCCTTTTTGATATGATTTTGCAATGTATTTTTGGCCTAAAATTATTTGCAAAGATTGCTTCTCTGTTGCTTTATCTAGACAAATAATTTATGCTTGATTTTCATAGTTTGTACTAAGTGTAATCATAGTGTAATATTACTCATTTGAATAATCAAATTTTATGAATGCATTATGCTTTTCTATTTGAACTTCATTGCACCAACAGGTTATCCTGCAAGTGAAGCATCTGCAAAAAGAAGTACAGCTATTCAAATATTAAATAGGGAGGAAATTGAGTCAATGCGAGAAGTTTGTAGGGTATGGGTGTTAGCATTTATCTGTGAGTTTGTGATTGGAAAATTTGATGTTGAAGCTAATCTATATTGGTGTGGCAATCAATCTTTTTCAGCTAGAACCATTGGAGCTTAGCTCCAGCCATATTGTTTTGGGGAAAAGTGGAGGGGAATTCTGAGCAGGGATAGCACTAGGAATTTTCCAGTGGGGGGCTGAATCTTCCAATAAGGGGGCTAAAATACAGTTTCCAGGGTACTTTAAATGCCAAAAATCTCCAAAAATAGTTTTTTCACCTTCTGATGGGGGCTGGCATGCTCTGATGGGGCTATAGCCCCTTATCCCTCCCACTGGCACCACCCCTTGTTCTGAGAGGAAAAGCAGATGATGGTAAAACCTCATGAAATGCTTAGTACAAGTACATTTCTAAGCTTAGTTACATCATGAAATTGCAAGGCCATATTTTGATTACACTCTTTTTATTTTATAAGAATAAAGTCTATAAGAATATTGAGGCTCAAAATTGCTAAAATTTAAGAATAATTTAAGAATATTCCCAGGCTCAACCTTCATCAAAACTAAAATATTTTGTTAATCAAATCAAAGCTTTATACGAGAATAGATGATTCATGGGACAAATCGAGTACTTCAATAAAACTCTTGCCAAATATAGAGTTATGTATTCAGATGATAGCGAGGACTACATTTTCATTGATGATATTGATGGAGTTGAAATAATACTTTTCGACTAAAACCGTATTTTGACTTGTTCTGTTTGTTCTCATTGAAATTTACAATGAATCAATACATCAAAAATGATTTAATATGTTTCTTTGATCTTAAGGCGAATTTACACCTTGTGTTGAGCAAGAAAAATTTAAGAATAATTTAAGAATAATCTGAGGCTCAAAACCGAAAATTTTTAAGAATATTGAGGCTCAGAAAAAAATTAGGTATTCTTATAAAAAGAAAAGAGTGTATTTTATCAAAATAGTAACTCCTAATGGGTGGGCAAACTAGGTAACAGAGCCATGTAGATTCCTTAGAGGAGTTTATGGGAATTGCTTATCCAGATTCCCATGTAATTTTGAATAGTGAATTATGAAAACTAGTTTCTGCAATAGGTCACTGCGTTGTCTAGATACTTTTTCTCTTAAACAGCATGCAATATTATAGAGGAGTTATTTTAATTCCTATAGCAGGGATTCTCAAAATTACGATACATCACTGGTCATTTCACTCACTCCTTTTTCTTGTGCTATTGCTAAATGTGAGGAGACACACAAGTATGCTAAAGATGTATCGACTGATTGCCAGCTGTGCCTCCTTAATGCTATTAAAATGATTCAATGATGTCAGGAAGTAGGAAATGGGCTGTAGATAATTGGAGAGTTTTCTATAATAAAACATGCGCAATTCATATTGATTTACTCCTAATTATCCATTCACTAATACCAAGCAATGCTACAGCCATGTATTTGAGAAAGTGAATACCTCGTGCTTCCGTTTCATTCATTCATTGGCGTCCCTTTCATCATCCATTCACCAGCCTGAAACGAGGTTTACGTACTCGTTGACACCGAATAGACAGGGGGTATGATAAGGAGGGAGGTTAGCATTTTTGCTAAAAAGGCAAAAACAGGTGGGTTGTTAATACATGGGTTAGGTCAATGCTCAATAGACAATATTGGGACCCAGACATGTCATTAGTATGGCACTTAGTTGTTAACATTGTATACGTACTAGGTATATAGTTTGTTTTGATATCCATACTTGGCAATATTGATTTGCGTTCACAAAGACAATGTATTTTACTTACTTATCCTTTTTAAAACTTTAAAGTTTGTGGGTTATTGAAATGGGAGCTGGATTTTCTTCAGAATTGCTTAGGCGGGGAGAGGGTGATTAGTAAATGGAAATGGGTGGTGAAATTTTAAAAAATTTTCAATTGGGAGTCCCCCTACTATTCAATCCCAAAGAGTAACTATTCTGAAGTGTAGCATGCATCACATGTCGTATATTCCCACTGAAATTCGTCATTATTCTACATAATAAGCCAATGCATTTTCCATCCTTTAGCTAGGGCGAGAGGTGCTTGATATTGGTGCGAAGGCAGTCAGGGTTGGCGTTACAACTGATGAAATTGACAGAATCGTTCATGAAGTATGTCAGATTGCAAAGTGCACGTTTTTTCGTACACGATAGTTTTCTTTTTGGCCAAGTAGTTAAACTATTACTGTTGTGACTTTTCCTTGCCTATTCACGGTTGCAGTATTTTTCTTAAAGCTTGCTTAGCAAAAACGTTTGAGTTGCAATGATTTCTGCATGCACGTTAAGGAAGAGTGCAAGAAACTCCATGTAGTCCTAATTTAATGGCAGTTCTTTGTCAATAAAATGAGATAGAATTTTAAAGATAATCAGAAAGAATGTATACAGGCTTTTTATATAAGGAACCTAGCTCAAGGCCTAGTTGTAAAAGTTCCTTATTCTCGACCTCTTTTTATCAAATTCTGGTACGAGAAGTTCCTTAATTTTCAGCGAACATATAGTGCCATGAAAGTGTTGCAAACACAACGAAACATCAAAATTCTAAATTTTGCCTTTAATTTTGGCTAGAACTCAAAAATAAAAGCAGAAATATGGTAGGAAAGAATTATATAAATGTATCAATTTCAGTTGTGGTTGTAAATGAATGAAGCAGGCTTCCTAATTTTTGATTATTTGCAGCTATAAAACTCTTTTCAGATTGAACAGTTCCTTAGGTGTTTGTCCGTTTGTAGTATAAGTTCTTTAAATATTTCAGCCCTTTACAGTAAAGTTTCCCATAAAGTGGTTCCTTATAACATAAAGCGTGTATACCATCTTAAACACAAATAATCGGCACTTCGTTAACAAGCCAGAAATTTGTTCTAAGCTTGCTACTTATAGATGGAGTTTCGAGCCCTACTTCCAATCTCCAATGCGACTCAGTTTAATCGTTTTTTGGTACTAAGATTTATACAGAGCTATTAACTACAAGGCAATCTATAGTGTGCTTGTGTTTCTATAGTATCGCTTTCATCATGCTAATGCCCAGCTTTTGTTTCTGACCAGGGGTGCAAAGGAGGGGTTTTTGGGGTGTGATACTCCCAATCCCTATAAGTCATTAGCTGGCCCTTTTTTAAAAAACAATCTACAACATTGGACATGATCGCACAACTTGTATTGTCAATATAGAAGAAGAGGGACGACCATTGTAGTCCTGTGTACCCCTAAATGCCCAAAATATATACCAATGTGCGTCCCTTCTTGTCTGATGTATCGATTAGAAGCAGACTTGGCTTCAAGCTTAATGGTTTCCCGTTTAAAATGTCTGAAAAATCTATAATACTCATCTGTTCTGATTTATTGTGGTTTCATCGAATGCCTTGTTCTAAATTATTTTAGGCAACCATTGAAAGGAACTGTTACCCTTCGCCCTTAAATTATAGTGGGTTTCCAAAGAGTTGCTGCACGTGAGTATGAAAAATCAATTCACTAACATTGCACGTTGTTTTATAAGAAAAAAGTTTATAAAAAGATGAGGCACAAATGGCCAAAATATTAAGGAAATCTTAGGAAAATCGCAAGGCTCAACTGCCAAAATTAAATGCTGTTGCTGGCCAAAAATCGACATAACATCATTATTACATTCAAAATATTAAAGTTAGAGTTCAAATTTGAGTTTACAGATAAACAGGGAAACGATAACTCCTATTTTAGCCAGTTTATTTCAATAAAGTTAAGACAATTTTGAGAAGATCTCGGGCTCAAATTCGGGAAAAGTTCAGAAAATTGAGGCTCAGACAAAAATAATTTGTTTTCTTATAAAAAATAACGTATATTCGGGTACATTTCTGCTCGTAGATGGTTTCCTTTTGTTAACACCTTTTAGAAAGATATAACAACTTGCAGTGTTTAGGCCAATCTATCTCTTGTTTAGGGCTCTATCTTATGACTAAATCTAAGATTTCTAAGTAGTTTGTATCTAATTTGCATTTCCTTTAGTCAATCTGTTATGTGAATCTGTTTGGTCTTCAATAACACTCTAGAACACGTGACATAGAGCTACGTCATCTTTATCATGATTGGCCAATACGTTTTGTCTGCCCACCAAAATCGCAGTTTTGGTGGGCAAAGGCATGGATGTAAGAACGGGAGGTCACAAGGGGGACATGCCCATAGTGCCCTTTTTGCTAGAAAGGGTTCCCCTGAATGCATGTGCCCCCCACTTTTTGAATGCTTCCTACGTCCCAGGGTGAAAGCAACGCTTTGACCAATCATGATAAATATGAAGTAATGGTCATGTCACGTGTTCTAGAGTCATATTAAGTTTTTTAACAGAGTACTTTGCATGTTAGTGCACACTGATTGTTTCAACTTCCTGTGTTATAATTATTATACCAATCCACTCAGCCAGTCTTTCAATCGATCAACCAAATTGCTTAATCATCCAATCAATAATCAATCAATCAACCAATCAATCGATCAATCGATCGATCGATCAGTAAATTAATCAGCATCTTCAACAGGACTTTTTGTGTGTTGTCTCATCTATGCAATTTTTTTAACAAGCACTTTTTGAGACATTTTTGAAATATCAGGCCAATAAAATTTTTCCTAAAAAGTATAAGAAGTGATTGTTAAAATTTTGTCTCATTTGCGTAGTTTAGAAGAAAGGTATTACTATTCACACTAGTTATTAGTGCATGGCCAATTTCGTATCTTATCCTGAAAGAGTGCCTGTATTTAAATATTGCTCTCTCCTCGAATGAGCAACATCCTTGAATGAGCACCCCTCCTTCGAGTGAGCTGTATTCGTAAGATAGTTATGGTTATCTATAGAAAGAGTTCAACTTTTAGTTTGATACACAGCTAGGAGAGATAGAGCTCCATATTAAGAATTTCAAACGACAAATTGTAATTGAGATACAAATTGATCTTCTCTCAGGTCAGTAAATGAAGTAATTTGTCATGGAATTCCAGACAAGCGGCCATTGGAGAATGGAGATATTGTTAATCGTACGCACTTCCTATGGCTATTCTTTTTTGTTCATATAAAAGTATTACAATATTAGATCTTACATTCTACTAGACATTTCTATTTACTGTACTACACTACAGGGATAATACCATGGGGAGCGAAAGGCAATGACTACCCCATGGCCAATGTAAAGACACGCAATGCCATACAACTAAAACAACACTACGAACGATTTACTATACAATGGGTACAATACTATACTAGATTCTTTTCCACGTCAGATATAAGGTCAGGTTGACAATAAATTAACGATTAAAACTCATTTCGTACATGAGGTGTTATTTGAAATAAATCTTACATCTAATGTGAGGCAGAATTTACAAAGTAAGAGAAATAAATAACTTTAAAGGATCTGGTGGTTGCTTTGTGTCTAACTGAAGCCTGAAAGATCTTAGTCAAAATGACCAGTTTTGTGAATGAAACGTAATATATTGATATGA
Source organism: Cassiopea xamachana (assembly GCA_900291935.2). Lineage (NCBI taxonomy): Eukaryota > Metazoa > Cnidaria > Scyphozoa > Rhizostomeae > Cassiopeidae > Cassiopea > Cassiopea xamachana. The sequence goes on along the minus strand of OLMO02000277.1, from coordinate 14,419,799 downwards.
GCTTTTTGATATGAACTTAGGGCTATTCTAGCAGTAGTTTCAGAATTTTTAAATAATTTCTCTACATCTGAATACACCCCCGAAGGGTTAAGGCATATTATTCAAATAATGATTTATGAATGACTTTAGTTTGTGACGGAATTGATTATACAAAGAGTAAGAATTAAGAGCCTTTTTACTTTCAACTTATTAAAAAATATCTGTGTTGTGCAGTGAGGATGTGGCTGATTTACAATAATGTATCTTCCAATTCTGAGCTCAGAAGTACTGAAAACTAGTTTTTCAGGGCCTTAATGATTATAAAAGTTATAAAAAAGCAAATTGAGGCATAAATCCACTATGGTTAGAAGTAAGTAGCCTAAAGCTAGATGGGAGGGAATTAATATACGGTTAAGATGTAAATCCCAAAGATCCTTTTTATTGATTGTTGTTTGCTCGCTTTTTCACTTAGTGAATTGGCTATTTTTTCTTATTTACTTCCTTACAACTACTCATTTTCTAACTTCTTTACCGAATAGCTTTTTGACAAAGATCAGTATGTTAAGTCGCCTTTTTGATATGAACTTAGTTAACATATCAACATTCAGTGAGAGCTTTATCTAGATTTCAAAATCGTTTCCTTTTATTTCTGCTAGTTGATATTACTTGTTACTACAATGGTTTTCATGGCGACCTCAACGAGACTCTCTTTGTTGGAAATGTTGATGATGCAAGCAAGGAGCTAGTAAAAACCGCGTACGAATGCATGATGGCGGCTATTAATGAAAGTAAGGAGGGAATCTTTATTTCAAGTGTAGCAGATTTTACACAAGAAAGTTAGACACCCTTGAATTGTTTTCGAATCTGGAAGTTTTGGTTTGATATGAGGATTCCAGACAGGGACGTAAATAGACGGGAATTTTCACCTCTACCCTCGTCAGACACCCATACAGAATTATTCATTTCACATTTTGAAAGAAGGTGGCCCTTCAGTAATAACTGATTTTCAAGGAGCCCTCCTTGAATTATCGCCACTAATGTTTTAATTAATGCTTTGTTGGCATTAATTAGCTTGTTAGCTATATTTGTATTTGTTATTTGTATTTGTTTGCCAACATTAAAAAATTTGTAAATAAATAAATAGTCATATTGCAGTTGTGATTCGTGGTCTTTGTAGAGTAAAAGGAACGAATTTGAAATGAATGGAAACTTTTTCCAATGTAGCCTACCCAGTAAAAATCGAATATGGTTACATCTATCTTAGGTTTTATAAAGTTCATTATTTATTCATTACTTTATCAAAAGCTGATTATATTAGTGGTTCTTGGTTGATTTTTATGTTTATTTAGTATTTTAATTGTGAGTTATTCACTCTTTATGTTAACGCCAATTTTTATCACTTTCTTGCCCCCTATGTGGGTTTGGCAATGCCTATAATGGTAAAATTAAATGTCCTTCCTCCCCTTTTGAGGCGGTGAGTAGAGGGTAAATAATTCCTTATACGTGTAGGCCGCAGGGTTGTTATGACAGAACATAATCCCTGCGGTATCGTTTTTGTAATTTGTTTTTTTTCATGTAGTTTGTAAAAAATACGACATCAATCATATCGTATCATATCATATCATATATGATCAATCATAAATCATGGCATGTATCACACCAGATTGTTGTCCAGACTCTACTTGCTCTAGACCTGAGGCTAGCACGAGCCTTGTAGAAACTCCCAATCGTAATTTGGAGTGGGTTTGGCAATGACTATAAAGGTAAAATCAACTGTCCTTCATCCTCTTTTGAGGCGTTGAGTAGAGGGTGAATGATTCCTTTATGTGTAGGCTGCAGGGTTGTTATGACAGAGCATACTCCATGCGGTACCGTTATGATAAGTTGTGTTTTTTCATGTAGTGTGTAATAGTTAAGACGTATATAAAAAAAACTTATTTAAACTGATTGCACTTATGCATTCAGCAATGCAGTGTCGTGTAAGTATGCAATATGCCTTACCTGTGGCGAGCTCTGCAATTCTACTTGGATATCGTAATATTTTGCTTGATCGCTTTCTACCACTTGTTTTAGTTAAACCTGGCGTTCGCTACAGAGACCTTGGTAGTTTCATTCAGAAGCATGCTCAATCGAAAGGTTGCTCTGTTACAAAAACATACTGTGGACATGGAATTCACAGGTAACAAAGTGTGTTACTGAGTATGTTACAGTATTACCCCGCCACTAAAAAACTGACTTATAAGAAACTGCAGTCTGCCAGATGACATCACATCAACCCTGATATAAGAAACCAATCACCCTGCAAATTTAAATCAGGTTTCTTAAAAATGATTTTGATTGGAAAAATTTTATTTTTCAACTACTTCATACTGCAAACCTTGAATTGGAATAGTCATTGTCTAATATTTGCTTTAATACAAAAAAATAAAACAGGTAGAATAATTTCTTATAGTTACAGCAGGAAACTCACCAAACGTGCATGTATGTTTTATGATTCTGTATCAAATGTAAAATAGCCATTGCTCTCAGAATATTCATGCTATTTTGAGCTGTCTTGAAACAGCAAACGTCATCAATAGTTACTTCATTGGACTTCTCTGAACTCATGTAGTATTACGTCACCTCTAGGAAAATGACTTATAAGAAACTGCAGTCTACCAGATGGCACTATATCCATCTTGATATAAGAAGCCAATAACCCTGAAATTTTAAATCAGCTATCTCAAAAATAATTTTAATTGGAAAAGTTGTTTGTTTCAAAGACTTTGAGTCCAAGTAGTTACTGTTTTTTTTTGGTTTAATGTAACCCAAATAAGGCCAATTTCATGGTTTCTTTTACAACATGCATACACATTTGGTGAGTTTCTTGCTGCAACTGTAAGGAATTACTCAAGCCGTTTTTTTTGTCCATTTATAGCAAGCCAAGCAGCCTGGTTTTACAAAATGAGTTTCTTTTTGGCGGGGTAATACTTGTCTTCAAGCCAGTTGTATTTGTGTGAAGTACACGATTGTTTACTTTTCACCAACAAAAAAACTCAAAATTTGCAGAAGTTATTGACAAAGCAGTGTTACGATTACAGATTGCATGACATATTAATTTTATATATTATCTAATAAGCAAACAAGCATGTTAATAATGAATTTTCTGTCCTCTTCAGTAAATGGAAAAGAAAATAGAATCTTCATTATTTTGATGCCTGCTCTCAAATACTGATATAAATGCAGCATTACAGCCAATTAGCAGAATATAAATTATCAAACATGTTTTCCATTTAGCATTTGACATGTCTTAGCATTTCGTAATTTCATTGCTTTGAAAGCAACGAGTGAAAGACCCGATTATAAGTAAAGTAAATAGCTTTCGATGATCCCTGTTCAAATTTCTTTCTTCATTCGATTTCTCGTGAGTGTAGGGATTCCCTAACCCTCAGGTGATAATTATTTGATGCATTATACTTGTCTTATTACTTCTTGAATTCTTCTTTCTAGATTGTTTCATACAACTCCCAATGTACCTCATTATGCTAGTAAGTTTTTTTGCATCTTATTGGACGTTATGTTGAATGAAATTGCTGCAGTCTTTTACGAAATGTCTAGTTTCATATCTATCTAATTTTCAAAATATGATCTATTTCCATATCAATTTTATAGTACTTATACAACACTGATTGTTCTCTTGGGCCTCTGTGGCGCAGTAGAATAGTCAGCAATTGTCTGGCCATACCGCTGAGGTTCGAATCCTCGCCGGGGCACAAATTTAGCACTGTGGTAGCCCACTTACGAGCAGTATATATATATATATATATATATATATATATATA
>OLMO02000277.1:14369286-14402799 GCA_900291935.2 Cassiopea xamachana | reverse complement strand
GAATGTGCTAATGATGGAATATCGATTTTTGGCGTACAAAAATATTCAACTTCGGAAATTGAGCCTTGTGATTTTCTTGCAATTTTCTTACGATTTTGGCCATTTCAGCCTCATTTTCTGATAAACTTTTTTCTTATAAAAAACGTATAGTAGATCCTCGTTTGGTTTTATTTCAGGTGACCACGTCATACCTCTGTACATACCACAGTGCTACAATTGCAAGTTCTGCTTGAGCCCTAAAACGAATTTGTGCAGCGTAATCAGATCAACTCAGGGAAATGGTGTCATGCCAGATGGCACTAGTAGATTTACTGTAAAAGGACAGACTGCGTATCATTTCATGGGGACCAGCACCTTCAGCCAGTACACAGTTGTTGCTGAGATTTCGTGTTGCAAAGTGAGTATATATCTTTTTTATAAAAATATTCAACTTTTTGTGGAGCCTCAATATTCTTAAATGTTTTGCTTTTGAACCATGGATCATTCGTCAATTCTTCTTAAATGTGATTGACTTAATCTTCGCCTGAAAATCAAAGAGATATATTCACGTCTTAGGTGATATCTCATTTCATTATAAAGCAAAATAAATGTTGACAAATAGTAAATATTGTATTCATAGTGCAAAAATTAATCAGTAAACTGTACTGTTTCTCGAATACACACAAAGTCTAAGTCTTAGTGAAGCTTGACTCTTACGTTATTCTTAAATTGTTCTTAAATTTCAGCGATCTGAGCCTCAATATTCTTGTGCATTACCCTACCAAAAGTTTGGAAGCGAATCAAGCGATAGGCCCAAGCTTGAAATGGTTGCGGCGCGAAACACATAAGTAAACCTCTTTGTACTCGTCATATTATTCAAATGTAAACTGATTTATTTGGCGTTATGCTGCGTATTATATCTAGAGATGTTTGTAGCATTTTCATATGAAAGAAATACAAGGAGAAAGGGACTTACTGATAACATTTTTAACATGGTAAGAGGTGAGGAAGCTTTACTGGAAAGATAAGGTGACCATCAAAAATTGTGAGAAATAGGCTAGTAACTCACAGAAATTGCAAGCAATTGGTTTACCCAAGTACGTTGATTATCATGTATTTAAAAAATATGAAAAAACTACTTTTGATCAAAATTTGTCAATTTTATTTTGGTAATGTTTTGAGGGTGTATACACGCACCAAACTACGTATCTTCAACAGCAACGTCAAATCCGTACCACTATACGGATCAACGACATGGAGGGTGACAAACACCTCATCCAGCAAACTGCAGACCTCCATCAACAGCTGCCTTCGCTACATCCTCAACATCAGATGGCCAGAGAAGATCAGCATCAAAGACCTGTGGCAACGGACAAACCAGGACCCCATCACCCAACAGATTGCCAGAAGGAAGTGGAGATGGATTGGCCACACCCTCAGGAAAGCACCCAGCGATATCACCCGTCATGCGATTGAATGGAACCCCAAAGGCAAGCGACGAGTTGGTCGACCCAAGGCGATCCTGTGAGGAAGAGCTGAAGACATGTGACCTGAGCTGGGAGGAAGCCAAGAACATTACCCAAAACCGAGCGCGTTGGAGAACTGTTGCTGAGGCCCTATGTTCCACGAGGAATCCAAGGGATTAAATGAAAATGAATTTGAAAATGAATTGAGGGTGTATTGACAGTAGCAAAATAAGCAGGCATGCTCTACGCACCTGAAATGTTAATGCCCCTTTTTTGCGTAATATTCTTCAAAATGTCTTAAACCAAATTAGATAATTCATTTTACATCCTCTGAAGCTCCATTAAATTTTTACTACACCAGCAAATCATGCCGTACAGCTTGGAAACAGGGATATTTCGTGCCCTACGTGGTCTAATACTTCTTTCAAGGCCAAGTCATTTTCTGACATTATAATCATAGAAAATGTATAGCTTTGCTTGAATTAAAAACCACAACTCCCAGGATTGAAGAAGAAGAAATAGCAAGAGCTTTTAAAGAATGACAACAGATTTCAAAGCGTTAAATAGACAAACTTTACCAGTCAATTCCATGACGTGTAGAAGCTTTTCTGAGTCATCCCGGCTACCGAACAAGTATAGGAATTTTTAGCAAAGCGTACCAATTATGATTTAATGAATTTCTATTTTAGCAAATTAATAATTTTTCTGTACTTTTGTGAAATTTCACAATGTGTTGAAACCAAGTATGTAAAATTCGTTGTTATACTTTTGATAAAAGTTTTTGTCTACACCCACTCCGCCATCTTGGCCTCTCAATCGTGTCCACGCTTTTGGTAGGGCAGGGTACACTTTATTCTTATAAAAAAGGATTTTAGGACGAGGGTAAAATCTAACTAGATTTTGTTGTTGTTTTTTATAGGTGAGTGAAGCTGCTGACCTTGGAAAAGTTTGTTTACTTGGGTGTGGAATTTCAACTGGGTATGGGGCTGCCTTGAATACTGCAAAGGTTGAGAAAGGGTCGACATGTGCTGTTTGGGGCTTAGGGGCGGTGGGGCTGGCAGTGATAATGGGATGCAAAGCAGCAGGAGCTGCCAGAATTATTGGTGTTGATATTAATCCTGATAAATTTGAAACTGGTAAGTATAGTTTAAATTTTTTGGTGATTGTTTACTTCTGAATAGCTTGGCACTCTTCTGTATATATATCATGCCTCCCTTTTTCTTTTTGACGGCCTCTTTTCCATTGCTGTGATTTGTTTCGTTTTCATTGGCCCTTCTCCTTCATTTGTTTTTACGTGGCCCTTTTATGATTGTGCTAGCACTTTCAACTTATTTGAATATCCAAGGATGGTGCTACTGTGGGTGTTTTGGATGGCTGGAGCCCCCCAGAATTCTGTCTAGCTCCACTTTGGCATTACAGATTTACCTGCACTGTCATCGCTTACAGATTTATATGACTTTTTGAAGATTTATTTGCACTGTCAGCACTTTTACCATCTGCTTTTCATTTCTGTTGACTGTTTTGGTTATAATTGTTGCAGTAAATGTGGTTTATTGGTATGAAAATTTATAATGGAGTATTACCAACGACAATAATAGTTTTTAAGCCTCCTTCGAATAAGCTCTCCCCTTGAATAAGCCCCATGTGAGAACCTAAAAAGTAAATAGGCCCTTATGGAGCTCATTCGAAGATTTGCGGTATGTCAAAGCCATTTCCCATTAACTTTTAAGGACTTTGTATTTCTAGCAAGAATGTTTGGCGCTACAGAATTTGTTAACCCAAAGGACTATGACAAACCAATTCAACAGGTCAGACCTCTATTAATGGTTTCCATGCTGTCTTTATAGTTACGTATCATTTCTTTGTTTTTATTGACAATGCTCCTTCTTCTAAGCTTACATTAGCTACCTAATTTTCATCTCCACTCGCTTTGTGTAGTGTTGTAGAATCTATGTCCAATTGTCATTTATGGTAAACACTTTCTATTCTACTGCTCAAGGTTTTAGTTGAGATGACTGATGGTGGCCTTGATTATACATTTGAATGTGTTGGAAACATACATACAATGGTATTTATACTTTTTATATTGCTGATAGTATTTTAGGTATCTTTTAGCATTTGCAAGTTCATGCTGCCCTTTATTCAAGGTCCTTTACAAACACCCTTGATGTCTTATTACCTATGAGGCTAGATTCTGTATCAGGAATGTATTGTTGATCAGAATTTTAAGTATCTTTTAGCATTTGCAAGTTCATGCTTCCCTTCATTCAAAGTCCTTTACCAACGCCCTTGATGTCTTGTTACCTATGAGACTAGATTCTGTATCAGGAACGTATTGCTGATCATAATTTAAGTATCGTTTAGCAGCAAGTTCACACTGCCTTTCATTCAAAGTCCTTTACCAATTAATTTTGCTCGTCACAGATTCTAGCCAAAATTTCCTAGAAAGAAATGATTCGCCACTTAAGCTGGTATAGCTTACGCAAACTTGGCGCAAATACTGATAAAACTCGTCAAAAATCACCAGATTACAATGGGCAAGTTTCTATAAAAGTTTGTCCTCGCCACAGATCTGGCGTAAATACTCTCAGTTGCCAAATAAACGCCCCCCGCTTATTAACTTCTCGATTTTTTCCAACCCCCCTACCTTATTGGTACTCACCCGCTTATTAATTTTAAGGAAATTGACTATTTTTAGAAACCCCTCGTTCCATTTCCTTTCTTTGTTAGTACTATTTACGCCCAATTTTCATGGCAAAATAGCACACTGCTGTATATTTTTTAGTTTTCTTTTTTATGGCAACCTATTTTTGTTCTTTCTATCTTTGTATAATCATTTAAATCCTTTCCTCAAATTCCAACCCCCTCGTTTATTTTGACCCGTCCCTGTGTATTACATTTCGGAATTTTTTCCAACCCCCCTGTCTATTAGGACCTCCCCCGTTCATTTGGCACTTGAGAGTAGAGTCTAGAATGCAGCCTGGGCCTATAAGACTAGATTCTGTATCGGTAACGTAGGAAACATTCAAGAAATGAAGGTGGCACGTGAATTTAGGGGTACCTTCACTAGCGAAAAAGGGAAATTTTGTATGCTGAATAGGGGCACTTTACATCAAAGTTTGTGAAATTGGAGGAAATGTGCCCCAAGTGCCCCCGTGCCCCCGTTGCTACGTTCATGTTCTGTATAGAGCTTTATTGACTATGACCATCAGCATATTCAAGGTTGTGTCTTTCACAATCAGACAGAGTGCTGTGTCACGACAAATTCTAGTAAGAGACTATGAATGTGCACTCCTAGGCATACAAGGAAGAGAACTTCCGTACCATTATTGTACTATTAATTGTTGCATGTGAGAAGCATACGATTTGGTAGATTAATTGGGAGGTGTTCGTTGATTATGAAAGCATACTCCTTGACAGCGAATAGTATGGGACCCCAATTGCAAATTATTGAAAATGTCACCACCCATTTCCATTAAGTACACACCCATCCCAAAATAAGCAATTTTGAAAAAAAATCCAACACCCATTTGACTAAGCTAAAGATTTCAAAGCTTTAACAAGGAAAAGTAAATAGAATGTGAAGGCAAATATAATTTGTGAAGGCAAATTGATATTACTAAGTAATAAAATCAAAAAAAACTATATACCTTATACAATATACAATGTTAACAACTAATGGCCATAATTTTGAAATGTTTGGGTTCCCAAACTGTTAATTAAACATTGACCCCCCCCATCTATTAACACCTACCCAATTTATGCATTTTTAGCAAACACGCTAACCCCCGTCCTGATTGTACCCCTATTATTCGGTCCCAAAGATTAGCCGTGAAGTCAAAATATTTTATCTGCTTACGCTTCAGTTGTCAATAGAACGTTAGATTTTGCTCTGCTTTATGTATATCATTATTTAGTAATTGCTTTTATATGTCTATATTTGGTATGAGTTGTTGACGTTGTTTTTATCTATTTCGTCATAGCGTGCTGCCCTTGAGTCATGCCATAAAGGGTGGGGTGTGAGCACAATCATTGGTGTTGCTGGAGCTGGGCAGGAGATCAGCACACGGCCGTTTCAGCTTGTTACCGGGAGGGTGTGGAAGGGGAGTGCTTTTGGAGGTAAACCGTAGGACACATTTCATTATTTTACTCAAAGGCCCTTTATCACAGCACGAAAAAGTGGCAACATTCTTGTAGCATACTTAACAACAATCTTTTAAGTACGTTAAAAGAATGTTGTCGCTTTTTCATGCTATGGTAAAGTTCTGTAGTACCAACAGACTATTTAAGTACTTTCAAAGGCCCTTCTAATCTTTCATTTTTTACTCCTTTGGTTTAATCAGAATTAATAGTAGATTTGTAATGTAGCTATGGGGCGAAGCTAAGGGAAATTTTTGGAGGCATTTACGACCCAGATTTGCCGATAAGGAAAACTTTCCTTAAGCCAAATTTGCCAATAAGGAAGACTTCGCTAGCGTTATACAGGGTTTGTACGAGCTTTGGAAAGTTTTGGAAAGTTATGGAGAGTCATAATGCCATTTTCCACAACATGGAAAGTTTTGGAAAAGGAAGGTTTTTTAAAATGGCTATGGAAAAGTTTTGGATTTTTGTTTGGATAATTCTACAATGTCCTAAAATGTGTATAATCTAATGTAATATTAAACACCATAGATGTTATATTTGTTCATTTTACTATTTATAATATAAAGCATAATCCAGAAAATTATCATTAGATATAGCATTGAAAATAATGATTTTCTATTTCTATGGGGTTTCAAAATGCAAACCAAAACGTACTTCATGATTTTGGAAATTTGCTAGTTTGGCTTTGAAACAGCTTTGGAAAATTTCTCGAAATATTTTTAAATGAGTTTGTACGAACCGTGGGTTTATCAGTAGAACAGCATCGGCTAGCACTATTGACATATTGCAAATTTGCCGACGACCTAAGTGTTGGGGGTGCGGCATACCTCTGAACCCCTATGGCTTCGCCCCTGGATGTAGATTGCGACCTTTGAAATTTGGCAATTCGCGAGACCATTTGATAAAGGTTTCTCGTCTTTCATTTCCTATTTGAGCAGATTTTGTCAAATTTTTTCTTCCTTTGCAAGGTTCCACAGCACCTTCGCCTTGGTACATTATCCTAGTTCGAACACGGCGCTGTGAAACACCTAATTTATAGGCAGGCTATATTTTCTACGTTTCCTATTCTTGTACATTTCAGGATGGAAGAGCCGCGAGAGTGTGCCTAAGCTTGTTGACGAGTACCTAGCTGGTAAGCTGAAAGTTGACGAGTTCATCACGCACCATTATAAGCTTGATGGAATCAACGATGCATTTCATGTAATGCACGAGGGCAAAAGGTAATTCTTATGAAATTTCATTACCAAGAACGCTATGGATTTGATTTCCAAATTGTTTTTCTGTGGCTTTCAATTCTTTATGCTTATTTATTTAAATTTATATGTTTTTGTATATATTCCCTCTCTATTTCAGCATTCGATCAATCGTCAATCTTTGAAAGGAAACAACAAGAATGTACTTAGCATGAGAGAGAGAGAGAGTATGGTTTTAAGATTCAGTATTTTTGCAATAAAATGACATTTAAGTGAATTTTGTCTTGTTTTTTTGTGCGTCTTTGTTCAAGAGTATTTTTATTACGCTTTACAGGGTCCTTCTTTTCTGTAGAAATTGTTGTCTCTGACTAAGTTTACTTGAAAAGTGGTAGCATTTTTCATACTAAAGACACCAGTTGATCATTGCAATTATGGAGTGCTTCGTTGAGTCCCCCATGGGAAAATTCCTTTCACCACTCTTGATTTAGATCAAGACTTCAAATGAGAGTTGCGAAGTCTTTAGCTATTTTTCAATGATACGGTATTAGAGAAAGTCCAGTACCTTTATTCCCCCTTAGAAATGTTGTAGACAAGTAGACGAAGTGTTGGAGATGAGTGTTAAACTTATTGCTTTTGCAATTCGACTATTTTCTTTCTCAGAAAAATTTTTGGGTATTGCTATGGACTGACGATGCTTTAACTTCCTACAAAGTAGGCTCAGTTATTTCAATTACAGATAAGGTGATAGTGCTTCAACTTTCAAGGCAGTTTTGTAGTTGTTGCCTTTGAAAATGTTGTTGCACAACGACGAACATTTTCACTCCACCCCCCAACAGAAGGGACGCATTCCCAAGGGGGTTGTGGGGTGGGATATCTCCAATATTTGAGAAGTGCTCGGTAACTGTGCAGATAAGCAGTAATATGATCATACTTTGTAGAAATGTTTATACGTTCAGTCAATAAAATAGCCATTTTTAGTAGTAAATTTTAATTAAGTCATTTTCAACAATCATTTTCATCAAAATATTTCGGCGTTGTACAGCTCTCTTCAAAAATTGTTTAGGTATGCCAGGGATAATCGGTACCAATGGAAGTTATGGATTGTTGATATTGTTGTATAGGGTGAAATTAGAGTCACTGGCTTACTCTGTGATTCAGGAGGCAGTTATCGAGGTACTGTACAATATTGAATTTCGTAGATGAACTATTTATGTGATGCATGCTGTTTAATGTAAGATGCAAGTTGCCATACGAAATACACCAGCAAGCACACCTCGGCATGTGAGTATCGTTGTTGACAATAGATAAACCTAAATGCAAAGTGCTGGTCATTCGATGTTGCGCTCCTCAAGCGGCCTCTCTTGGAAAACATTAGAAATCTTAAGCGAGGCGCTGTCAATATGGTGTATTAACTCGTGGGTCGAATCGAATTTAACCTGAAAGAATTTCATTATAAATATACTGTTGTTTAAAAGTAAGTAGTTGATTTTAACAAAGCCATGAGCCAAACATCACTGAAAACAAGGTGTGTATGTTCATTAGTTTTTCGTATGCCAGTACAATACCAACCACAAATTCAGTCTCCCCGACTAATTTTTTTTTGAAAAGTGTACACCATGACATTCTTATTTCAGCCCCCCGGTTATCCTTTTTGATCTAAGTTGTCATCCTCCAGCCCAAATGAACGCATAAGAAGAGAGAAATTGCCGTCAAAAGCACTGACAGCCAGGCATGGCGCTAGCGGGGGGGGGATATTTATGCAATGTCGGCACTTTCATAGTATCCGTGAACTTTTTATCTTTTTTAGCTTTTTTAGCCAGTGCAATAGGTTTTGTCTTTTAACATTTTTTGACTTCGCTCATTGTCGGTACTCTGGCAGCTCTAGCCCCCCTCCCCAGCATTTTTCTCTGGCGCCATTACTGGTGACAGCGTAGATGAAAGTCATACCAATAATGGTGGTATTGAGAGAGGATGATGGAACAATTTTAGTATGTAGGCAAGTATGTAAGGAGCTGTTTTTGTTGGACATGCTACCACTACCCCCCCCCCATTTATTGCGATCCCCGGCTCCCTTCTATTCCGGACTTGAGAGTATATGTTTGAATATACCTTGATAGACTTGTGTTGTAGTAGTCTACAGAGAATTCTTTTCTACCAATCCTACATTCCTGTCGCGTATTGACATGAAGATTAATTTTATTCTCAGCTTTAGAGTTGAAACCAAAGTTGCAGCTTTTTATACAGGAGGAAAAGTTCAGGTAAACCTTTTCAGAATTTTCTTTTTTGATGTCAGATTTTATTTACATTTAACCCAGCTAGTATAACCAGCGGATTTGCAGCATAGGGTTACCATTGGTTTTCAAAAAAATATTGAAATGTTGTTTTGTATAGCTCCCATACCTTTTTAGAGTTAGTTGTACAGTGGTCATTAGAAATTTTACAGTCTGATTCATTTTACCATGTATTTTATGCTAATCTCATAAAGTTATATCTATTTTTATAGTTCTCTTCAAATGGAGAGTACTGTTTTTGCTCATGTGGATGCAAAATCCAAATCATCAGTACAAAAACTGGACGAATTTGGAAGTCACTCCAAGAGGTTTGCAAGTATAAGTTGAGATTTACAACTTTCCCCTTTGCAACATTAAAATGTGCATGGATTTTCTGCAGGACATAATATTGATTTAAGATACCATTTTAGATACCATAGAATTCTTCTCTCATAGGATGAGGATGATATTTCAAGTTTTGTGCTCAGCAATGATGATGAGGTTTGTTATATACACAATGGCAATGTTTTGTTATACTGCTAACTAAAACTTTTCATATCAACAATGGATGCTGTTTTTAAAAATCAATTTTTGCTGCTTTCTTTTTGTACTGATGAAACAGACTTGCTTGGAATATGAAGAACATTACTTAATTTGTAGAGATTATTGAAAAGTGCTCAAGGTGCAAGCCATGTCATACAATGGATCCTATCACTACAAAACTATAGACTATACCTCATTACATATTAGCTGTGTGTTGTGATCAGGTATGAAATATGATGAATACTTTAATTTCATTTTCAGATTCTTATTACTGCAAGCAGGAGTATAATGCTAAGGCAGTGGGATTGGAAGAATGAAAAAGTTACTAGGAAATGGAAGGTAAGATTTTACCCTCTATACCTGCAAATATTCAACTTTAATGATTACTATTGAATACCAATTAGTAATATCAAATTATTTGTCTAACCCCTTGTTTGCAATGTATGTGATGTCACATTGTGTGTGACATGTTTTGCCCTTTCTTTTTACCTCTCTTGCTCTGGCTGTAAATTTTGAATGATTTTTCTTATTTTGAATCTGGAAGGGCCTGCACAGCTCTCCTATTGTTTGCATGGCATTTGACCCTACATCAACATTACTAGCAACAGGTTGGTGACATATTTTGCCTCTTTGTATTATGTTTGACAATGTTAGATATTGTACATTGTAGTTTAATTGGTTCTGCTCTCATGGTTTGTCTAGATTAAGTGAGCAACTTTGTATTAACAAGAATAAGACTCAATTAGTTATTGCTAAATCTTTTTAGAAGCATGAAAACTAGAATGCAAGAAGGAAATAAATTTTTTTGTACACTAAAGCATTATTTCACAGAAAACTACACCAGGAAATGTAGAAGCATTTTATATTTCTTGATTTTTAGAAAAATTATGCTTACCCTATAATCTTGCATATATGCACCACTCATATAAAGGTGCTGGCAGTTATATCCAGATAAAAGCAACACACACACCTTTATCTGGCCCTGCTTTGCAAATATCAGATTTCTTTTATTGACAGTGAGAAGTGGCATGAATAATGCAATTTTCTTAAAGCATATGTAGTAAATATGCAAATCTTTAATAACGGGCTCTACTTTTGAGAAAATATGCCCCCAATACCTTTACAGTCATTAGAAAAGGGACCTCACACACATTTTCATGGATTTGTAGATAGTCCCAGTGTACCTTTTAATTTGTGAGGTGTCTTAAGTTGTTACACTCCAAAAAGTATATTATTTGCTTACTCTATAGAATCTTAATAAACAGGACTAAAGCATACAGTGATTCAAAGTGACATTTAGCAACAAAGATATAGGTACTGGGCACCTATATGAGGCCCCACTTTCCAGACTTAGAAATGGAGAACTTTTGAGTATCGGGATACAGGCATCGGCACCTTTATGTGAGATTATAGGTTAGTGGAGAATATACTTTTTCAAGTGTTGGCTCAATCATACTTTATTTTGAATTGTTTCTACAAAACTTCACATCATAATTCTATGTTTAGGTTCTGCTGATAGCACTATTAAAGTCTGGGATATAGTCAAACAGTATTGTACTCACAACTTTCGTGGATCACAAGGTGTTGTCCAGTAAGAATGATATAGTTTTTTATTAATTGCATTTAATAAAAGCTACTAGCAAATTGCTAATTTAACTTTAACAACTAGCAGTCAGGAAGATAATTTGTGGTGCCAACCTTCAATGTTCAAATACGCTTTTTCCTTGATTTTTATATATTTAGTATATTAATATTTCTTTTTAGTCTTGTACAGTTCCATCCAGATCCTGAAAAAGTTGTTCTGTATTCATCCTCATCAGACAGCAATATAAAATTATGGGACCTTGTATCAAGCAGGTATGTTTGATTTTGAGGAGTGTAATATAGGATTCTAGATCACCTGAAGTAAACCAGTTTTTTACATAACACAATCAATCTTGATCTGTCTTTCATTGAACTTATTAACTTTAATCAAGAATCTGCTCTATTGATATCAGAATTACGTAGATTAAATAATAGCTATTCATAGAATGGGTCAGCAACTTATAATTTTTGTAGAGTGAGAACCAAACTCTAATGCTCTCTTCTGCTCTTTTGCACTCCTATCTATTGCTGGTAAAATTTTCAATTGCATATTTGTTGGTGATATTGGTGTTGGCTGGATTTCAACATCCTATAAAAAGTAGGAAAGCCAACTTAGTTGTCTAAAGTGATTTTTGTACTTATTGTCAGCTTCATAAAAGGACTAGTGTGTAAGTTTGGTTTCATAATACTTTTGTAAATTTTTGCTCTTTAGATGCATTGCAACATTAACTGGACATTATAGCCATGTGACATCATTATCATTTGTTGATGACAATCAGAAATTGATAAGGTATCACTTTTAAAAATTCAATATTTGTTAATTACATCCTGAATTGTCTACTTTTTCAAGTTGAAAATGTTGTTTGTTGTAGATCTCAGGGCCTATTCTCAACATCTATTCTCTTGTAGTGGCAGTCGTGACAAAGTTGTTATTTTCTGGGATCTTGCTACCAGAAAATCAATCAAAACTATCCCTGTATATGAGGTAGTATTCTTTTTCAAAATTGCTTTGCTTCAAAATTTGCAATCAATTTGCAATCACTTTCTCAATCATTACAGCATGCCATTTTGATAACAGGCTTATACACAGTACTTGACTGAAAATTGC
Organism: Cassiopea xamachana; assembly: GCA_900291935.2. Classification (NCBI taxonomy): domain Eukaryota; kingdom Metazoa; phylum Cnidaria; class Scyphozoa; order Rhizostomeae; family Cassiopeidae; genus Cassiopea; species Cassiopea xamachana. Next base: position 14,390,513 of record OLMO02000277.1, on the reverse strand, counting down.
ACTGCTTCAAAAATTTAATTTTGTGGAAAGTGAAGTTTGGCAATAAAACATAGAATGAGAACAATGATAAAGAAGCCTATGATCCTGATTTTTTGAGAATTCCAATATGTTAGTCAATTCCAAAAATGGCAAGTCCAGATGTCTCAGACCAATTCCAGGACACATCATCAGTGTAAAAGAGGAAAAGAGCAATTAGACTTAGGTAGAAAAATTAGCGATTGCAAGGCTACGGGAAGTTTTCCTGTAGTACAAAGCTTCCTTTTACATTGATGATGGATCCCAGAGTGGGTCCGAAACATCCGGACTTTTCTTTGTTAGAGCTATCTAGCATCTATTAATATTGAAATTTTCAAAATAATTCGAAATCATGGATTTGTTAATCATGGTAAAATTTGCTTTTATTGTTGTATTGAAGCATTGTCAAGCATCTTTTTACAATAAAAGCTCTATCAGTCCAATATTTTGTTTCTGTTATTACTCTCTTGATTACGAATGCAGAATATAATAATCAGTGTGCTTTCCTCCTATCTCATTGCCAATTTTCTGTGTTCTTCCATTGGATAATTCCATTATTCAGTCAGTGAAATGAGTTTAGATGGGATATGACATTGCTTGAAGTTGGTAGTGTACTACCTCACAGGAAGGTGCCTCTTGAAAATTAGAAGAAAACTTCTACATTAAATATTACTGTTCACATAATAGTTCCGATGTCAATAGATGCTTTGAGAACCTTATCTTCTATTGAGAAGATTGTTAGCCATTCCCTTTTCCGTATGAGCTATCTTCAGCCAGGCTTTCATATTTTTGTTCTAGTTGTTGCAGTTTATATAACCGAAAATTGTAATGACTGAGTTTTTGTAAACTGTAGATGAGAATGAAAATGCGATACGCACTTCGAGCCGTAACTTAGTGTTTGTTTATATTAATATTCCAAAACAAAATCTAGAATTTAAAGTGCTGCCGTTTATGAACAAGGTCAATCTTTCTAGATTAGTTTCGAACTATGGCTCAATATCTTGCTTCTTGAGTACCCAACAGCAACTGGGGACCTAAACGACAACATTTGAGAGTTAAAGGCGGCGAGGAAAGGAACAGTCCCAGACTACATACTTTTTAGTATGTGGAGGATATATTCCGTGCGCCATTTTCACTGTTCCGACCCGTGCACGCGCCAAGATTTGTTGAAGGTCCTACTTGCCACACCATTTTAAATGGTTGCACCTGCACATACGCCAAACTACAGAATAGGAATATTCTGCTACACCAAGCTTTAGTGAAGTGTTCATAGTACCGCTTTCGCTGCCTACACCCGCGCAATCCCCATTTGCGGCGTTACTTTCACTTTTTGTTGTTGTTGTTGTTTACTTTATTTTGAGTAGGCTTTTATACCTAGCTTTTTCAGCTAATTTAGGTCTACTATGCATGCCGCATCCAGGCATGGGACCCCTAGTTTAACGTCCCTTCCGAAGGACGGCGGAGTGAGCTATTTTGGTCATTCATCTGGAAGGTCACCCATCCAGTTTCTGACCGTACACAGCCATGCTTAACGTCAGTTAAGCTAATGGAACTGGCCGGGCCGCTTGGCCAATCACCCCTACCCGCGCACTTGCCATAATTTGGTGACGCTTCTCCGCGCAGAAATCAAAGAATGCAAACTTGGAACTGGCCACCCTACCGCAACTATCAGTGCCCTGGAATAATTAACCTCTCCAACAAACTCGCCCCCCCCCCACGGACGAAAGTATCTTAGATCTTACTTTTATCCTTCCTTTATTAAAGGTTGCCGTATTACTTTTGCTGTTATTGGAATTCTAGAGAGCGTTCTTCTTTGTTTTATCGTAAATTTCATTCTGTTTTCGTAGTCAATAGAGTCTGTTGTTGCTCTTTCGGCCAACGAAAATTTCCAATGGCATGAAGGTCAAAATGGAGGAGAAAACACCGTATTTATAACAACTGGTGAAAAAGGTAAGTCCATATTATGTGCCAGTTGCCTTGGATTAGAGCGATGGTTGAGTTTTCTACATTCAAGAAATTCATTGCAGTAAATGCTAAGAATGAATAGACATTTTTAAAAACAAGAACACATTCTCTGGGCTCAGCCTGGATGTTTCTTAGTGTTTCGTCAAATCCAGCCTCAAGTGTATCTTAAATGTATCTTAACTTCTTAAGACTTCTAATGAACATAATGACTCACCTTAGGCAACCGTAATGCAAGAAATAATATGTTCAGGTCTCGTAAGGCATGGAATTCATTTTTTATTTTCTTTCTAATTTGATCAAACATTTTCTTATAAAAACAGTTTCTTCAAGTTATTATTTAAAACTCACCTTGCCTTTGTTTCTTAAATGTTTCTTAATTTTTGCCTAAGTTCAGCCACATGTTTGTGATGCCACATGATTGTTTGTAAATCCCATCTGCAGTGGGAACTGGGTGACTTCGTGTCTTTTCCTGCTGTGGACGGGACCTGTAATGCATCTTAGTTGTAGTTTAAACTTTTTTCGTGATAAAAGAAAGCCAGATGTTTCTTATAGACATATTTCTTGTAAGAAAAATAACGTGTATTTGAGGAAGAGCTACCTAGGCAGCACCCAAAACTAGATAAACAAGCCTTTATCTAGTTCCATATAAATGCTTTGTGCTTTTTACTCCCCCCCCCCAAATTCTACCACAGAATAGCATATCTGAGATGTTGAAGAAAAGTTTAAAATATTTTCTGATTTTTCCTGAAAAAAGTTTCCCTTTCTTACTGGACGTTGTAGGGAAAATCCGTGCCTGGAAATTTCCCAGTGGAAAATGCATCTTCACAGAAGAAACGCCCTCGCTTTGCATCCAAGGCCATGAGGAATCTGATGTAGCACCAAACATGCCTGGTATAGTGCAATGTTTTCCTAATGAAGCACTTGACTGTTTGGTCACAGTCACAGATGAACACAACATTATACTGCGTGAACTTAGTACATTGAAGGTCATGAAACAGGTACTTTTATTTGCTATATTCTGTTAATTTTCACTGGTCATTTAGACAATAGAAAAGAACAGCAGTCTTCTTTTTAGGCAGGATTAAGGTAGGATATATCCTACAGAGTAGCTCTCATTTGAAAGTGGATTGCTTTTGGCAGTTTAACAGGAATAGAGGGCAGTAGAGTAGAAGGCAGTAATGGATCTGAGCACTCTTGATCGGATCAAAGTTGATAGAAATCTTTTCTTTCCTTTATTGGCAAAGTCTAGCTCTTATTCAGTCAACTTCTACCCATTGAGTCTATGGCCTTCGTATGATTTTGCACTCACGAGTTTCAGTATTTGAAAGCAATTTTCAACACTTTGGCAAGGCATTTATTCAGTTGCAGTTTATCGTGGCATAGTGGTTAGAACGGATGCCTCCCGTGTGGAAGGCCTACGGTTCGAGTCTGACTCGATGCCCTGAATGAATCATCATCATCGTGATTATCATCATCATTATAATTATTTATACACGAATACATCTTCAGACATAAACCCAATATAACGTTTCTATATTTTGATTTAAATGATAAGTGAAACTTTAACAAGTACTATCGATCAAAAAACAATTTTTTGGGCTGTTCTTCTAGAGGGCCGTATTTTTGTGCACTTGTTTTTAGCATTCTTAGCTCGTCAGGTGCGCTTTTCTTTCTTTTGGATTTCTCTAGTATTAGCTGGGATATCGTTCTATGCCTTTAAAGCAGAGTAATTAAATGCTGCCTCGCTGCTCGCCCAGCAGTGAATGGTACCCGGTGGCAACACTGGGGGAGATAAAGGTGGTAAGGAAAGGAACTGGCCACCCTACCTCATATGCTGATGGCTTAGGATAGTTGTCCTCTCTAGCAGGCACTCCCCTACGTACGAAAGTATACGGGACTACCTTTACTTTAGTATAACAGAAAAAGTACATTGCAGTTGAAAGCTTGCAAGGATAAACTTAAGTGATTCAATTTAGAAGAAGTCTGCAGTGAAATCGACTATGTCATATTCCACCGCTGCCATTGGAAAGCGTTCCTTGTATTGAAAAATTAAAAAACAATATAAAATCTTGGGGATCAAACTTAAGCAACTGCAGAGTTTTTAGGTCTTTTTGATAATTTGGATTGTTTCTAACTCTGTAAATAATTGACGTTGGCTAACTCATGTTTTAACTATGTATAAAGTAGCTAACTTTATAGTTGATATACGATGTCTGTTGTTCACTATTATTCTCTATCCTTGTTATGTTTGATATTTATGTATTTGCTGTAGCGCAATAATTCCTGGTACTGATTAGATGCATCATCTTCTCGTTACAGTTTGTCGGGCATTATGATGAAATATTAGACCTGGCGTTTGTCGGTGAAAATGACTCGATGTTATCGGTAGCATCCAACAGTCCTGGAATCAAAATCATTGACATTGATACACTGGATTGTAGAATCTTAACTGGACATAGTGGTAAGGATGATTAAGAGTCTTGTTCTCAGGTATCGCCGACGAAATCTCTTACACTCCTAGACACTCTGCGTTCATAACCGACGTGTATCCTTATGCTGTTTACCAAAACATCTAGAAAATGCAAGGAGTTGTTTTGCTCCTTCTCTACTGTGAATTTTAAACAATTGTGAAGAAATTTTGAATTGTAGCAAATTAAACAATAGAGAAGGAGCAAAACAACTTGCATTTTCTAGATGTTTTGGTAGAGAAAGAGGGCACTGGATTTCTTATGCTGTTTAATTCATCGGCAATGCTCGGAATCAAACAGTATGAAGAAAATACATCTTCTCGTATATTGCGTGCGTAGCAATCCCATGATTACTTGCTTTCTACAATTTACCACAAATATTTTTTGGTCTTTTTTATACCTTCTTGATATTTCAGAATGAATCTACTTGTATTTGTTCATTCATTTTTTCTTTGTCTAATGATTTGTGACTTTATTTCATTTCCCTTATTTGATTTTAAATTATTTGAGCAGAGTAGAGTATTCAGCTAAAAGTTGATTTTTATACTGCCCTGCGAAGTAATACAAAAATAAATAATCTAATTATATTCACATAAAAAGAAGAAATTGCAATAAGAACTACGTACAATATTGCAAGTAGAAGTGAAAATTTAAAAGTTATGTAGTTAGCGAGAGTATTCCTATTGGTTTTGTAAGCTTTTTTGAATTGAATTTGAGTTTGCGCGTTCTTGGCATCAGCACTTAAATGGAGTTGTTCTCGTGTGTATTACATGTAGGGCCTGCGAATTTCCTTCGCTTTTGTTTTTAGTATGTAATAACGGGGAAAGGTCTTAGGGCTTGTAACTTTGCACCGACAAAGGAATTGATCAAGTTTGTTGATGTTAGATTTGACGGATGATAAGTTGGTTAGGGTTATTTTTATGGTCTTAATATTTGAATGGACAATTAATGGCCTAACTCAGCCTGCTTTTGCCCCAAAACAGACTTGCGTTTGCATGTATTAATCTAGAGTATTAAAACAGATAAGAAAGTTTAAAAAATAGTGAAAAAGTTGTTATTGTTGTATATTGCTACCCTTTACTTTTGCCATCTTCATTTTGAATAGTGAAATATCTAACACAAATGCCTTACAAGTCACTATCGCTTATATTACTCTTTTCTCCATTTCAGATACTGTTATGTCTTTGGACTCTAGCTACGACTTACAATATATTGCATCTTGCTCGAAAGTAAGATCACAAATTACCCTTATGCTGCTGGCAATGTACAACTGATGTTATCTATTTTAATTTTTCATTTTTGCATATGAATTTTGCATAATTTATTTGCTTTGCTGAGCAAGGCATCGCCACACACACAACCAGCTATGGCTTGATTTTTAATATCGTGGTGTTTTGATGTTTTCAAAGGTGAATTTATCCATCATGTCTTGTTCGTGTTTTCTTTACTCCATCTCTACAATTGGCTACTGTATGCACTTTCCAAAGCGTCTTGTTATTGATCTAGTGACTCATATTTTCCTGCATTAATCTCTGTCATTTCTTTCAGGATAATACTGCTCGAATTTGGAAAATGGGAGAAGACAAAGTATTTGTTTGTGTGGCTGTTGCAGTTGGACATACACATGCCGTAGGCACGGTTTCTTGGGCGAAGTAGGCAAATTTTGCTTTACGTGACTTCTTTCTTCTCAGTTTGAGCTCTTCTATCAGCTCACTACATATCTTATATTTTGTCGCTAATTCTTTCAACCACAGGGTAATTGCATTGCCCTGCCATACTGCAGGGTAACTGCGTTTTGTCTGCGCTATAGCCGCAGACCTAATTGTTTATGGTTCAATAGACCTCTTCGGCTTCGTTTGTATCCCTGTGTTCATCTGGCTTAAGTTGAGTAAACAAACCTTGCTCTGTGTAGAATTTCAGTTGGAATATTTCTGACTTTCGGGCAAAAGGCATTATTATGGTACATTATTGTTCGGCCTTTGGCTGTAAAAATAATTCATTTGATATTTCTTTATCTTTTCGCTCATTCCCAAAGGAGAAAAAGCTCCAGGATATAAGAAATTCGTTAATTTTTGATCGAAAGTTACTGGTACACGGCACGAAAATATGCCGCGAAAATTTTCCTTGTCTGGACAGCCATAGGTTAGTGCTACTTTTTAGCAAGGAGGGCTCAAAACAGAATCTTGAAGAGCATATCCTTTTAGAATCTTGTAAAATAACTCCAATTCATTCTTCTATATTCCATTGAACACTGAGTTTGCGCCAGGCCATGATGTTATATTGAAATGTAAACAAGCATCTGAATATGTTTGAAAATCTTAGCAAAGTAAAAAACGTTGGGAAAATATTCAATGACCTGACATTTAAAGGGGAAGGGCTGAATCTCCTCAAAACTTCGAAAAGTAAGCAAAGGGCAGCGAACTCCTGAGCCCCCCTCCCCGGGAATAGATCCTTAGTAACAACATTTTTTATTACAGATTTGGACTACCAGAATAAAACGTGCTAAAAATAGAGATTTTAACATATGTAGCTAGACAAAAGTATGCTCCGCTCATTTTGATAACGAAGATTTTGTAAATCAAGAAGGAAAACAAAGGAGACGAAAAGTAGATGCTCTGCCGAAAATTGACAGAAGGCCTTCAAAAGAGCATTACCCTCAAAACTAGAGGAAATACACAAACGCCAAAAATTATTAAAAGACGAGGAGACGCAAACTGCCTCAGAGAGGGAGGGATTTTTTGATCCCACAGATAATAAAGATATGATTTCGAGATCGTGTTCAGTTCGACTTCGAGCCATTGTCCGCCATGCTGTATGTGTGGTTGTTTACCCAAGTCAGGCCATGTGGCATAGAAGCCGAAGCGGTCTATTGATCTGCTTGCTAATGAGGCCATTTTTTGTAGAAACTCAACTGATTATCTTGTTACTGGGAGTCAAGATTTAACCATTAAATATTGGAAATTGCCATTATTGTTTGAGGTAAGCAAAGGATTAGTCCTTTTCTTAATAAACCAACCATATTTAAACTTCAAGGTGCTTGAACCTTTTCAAAGTACTCATGTCTATAATGTAAGCTTTTTGGGGGAAATTTGAGGAGCTACATTCATAAATCATTGCGCATCGTTCGTAGATTATTTAGGATTCACGCAATGGTGGTTTTATTCTGGTTTTTGTGTCTGGCAATGACTGACTGGGCATGTAGGATGTTCAAACAGTTACATTTATTGAAAGTAAAATTGTTTTCTGTTTTTTAGGAGAGGAAGTTATTGAGAATACCTGCCGTATGGACAACTTTAGCACATGACAAGGTATCTTATATTTCAAGCTTACTATTGTAATGATTTACTTCTTGAACGTGGGATGAATCATAAAGTTGGGACAGCTTGTGATGATGGATACCCTCACAGACAACATAAGTAGCTCTGAAAATATGCCTTGGTATCCCTCTGGCGCACTCCGGTTATTACTTCCACGTTTCACTTGTTACTTTTACGAATCAATGCGGTCTGGGCGAAGTGAAAAATCAAGGCTGCCAGAATTATTTGGTTTTATTTATTTTACTGTTGCTCTCCATAGGATATAAATTCTGTTGCATTTATTTGGTTGTATTATTTGGCGAAGTTATGTATATTTTGGTTAATTTTTGAAGACAGCTTTGTATTTATTTTACTGTTGCTCTCCATAGGATATAAATTCTGTTGCATTTTCACCAAATGATAAATTCATTGCTTCTGGCTCACAGGACAAAACTGCCAAGGTAGGTGACAATTATTTGGCCTCAACTGGAAGTCATGCTGAAAGAATAGAAATGCGTTGAAAAGTTTTTGCTTTATTCCCATTCTTGTACCCACCACTTGTTCTTTTCTAGTTAATATTTACCTCATCCTTATCATCCTTCAAATTACTGCTTTGCGATACTCGGAAATCATAAAGATATATTGTGCTGTACTTCTGACCCAATGCTGTTATCGTTTCAGTTATGGCTCACTTCTGATGGAAGCTTATACGGAACTCTTCGAGGTCACAAGAGAGGAATATGGTGTGTTGTATTCTCTCCTGTTGATAAATGTCTCGCCACCGCATCGGCCGACTCGACAATCAAGATATGGGCCATTCAAGACCTAACTTGTGTCAAAGTAAGTTGATTAGTATGAATGCACTGAAAGTTTACTGAATTTAGGTTTATATATGATAATTGGTACGTGCTTTGGAAAGCGCAACATGCTAATAAATTGAAGGACAAGGGCCACGACGAGCATCATAGTCCATTTACATTTTCTGTTTATCATGTAATGTAATAACATAGAATGTTACTGGATGACAAACCATTACGTTATATAATACTTGTCATTCTGGGTTACATTGCAATTATATATGTCCTATTCCAGACTTTTGAAGGCCACACGAATTCTGTATTGAAGCTTTGTTTTATGACAAGAGGAATGCAGATTGTTTCTAGGTATGAGTTGCAATATGTAAAATGTGAGCCCATATTTTTAAGGAAGCTTCTCCATTTTTTACTGAATTGTCAGTTTTCTCTTTGATTCTTTGCTGGCTAGTAGAATTTTTCCGCAGGATACGCTATGGTATCATATTCTTTCGGGTAAGAAATTCTGTTGCCATTATGAACCCAATTAGCATATTTTCATGGTCATTACGTAACCATAGATTTAGCAATCATTAAGTCTATGTCTTTTCATTTAAGTGTTTTGAAATCTGTTTACATGAAGACTCAATACCTAGCCTTGTGTAGGTAAAAAGAGTTCGTTTTCTCACCAGGACTCTTCAAGTAAACAATGGTGAATAGGTCCTAATTGGTCACTCTTTGGGCCAATTAAACGCATCCTATCACGTGTAATTGCACCTGGCTAGATATTTCGGTTAGCCTTCCGGTCGCTATCCGACGTTTCATACTCTGACGAGTGTCGGACGAAAAAGTTTTCAAGTATGTCTAAAAATGTTGCCGCTTTTTCGTGCTCTAGTTAAAATTATTAATTCCCTAGAGTAACAGCATGCTGTTGTCAACATATTCTTTGTAGCCTGGCTTAGTGTGGCTTGATAATACCTTGATGTTTTGATCGCAAATTTTCTGGCTATACGGAGAACTTTGAATATTTGTGCAGTGTTTTATGGAGCTCAACTCTAGCTGTATTATTGTATTTTGACACTTTATTCTTAGTGGATCAGATGGATTGGTCAAGGTTTGGAATGTTAAAACAAGTGAATGCGTGAAGACTCTTGATGAGCATGTTGATAAAGTGAGTTCATCTATTTTGAGACATTTGACAGCAGACAGTTGCAGTTACATCTTTTTTGTAGCCTAAAGCTATTTAAACTTTAGGCATCAGCAAGAAAAGGAGTTTTTTAATGTATTTGGGACCACAGATGACGGAAAACACATATAGCCTGTTTTAAATGATCATTATGAGTGCATAAAAATTATGTGTTGTCTACAACTACATGTTAATTCTTTTTTGGCACATTGCACTGATTATCTGTCACATAAATTGAATGCTTAGAGCACATACTTGTATAATTCTTTGACGGTGAAAGCTGTTATTTAACAAGCATTTTGTTGGATGTAAATTGAGGCTTTACTACTGACAGACTTTGTTCCCATCAAGGTATGGTCATTAGCATTGAACAAGGCTGAAGACATGTTGGTAACAGGAGGAGGTGACTCTGTTTTAAATTTATGGAAAGTGAGTTAATTTCAGTTTCCTTTGTAATACGTCGTCATGGTACCATAGGTTACAAATCTTTGATTGGTTAAGAGCTGTGATCACATCTAAATTCTTCTTACCGCATTGGTTAATAGCAAGTCTGGAATTTAACCAATCAAAGATTTAGAACCTATCCGCGCTATGATGAGTTCTCTCATTGCTATCCATTGATTTAATAGATACGGGTCTCGAATTTCACTGTTTTCGATGGTAGTCCAGTATTGCACCATGAAGAGATTCGAGTATCGTTAATTGTTCTCTGCTTACGCCACCATATTTCCAAAATTTGATTTCCATACAAAACTTACCAGATCATCTATTCTTTCTGTAAATATCTATGTATCCATATTTTCCAAACTTTTTTGTAGCTTAGAAGTACTTCCCTAACAGACAAAAAAGTCAGAATCGACAAACAAGTATTTTTTGTAAAGGAGTTAGCTACGCAATGGTTTCTATAATACACTTTTTTTATAAGAAAAAAGTTTATAAGAAAATGAGGCTCAAATCGTCAAAATCTTAAGAAAATCGTAAGAAAATCACGAGGCTCAATTTCCAAAATTAAGTGTTTTTATAGGCCAAAAATCGGTATTTCGTCGTTATTGCTTTCAAATTGTTAAAGATGAAATTCAAATTCAAGTATACAATGTTATTAACGAAAGTGTAAAGCACTCTAGCCAGTTTATTTCAGTAAAAGTTAAGAAAAATCTAAGAAAATCTGAGGCTCAATTTTGGGAAAAGTTAAGAAAATTGAGGCTCAGGCAAAATAATGATTTTCTTATAAAACGTGTATTCACGTATTTCTTTGTGCTTCCTCTACCTTAGGATGTTACAGAGGAGGAGCTTCTAATTGAAGAGTCAAAGCAGGAGGAGCTGATTCTGAAGTATGCTTTGTATTTATTAGTTTTTGTTTGCATACATTTTTGTGTTTTTGTGAAGATTCTCGACGCAATTAGATCCTCATGTTTCTTATAAATGTGGTGCAATTGGATGCAAAGAAAATGCACTGGGGATTTCTTCCATTTATGCTGCTCGCAGTTGAAAAGTTGAGTTGCTGTCAGTGTTTTTAACAGTTTTTGAAGTAGGAGTTGCGTTTAGTTCAGTAGGAGTAGGCGACGCAAATCAAACCGTTGCCATCGGATGCGACGGCTGACGGCTGCGCTTGAAAATAATGGCTGTTTACCATTACTGCCGTCTGTGTAGTTTCTTCTGAAATACATCTGTCATATGTGCCAAATACGTTTTACCACGTTTGAGCGTTGTTTGTAAAACGATTGACGTGCACTATAGGCAAACATAGGAGGTAGAGAAGTGTGACTTGTATTTGGTCCTGTAAAGCGGTTTTTTAGCATGATGCTTGTTTGTAAGGGTATTCTCAAGTGCCAGATAAACAGGGGGGTCGGGAAAATTCTGAAATTTAATACACTATAGGGTCAAAATGGAGGGGGGTCAGAATCTAAGTAACGGTTTTAAATGATTATACAAGGCGGAAAGAACAGAAACAGGTACTCATAAAGCTTTAACTAAAAGATATACAAAAGCATGCTATTTTGCTTTGGAAATTGGTCGTAAATAGTACTAACAAGGAAAGGTAATGAAATGAAGGGTTTGTAAAAAAGTAAATTTCCTTAAAATTAACGAACGGGGGTCCTAATAAGATCTGGGGGGTTGGAAGAAATTCGAAAAATTGATAAATAGGGGGGACGTTTATTTGGCACCAGAGAGTAGGGGTAGGAACATGCATGAAGCTTAAACGGGCATATCCCGTCCAACTAACAGATGTTGGCCCTCTGTTCGAATCTTGTAATTTCATGCTGAAAACGTGTTTTTTGTTATAAAAGTAGTTAACAAATAAAGAATTTGACGCAAAATAGCCAGAAGCAGTGGGTGAATTTGCTATCATTTAGTGTAGTTGTAACCAGAAAAATGATACGACCAGGTGCGGTGAAAGCAATCTGCAACCATTGAGAGGGAGCTTTTTCACAATTCTTTCAAAGCTTTCACTTTCGTATTTGTTTTCAAATTGCAAGCTATGAATACTTTCGCTTTGCTCGGTGAGTAAGCCAATCTTTGGTCAATATAGAGACCGTTTATTATTTACACAGGGGTGTCGAGAATTTGATGCCTTTCCTTAAATCCCCAAAGAAATACTAATCGCATATGATTATCCACACTCCGATTCTCCACACTCCGATTCAGAAATAATACGAGCAAGAAAACCAGAATGTTGATTTAGTAAGGTAAGTGAAACAACAACGATGATTAGTCCACTTCCTAGTTCACTGACAATTCACCATGCGTTCGAGTCTCTCTCTCAACGAAACAATGTAACTTGAGATGAGGTCAAAATAAATGTCTTTGTTCTTCTGGGGATTTCCCGATAGGGGTGGTACTGACGAGAAATGCTTTTTTGCTTAAAAAGTCACTTTACCAAACTGAAAATGTGATGAAAGACATTTCTACCCAACAAATTATTGGTTGAAGAAAAAGTGCCCAGCCCCTACCATAAAACTGCCTCAAATGTCAAAGAATAGTAAGTATACATGAAATACCTCCGTGCTTAATTGAACTGCAAGAGCCCATTTCACCATGAGACATCATGTCCACTATTTCTTGTTGTGCGCTGTGGATACAAATTGTCTGGAAATGCATTAGTTTCTTCATCATGCTCACTGTTCTCAGTGAGCAAGCCAACCTTTGGTCAATTTAGCCGCCTTCCCCCTCCCCACCTTTCAAGTGGCGGCTTCATGCCTTAGCAAGCACTCATTTTTGCTGATTATTCTTTACCTCACCTCCAAAAGGAACTTTTTCAGACATAAGAATCTTTTAGTCGAAATGGTTTCCAAGAACAGAAGTAGAGCAAATGGACTTTTGTTAATGTACGCTCGCATTGTAGCTACAGGTTGATATCATTGGGACATTCTGGGGTTCCTTCTGATTTTAGCCCTTGTTAGAATTGTAAAAAATTCTCACGTAACAGTTTCACTTGTCTTTTGCTAGAAACATGAAGAATCTGCTATCTTAATATTTATCTCTGTAAAACTTAAATTGAGTGTTCTACAATCACCTACCCTACGCTGCTGCTTATAAGCCTGCTGAATTTGTTTTACCAAAACCGCATCCATGAACCCTTGTTTATAAGCCACACCCAAAACCCTTGCTTGTAGACCGCACCAGTTATCCCTTCATTATAGGCCGCGCCCATTAATCCTGCAGAGATGCTTAGCATGAAAGAATGAAGTACAAAAAGCATTATGAAGCGTATAAATACTTAGATTTATTACATCCCACATCTTAAATGCATTTTCACTTAAAGAAAATGCAAGAAAATGTCAACTTTGATTATAAATCACAAGGAAATGTGCTGCAAAATAGGTATAAGCCGCAGTTATAGTCGAATATATACAGTGACCTTGCAACGTTGTGTTCAGTTGCTCATTATTAAAGTCAGTATGTCGTTTGTGCCTACTCCACTCTACTTCTGCTGTGCAGTTGATATGGCTTGCACTTTTTGCCAGTCTTCGAAAAAGAAAGTCGAGTAGATAAAGTAGCCATACAACATTGTGCTGAGTTGCTTATGATTTTAAAGTCATTGTCTTGTTTGTGCTGAATTGTATGTAGTACTGTTTTGCTTTCCATTTGATGCTGTCCTCTGTTATAGCTAGCTGCTGATATAACTTGCATTTTTTATCAGTCGTCGAAGAAGAAAACACGATGCATTTCCTGTCTGCATTACACTTCTTCTCACATTCAACAGCATTGTAGTTTTGATAATCAGCCCTTGCCTGAACCTTAATTGCCGCATTCTTTATTTTCAATTTGCCATCATTGATGTTCAGTCGATCAATGAAAAGCACCATTGTGTTCCTATGTGCATGTCGCAATGAATATTCGCCATCTTGGAACATTTCGCATTTATTTCCAACCTGGTTTACGGCAATGCATTTTCTCTCTTCCATGCAAGATTTTATACATGATCGCTCGTCTCCATTTATGGAATTGAACTGCTTGCCAGTCAGTTTCAAGTTGTGAAACTTTGTATAGCTTTCGATAGGCTTACATGAATCAATAACACCATTGTTCTTCAAATGCTGGCAATATTTTGCTTTCGAATGGTTAATCAAATTATGAATGGTGTTGTAATCAACGCCACTTCCTTCCATGAACTTCTTCGTAAACAATTCTTCAATGCCTGCCATTGTGTATTTTGTCGGAACTGGGTTTTCTTTCACTTCAGAAGCCCATTCAGTTGTACTTCCATTGGCGGGTGGTGGTGCACCAACACTTATTGTCGATGTTTCAGCTTTTTCTCGAAATGCTTCTGCTTGCCGCTGTTCTTCTGCATTGAGACTCATAGATCCCTCTACTCTCACAATCCCCGAGTAACTGGCACTCGCTGTTACACTATAGGAACTCTCACTCAGAGACTTAAAGTTACTTTTGGACATTTTGTTTTCATACACAAGTCTGGCACCAAATGTCACTTGTTTCAGATAATGAGTTCCATAGTAGTCAAACAATTTGAAAACATCTTTTTCACTCTTTATTGACATTGCCATCATGAGAAACGATTCTGAAAGACTTGGTGGCTGTATTTCATCAATCATTGACAAATAGTAATCACATTTTGCCTCAGAATTGATGTATACTGCCTCCTTTGTTCCGACTTCAGATGACTTTCGTTTGTATTCACCACTTGCAGAGAACTTGGCACCCCATCCTTCGCCTTCAACCCGGGCTGATGCTGATAGTGAGTTAGTCAGCTCATGCTGATCTTGAATGGTGTTTGATGTAAAGGAGGTTACACAGGATATATCTGGAACTATGATGAAACCTTTGGGTAGAAGGTAGCGACAATCGGCTGTGAGTTTGACTTCACTGTAGTCACTGTTAAAAACGGGTCTCGTTAGGCCAGGATCATGTCCCACAGCTAATGGGTATCCTCGTAGAATGTTGTAGCCAAACAATGCATAGTCTATGTCGGGAAATGTACGTGTGCCTGTATTGACTTTGCAGATATGTTTGATCCATTTTGCTCGTATTTTTGCCATACTCGTATATCGAGTTAGCTCAGTTGCACTTGACGATGATAGGTCATAGATGCCAACCATGAAGTAGATTACAAATGCCAAAAATAAGGAAAATATGATGATAAGAACTGTTGTCGGTCTTATGTTGCATGGATTAAATTTGGAGCATCGTCTGCTGAATTTGCTTGAGTAAAAAATATCCAATGCAGACCCATTTTTCTCCTTATCTTCAAGCATTCCCCTTAACCGTACATTCTCTTCGTATAGTGCTGTACTTTTGCTTCCAGGGCTCCATCCTTTCTTAACCTTTGACATTTTCACCTTGGACATTTCGCTGCAGTTGTTGAGCACGAACTGCAGTTACTCGTATTGGACTTCTTGTTTTGTTAAGATGCAGTAATTCTTACGGTTTCTGCTTCCGCATTTTCCTAGAATTAAGCACTTCCAGTTTTTATAACCATTTGTTAAATATTCTATCGATTATCTGTTATTTAGAGCGACAATGGCCCAGGTATTTGAACAGCCTAGGAACATGCACATATTGGCTAACCTACTCCCATTAACAGAAATTTTTGGCACCAAAGTGAACATTTGTTGGCAGTTCTGGTGCCATGCAGAAGCCCCGTCGGGGAACTTCCAGGCCCAGCAGTACCCCACTAGTAGATTTCTATACGGAGAAATTAGGTTAAAATACCGTAAATTCTCTTTTTAGCCCCCCTCTTCAATAATCCCCATTTTGGACCAAGAACTTTAATAAGCCCCCCTTTCTTTTAAGCCCCTCTAGAAAATATTGAATACTATCAAGCGTAAGTAACCTTCATAGAAGTAAGTAAACTAAGGTAGATCACACTTTGAAAGCAATAGTTCTCAAGCTATCAAGAATCAAAGTCATTCATTGACTCGTTGCGGATAAAAAATCTTCTATATCAACGATTACTTCACAACTATTTAATTTTGCTTATTCTGCTGTGAACTAATGATATATATACTAAACACTATGCGTATTTTTCTCTATGTTCAAACAGAAAGTATTTAGTTAACTATTGAAAATTTTCAAGAAATTTATTAAGCCCCCTCTCCAATAAGCCACCCTCTAGAGTTCTTGAAATTAATAAGCCCCCGGGGGCTCAATAGAGAATTTACGGTAAATATTTGTATTCTGGTATTTGAAACAATTGCAATGTTTTGTGTTACTGTTTTTGCGTTCGAGTATCTTTTTTCCTCATTTGTGGTTGTTGGGATAGAACTTTTGCAGGCACCTTTCGTATCACAACGGTGCATCTCTAGCTTTCCCTGTTTTTGATATTTCTTAGAACTCGTATTCTTCAACTTATTGTAGATTTTGCACTATGAATTTCTTAGAAATTCTCATGTAGTAATTAGTACACCTGAAAGTAGATAAACGATTATTAGTCTTTATTCAATAGGAGAAGAATGGTAGTGTAAATTGCTGGGTTAAACCAACTGATATAGATTGTCTTTGGTATTTCGCACTGACCTCTGACTGGCTGAATGTCAAAAATCTTTTTTGTTTGATCATTAGTCATAGCGTATTAGATTATAAGTTAAGCCCTGAAAGCCTTTGTGATAATTTTGAGCAAAGGTCAATGCAATTGAAGCATGAAACAAGGAATTGCCATGACCTTCAAATCCCAAGACTAAATACAGAAATTGAGTTTAGATATTCGACTCTAAAATTATGGAATGATACGCCTGTTGATATACGAGAGGCATCAAATCTTAAGTGCTTCAAAAAGAAATTAGAGGCACATATATTGGATAATAAAAAACAATAGCTGAAAACACGATCCCCTGGACAAACAGGAATATTAGTAATATACTCCCAGTTATAAAAAAAGTAGAGGTAGTCACGTATACTGTCGTACGTAGGGGAGTGCCTGTTAGAGAGGACACTTATCCTGAGCCATCGGCATGTGAGGTAGGATGGCCAGTTCCTTTCCTCGCCGCCTTCATCTCCCCAGCGTGCCACCAGGTACCCATTTGCTGCTGGGTGAACAGTGAGCGAGCATTCAGTCAGGGCATCGAGTCGGGCTCGAACCGTAGACCTTCCGCACGGGAGGCATGCGCTCTAACTAATGTGCCACCTCGCCCATTACTCCCAGTTATACCTTGTTTTAATTTTTGTTTTCTGTTGTTAAGAATGTTAGTTACTGAAGGGGATTGTTTCGTATTTAAATAATTCATTGCATATTTACAGAGCCTACATACAGGCAGCTATGACCCAAGTTCCTGCTCGGGGCACTTAGGAATTGAGTAAGATTGGGGCCCAAACTCCCTTACATTTCTAGCAATTCAAAGAAAGTTGTTTCTGAGGAGGAGCCCCTTTCAGGACCTCAGAACCCTGGGGACCCTTGGAGCTTTTCGTTTGTCATGACGGCAATGTCAATAAAGAGTGACAGATATTTTCAACTTGTTAGACTACTATGGAACTCATTATGTGAAACAAGTGATATTCGGTGCCAGATTTGTATATGAAAATAGAATGTCCAAAAGGAATTTTAAGTCCTTAAGTGAAGTCTTATAGCATAACAGCAACTCATTGCCACCTACCTACCCTGCAATTTTATAGACTTAGTCTTAAAAGCGATAGTAATTATGGACTATATGAAACTGCAGCAGTCTTTAATTTCCTATCTTATGCATATTGTTTAATATTAATTTGTTTTTGTAGAGTGGTTTCTGCAATTTTGCGTTTGTTTTACTGAAATTTATCATCCGACAGTCTTTTTGATATGGCTACTAGTGATCTATCTGTAGATATCCCACACTGCCCTAGTGCTTTATTATTGTGCTTCAGCCCTGTGATCTCAGAATGAATTTCACTGTGCTGTCATAGCTAAGTAGTATTTATTTAAGGCTATGTCCTCTCTACTACCTTACCACCAGCTATATGCTCGTAGCTGAATCCAGGTACACTAGATTTCATTTGCCCTGTGTTCCTTAATTCGTTTTCCTTTGATCTGCATTCCCACAAATAGCTTCCCTCTTTCACTTTCAACAGTTTGTTGTACTCCGCTTATCGAAAGTCCATAACTAGCGAGCAATAGTAAATAATTACTAAAAGCAATTCAATGAGAAGTAAACACGTCACAATATGTTTGGGAAGTTTTGTCAATAGATTTCTAACTAGGTTGGCTGGAGAGACTTTTGATGAACGAGGCATGCACGCAGTACATTATACCTGTCTCAATTCATATTATGTCTGCCTCGCCCACCCAGAGTTTCTCCCACCGGCCTAATTCGGTCGAGAAACTACTTCCTTGCTTCAATACAGGAAGTCCTGGTTTAACACAGTGTTTCGTAAGCTAGTGAAAGTCGGTTTTATTTTCATGTTAGTGAGTAAGAAGTTTTTCTTTTTCTTTCCAGGGACCAAGAGCTATCCAACCTGTTGGAGCTAAGGCAATATGCGAAAGCTATTGGCCTGGCATTAACTTTGGACAGACCTTTCAGGGCTCTCTCGATCCTTAAAGGTACCTGCCAAAGCTATTGGTTATTATTTTATTCTTCAAGACTTTGTCTAATTGCCATCTCTACAATGTTGATTTACAACAGTTGGCCAATTCTTGCTTGGTAGCGTTTCCTATTAGTAGCATAACTGACGTAGGTTGGGCTTAGGACAAGTCGTAAGAGGGCCTTCATAGATTCTCAAGAGATAAGCCTTTTTGTATCATTTGATGTGAATATAAGATGCGGCCTCAATTTACTGAATTTTTAAGGGCCCCTAGTGTCTCTGTTAAGCCTTTGTTTCCTATTTTAGAAATAGTTCATTATAAATTTTTCTAGAACAGAGGCCTCCATTCTACGGCCCTTGATGCCTTTTCATGTAGCCCGTGGAGACCTTTTTTTAAAGGGACATTGAGTGTGTAATTGGCCTCCCTACCTGCGTTTAATAGTTAATGCGGCCCTCGCACTGAAAAGTTTGGAGATCCCTGTTTTAGAATGTAATCTCAGTAGATATAGTCATTATATGTTGATCAACATATGCGTCAAATCTTGATTGGCTAAAAAAGGAATCACCATCGAAGGATTCCTGCCAAAATGTTGTGAGAAAAAGTTTGTTCTAGAATGTCCCTTTTCAGCGAGTTTGTCAATAACAAGATTGATACAACATCGTAGTTCTTAGTTACTATGTTTTGACTTGATTGCTGATCAACTTTCTCTTTCGTAATCTCAATAGATATAGTCACTATATGTTGATCAACATAGGCGTCAAATCTTGATTGGCTAACAAGGAATCACCATCGAAGTATTCCTACCAATAATGTTGCGTGAATTCGATCGTGATTCCTTTGTTTACCAATCAAGATTGGATGCCTATGCTATTTTGACCTTTTTGCATATCAATTCCTTCCTAGATCTTCTTGAAGAAGAACATGGAAAAAAGCAGATAGAAAAAGTCATTGAAGAGTTCAGAGATGATCAAATAGGTATTTTTGATGTTATGTATCTTTTTTATGTAGTTTCCATTTTGCTATTTAAACAAGACACATCCTGTCAACAAACTCGCAGAGTCTGGTTGCCTCTAGGATGTTTTGATTGTTCCATATGCAGGTACTATAAGAGATAACGATTGTTTCAGGTGAATAGAAGTTTATCACATTCCAAGCATGAACCTTATAAGCCTTCACTAATCACTACACGTCTTTTTATAAGACAGTTTTTTTCCACCCCAGCACTGAAACTTCCTCAACTTTTTCACGATGCCGTTATGGACTTTCTTATCAAAAATTCTTGAGTACTAATATTTTACGCAAGCACAATATTGAAAGTTAACAAGCTCCATGTATACTGGAAGTAATAATAACAATAATGACATAATAGCATGGTAGATTGAGCATATACCGGAGTGATGGCCCAATGGTAGAGTGTCTGCCTCACAACCAATAGGTCGTGGGTTCGAGCCCCGGCCG
The DNA here is from genome assembly GCA_900291935.2 of Cassiopea xamachana. NCBI lineage: Eukaryota > Metazoa > Cnidaria > Scyphozoa > Rhizostomeae > Cassiopeidae > Cassiopea > Cassiopea xamachana. The sequence continues at coordinate 14,370,384 of OLMO02000277.1, read as the reverse complement.
AGTCGTACCAAAGACTTTAAAAATGGTACTCACTGCCTTCTCGTCTGGCGCTCGACATATGAGAATAGAGTGGGAAAGTTAAGCCCGCGGAGCTACCAGTGGACCAGCCCCCCGCTGTAGCTTTCACTGCATTCGCAGACGCGCGGTCTAGGGCTATAGAAACGGAGATAGGCGCCGCCCTATGCGTCATTGGGCGCTGGAAAGGACTTTGACTTTTTGAGGTTGAGCATATCCACTACAGGTGTGGATTTTCAACTTAGAAAAAAGACAAACAAAAGGAAAGACCAACTAAAAGCTAATTTTACAAGCTTAGATCTCTTACAAAAAGAGGAAATAGAAAGTAAAAGAAAAAAGCAATATAAAATTGTTCATTATAGTAGGCTTTCTGCTCTATCTGCTAGAAGTTTTTAACACCACCGCGAAACTTGCTGTAGCTGGTCTCAGTTTTAATAGCACTGGGTAGCGCATTGAAGCTGTTTACGCCGGTGTTTTGAAATACACGAGGAACCATAGATGGTTTTATGTGGAGTTCGCTGTTACTTCGTAAAGTCTGCTGCATGTATGAAAGTCGAGTTTATTTATTTCCGCCCATTTTGTTTCATGAATCGCCTTGAAGGTCAATTTTAAGATTTTGAATTGACGCCTCTCGGCGATAGGCAACAATCCGATTCTTATTATATCTTCTGTATGTGCCTAACATTTTATTACAAGCATGCCATTGCTCTTTGCTCCTTTAGTTCGCACTGCTTCAGTAATGATCAACCTCATTAAATAGCAGAATTTAAACTGCTGGAGAGCAGCCAACATGACATACCTAGCATTTTACACACGGGTAGCTCGAGTTTTAAATGCAATAAACTTCCTGAGGTCTCAAAAATCCAATGCTTAACTTTCTTCATCTTTTTGGCAGTCGAGTTCTACTTGCGTATGAAACACTTTCTTATCAAAAAAGAACGTGTAATTTTTCTAACGATAACTATTCACATTTTCAAAATCAATCATCATCATCATCACCATCATCATCGAAATCATCATCATCATCATCATCATCATCATCATCATCGAAATCATCATCATCATCATCATCATCATCATCAT
>OLMO02000277.1:14352921-14369203 GCA_900291935.2 Cassiopea xamachana | reverse complement strand
TCATCATCATCATCATCATCATCATCATCATCATCATCATCATCATCATCATCATCATCATCATCATCATCATCATCAATTATTATATATTTCTTCCATGGCAGATTCGCTGCTGAGGTTCATGCGTGATTGGAACACAAATGCAAGACATTGTTACGCCACTCAAACTGGTAATACTTTTATGAAATTCGTAGAAGTTATTTTTGTACAGAATCTCACAATGTAATTTTCTTTGTTCGTTGTATGCATGACTCTAGTGGTTTCCCAATCTCTTTCTTGATTTATCTTTATCACAGTGATTCTTTCTGCTTTAGATACCATCTTTTAGCCATGAGAGCAATTCGCGTAGTACGCATGCGCAAACCTTTGAATGCATTGACCCCCCTTTAGGCACATTTAGGTTTTCTTTTGGATGATATTTTATGGATTTTGTTTTGAAGAATTCCTGTGAAACTCTGGAGGCATTTTAGTAACAATTTTCATGGCCAGAGGCATTATAAGTCTTTTCCTGACTTATAGTCAGGAAACTCATGGTCAGAGGCATTATATTTATCTTCATTGTGTTGTCAAATGATGACACCAGAATAATATTTCTATGTCCTTAAATGAAGGGATCGAAATGAAGTCAAGCATTGTCGTCACAATTCGTCTAGATATTAATACTAATAGCAATTACGATGCCATCAGGTGAATAACTGACGTCGCTCAACAAATGGTAATTGTGATACTCGGTGTCGTATTTATTATGTTTGGTGATTGACTTCCTTTCACAGTTCTTGCAACTATTCTGAAATCAAAGTCTCCAGATGATCTTGCTGAGCTGGCTGATATGAGGGAAAGCATCGAAGCTCTTTTGCCCTATACTGGTAAGAATGTCTTGCCCTTGGAATTTTTGTGAGTCATTGCACAGTTATCTGTTTGTTCAGCAGACATTTTGAACCAAGTTTGTTCTGTCATTAGAAATTTTAGTATTTTAGCTTGTATTGCCTTATTTACACTACAACTGTTCGTTATGGATATATCTCCATTTGTGTATGTATATCATTGCTCTGCATGCTACCCTAATCCACGTATCCTTATTCTAGAACGCCACTTCAATAGAATGGATCGCCTTTTGCAGGTATGCACCTCTCATACTCGATACGTATTTATTGATTGTTATTGATTGCAAGAAAAGTTTTAGTTCATTGAACATTTCGACTGCCTTCTTCATCAGGATTCAAAAGTTGGAATTTAATGAGCAGATTTAAACCTATATATATATATATATATATATATATATATATATATATATATATATATATATATATATATATATATATATATATATATATATATATATATATATATTCATCTTTTTTTAGCAATCGACGTTTCTGGATTACACGTGGGAGTCAATGAAGCTTTCCATTATAGATGTTGATGTTGAGGCATTGCCTGTGGTTAAAGGCACTACATCTTGTAGTCGCACACACTCGTCAGCTACTGAAGATCCTGAGATTGTCAGTTCTTCGACAACTATGGCACCAGTGACTACCTTGCATGAAGAAGCTTCTTTTTCTGACTGCAGGGAAGTAGCTCCCGGTGACAATTCGGAACCAGCAGATATTTCTTCAGTTGGGGGCATTCGTGAAAGTAATCCTGAGATTAATGAAACAAAACAAGATGAGAACAAGGAGGTGAATCTTTTGAAGAATTTTCCACTCATTGTCCCTAAAAAGTTGTTATTTTTTGGGAAATATGTTGAATGCAATCTCAGATTTTAGATCACATGAAACATTGATGAAATCAGTCCTTGTGGAAAGTCAGGCTAATGTCATGGAACACTCACATATCAGGTTTCGGGACACTTGCTTGGTTTTAAGCAGTTAATTTTGCGCACTTTTACTTAGTTATGTTGCACTGCAGCGGGTCCTTTACTTCAGTTCGTTATCAAATCATGGCACAGAAGGAAGCGAGGAAACGACAGGATAATATAGTTGCTTCGTTCATGTTAAAAATTTTCAGTTGCTTAAACTTGATGCTGTTTCTTTTCACCTAAAGAAGTTTACCTTCCTAGCTTCACATTTGTTTTGATAAACCATTCCATATTCTTGTAGTTCACTGTTTGTATAACAATTTTGTTTCCTATATTTATTAGCATCTTTATGCAAACATTCGAAGTTGCATAGACTGCATTTAAGGAAAGAGCCGATCCTCTTCAACGTGGTGCTCTCATGTACCGAAAAGAATGAAGATTTCAATTGCCTTGGGTCGGAAAATTTTCCGTGTTTAATTAGCGAGGAGTCGTCACTTTCAATTAGCAACCCGAGAGCGCGATTTCCATGCTCAGACTTCGTTTAAACGAGAACGTACAAAATGAATACAGAATTTTATCCACATCTAAATGTCATATGATTGTGTAGTTAATCTGTAATTATGGTACCCTTTCAATACAATTTTGGTCATGAAAAGAGAAAATCTGAGTTGTCGAATTCTGGAATTTCTGTACATTAAGATCCTTTTTCTCTGCATTAATGAATTTATTCACATTTATTTTAATTTATCCTTAAGCCTGTATCCTTTTATTGAGCAAGGCTCGTGTGGCTCTCCCTGAATCCTGTTTAAATTTCAAATCTCTCCTGCTTAATTCTTGTAGAACGAAAAAACCGAAGACATAGAGACTACGAAAGGCTCCTTAGATATTGCGAAAGGAAAGAAGAAAAGAAGAAAATTCTCTAGAAACTCTTCTACGTCGTCTAAACATTCAAGTAAAAAAGCAAAAGCTGCATCGTCCTAGCATTTAGTTTTACAATCGTCTTGTCGATTTCGTGCGTTTTATACCAGTGATATTGTACCACTATCTTAAATTGTAATCATAACGTAGAGAACTTCATGTCAAACAAATATCTTCATGTCAAGCAATCGTCTGCGTTTTATAAATTTTAACTAGATCTTTTATACTTGGCTTTATAGGTGAAGTATCTTTACCCATATTTATAGATACAGTGTAATTCTTGCATGACGAGGCAGATAATTCCAATTCTGAGGTATGAATGATGTTGTACATGGTACTATGAAACAACATCGTGCTCAAGCAGAAAAGTGCTTCATTTTTTGCACTCTTCAGGGGCTTCTTTGGTACTTTTAGAAGAACAAATTAACTTTGATAGGTGTTGCGCTATAATTAACCCCAATTAATTTTTCATGCTACACCACCGACTGCCTTCGTCTTAAGGATTTTGACAGGTCTGCAGTCTGCTGTATATTCTTCAATCTTTCATGATATGATCTTCATTGCACAAAGGACTTCTCTGCCTCCTTCAGTTTTTGTAGAATATAAGAGCAATTTTCAAGCACCAGATTTTGAATGCAATTTCAAAAATTGTACCTAACGTAATAAAAACAGACATCATAAGAACGAGAAAGTCGAACTATTCTCACTGAGAAGGTTGCCGAGAGGCAATGAAATTTCTGAGGTACAACTTTTAAGCATTTACGTGTTTATGTGTGTTAGTGATTATGGTTCCATTAAACCAGACATAGATGTGAAACTTCCTAAATATAATTTGAGCTATAACACATGGGATCTCGTCAATTCATTGGCAAAAAGTACCAGTGATCGAAACTATGAAAAAAATTGTTGTAGAATGGGTATTGTATATGACAGCATCATGATGGCTTATATTTGAAAAGTTAGCTATTTACCAGACTTTCTCTTGCTGACAGGCAGGAAGAAGAACCCCCCCGCCCCTCTACCACTTCAAATACGCATGCCTTGGACAAATCTATTTTGTAAACTATTGGCTTCGGCTGCTCTCCTTTTGGTAGATGACATGTGACAATCTGGAATTGAGGCTGTTCTTATCCAATAACATGTTGTACTACCGCACGTTAAGTTCTCTCCTCTGGATTTCATTAATTAGAAGGAAGTCTCCAAACATTAAACCTTTCTGTGTGACAGCAGCTTCTCGTGTTGCAGCAATGGCATATTCTATCCAAGAAAGTGGTTCCATGTACACACCTGACTACCGGTTGTATTTGAGTAAGTGTTGGTTTCGTAAATTATACTGTTTCAGTTTTCGGCATTATAGCGTGTATGTGTACACGTTGACATAGAGTGATGGTCCTACGTCAACTAATAGACGTGGAATACGATCATAGACTTCTTTTTCATTAATTACTATACCTGCCCCAAGTCATACATCTTGGTATGGCAGTGCTGACAAGGATTTTCACATTTTTTATTAGATCGCTACAGTTACGTTACATTTTAGTACCAGGACACTAGGAACTTCCTAACATTACATTCCTCAGTTAGTTTGCAATATCTAAAATCAACAATAAGGAAGTCAAAACAGAGCTGTCTAGTAGTTAGATGATTGGAGTACTGCAACTTGCAAAGAAGCTGCCTCAACGGCACATGATCTAGTACTTCGTCATTATTCATGGTATGTCACTCAGAGCTATTTCGTTCATCCACCTTTATTCAGTTAAGTGAATAGTGATGAATTTCTCTGATATGTTTGTTGAAGATGGTTTGCTTACACCCTGAAGTAGTTACTTATATGGATATTTCTCCATTAGTAATTCCCAACGGTGCTTCTTGATCCTAGCCTGTCATTCAGTTATAATTAGGGCTTGAATCAAGACCTTTCCTTGCTAGTATTAAAAATTTTTCTTCATTTTTAATCATCCTGGTTAGTTATCATGTTACTCACAAATGGATCCATTGACGAACAGTGCTTTTGTAGCATTTTGAGTCCAATTCTGACACAGTTCTGTATGGAATTAGTGTTCATGAGCTGTCTCAGGATTAGAAAGCTAGTGTCACACTGTCCTAACATCTTGGAGTCAGATTTGTAGTCATTTGCAAAGGATTCTCTTATGTTATCAGAATTTGCAATACTAGATAGAAGCCTTGTACCAGAGTTATTCTTTTCTACAAAGAAATGTTTGTTTGTATTTTGGATATGATGGCAAAATTGTCTGTAGCCATTCATTTCTGAACTTGTATATTTGGTTGTCAATGTTGATACTTTTTCCTTTAGCTCAAACTGGCACACTTTGTATTTTATGTCCTCATAAAAATCTTTTCTGAAGTGTGTTTTACCCAGATAGCTCTAATCCAACAGTCCCTTATGCTTTGCAGATATTGCTCAATTCTGTTTTTCATTTCAGAGGGAGAGAATGGGCCTATTTCACCATTCCATGATGTTCCACTCTTTGCTGACAAGGAGGTATAAAACCATTGATTAATTTGTTGCTGCAAATTGTATTTTTCAGTAGCAAGAAAGCAATAACTATGGTGGATATGAAAATATTGATCAGCATTAGTGTACTACTGCAGAGTCTAGTATGCTTTGCTTTTTGAGCATTTTCATTTGTGTGATATTTTTTCTACACATGGTAGAAAATGTCACTCCAGCTTCACTATTTGTTTGTTATTACTAGTAAAGTAGTAACTAGTATACATCATGAAAGACTGCAGATTTGTAAAACTCCTAATAGATGTAGTTTTATATTAGAAGCAAAATTGAGCAATTTTTTTATTGCTATTGCCTGATTACTTGGAGAGCTTCTGGTGGAAAACACAATTATTGCAGTTTTGGACATCTTGCCTCTCTTCACTATTGATATTTGGATTTAGATTGTATGAGCCCCCCAAAGTTTGTTTTCATTGTCATTCTGTTGAAGAGAGAACTTCTTGCAAAGTATGTTTATAAACAGTGTTGTTATTTTAGTTCTTTTAGCACCTGTATATCTGTTTTCTTTATAGAAAAGCACTTTCAACATGATTGTAGAAATCCCAAGGTGGACAAATGCTAAGCTAGAGGTAGGATTCATTGTAAATAAACTACTTGAAAATCAAGAGGCATTTTATAGGACTCAAAAATAATAACTTTTCTATGTTGATAGTAAAGATTCTTGTGTCTCGTGCCTTTAAGCAAAAAGCTAGAAGAGAAGTTACAATCACTCAGGGTGCATGTCTTTGTGTTAAGTTTGACCTTTGACTATTGAATGCAGAATTTTCCATTCATAGCCAAATGCAAGCAGATATACAGCTTTGCAACATTTCAACTTACCAAAATCTCATTTGCAAAGCAAACAAAATGGCAGAGAATTAAATGTAAATATTCATGGCACCTGAAAATAGATATGCAGCTCACAAGTTTTCAACCCTCTAGAGTTTTCAATTGCAAAACAACCAATAAGGCAAAGAATTAAATGTGGAAATTTACTTCCGTAGTGTCCTAGCACTGTCTGCCATGCATATGACCAACTAGATCACCAGCAGTTAATCTCCTACATGCTAAAATCACTTGTATATTAGCAGCTAGGTAAAAATATTCACACTTTGGGAGAGAGAGAAATTTTGCTCCAAATACATTGTTGCAACTTGCAGTGATCACCTCATGGTGTAGAAGGCATTTTATATCATTAAATCTGCTAAAATTTTGGAGTGATTGCTAATCTTCTTTGGCCACTTGACTTCAACATAGTTACCAGGGAGACACCAGGAGTGCCCAATGTGGGGCTTGTCTCTTCCAATAATGGGATTACAAGACAGTTAGCAAAGTACTATAGATGCTGAAAGCTCTAAGAAAAGAATTTTTCGCCTTCCAATGGGGAAGCTTGCATGTTCCACTGGGGGCTATATCCCATAGCTCTTCCCTAGTGCAACCCCTGATGTTTACTATCTTTGCTTTACCTGGCTAATGCTCAATGTCTCTACTTTTCATTTCTTCCTTATCTGTAGATAAACAAGAAAGAAAAATTGAACCCAATCAAACAAGATATCAAGAAAGGAAAAGTCAGATTTGTAAATAATGTCTTTCCATATAATGGATATATCTGGAATTATGGCGCACTTCCACAAGTATGTGTTATGTAGCTTTTTTTCAGATTACTATGAATTGTTTATTTAGATATTATGAGTACACATTTGTTGCACAAGCATCAGATATATATTGTAAGAGTGTTAGAAGAATCATTTGTTTGTCTCCCCTTCTTACTCCCCATAAATTGTCTTTTTATTACCTTACTTGTTCTTTCTCTTACATAGATATAGTTATTATAGCAAAAGTAGGTATTATTGTTTGTGGATTATGAACAGATATATGCCACAGCTGCTTCTCATCTCAGTAAATGCATACAAGACCTTTTTAGTTTAAGAGCTCCCTTTGCTATATAGTAGAAATTGAAAAATTGGAGACATCTCTATGTATATGTTTTAATCTGTAGACATGGGAAGACCCTAATGAAACTGATGAAAGTACGCAACACAAAGGGGACAATGATCCAATAGATGTTTGTGAGATTGGGCAAAAGGTATATGAATTGCTATAATTTGCTATATCAATAGAATCATATTCACAGGCTACATAAAAGTTTGTATAATTCTCTTCAAGCTCTCAAAAGTCTAAAAGTGTTGACTAATTTCATCCCTTCTCTTGAGAACTGGATTGTATCATAACCTGGCAGAAGATGAAAGTTAATTGCATTAGTTCTACTCAATGGTTATCTTATTTTTATGATTTTTTGTCACTATTGCAAGGTTGCTCAAAGAGGAGAAGTAAAGCAGGTTAAAGTACTGGGAGCAATTGCCTTAATTGATGAGGGAGAAACAGATTGGAAGATTTTGACAATAGACATCACAGATCCATTAGCAGATAAAATAGATGGTAAGTTTGATATTTTTTATAAGGAGAAGCAATCTTTTTCATCCATTTTTAAAGCTAAGTCTCACCTCTCTTTAAAAGCTTTGGGTCATCCTACAGACAAAAAAGCACTCTATCAATTTTCATTTTGAATGCCTGTTTATTCAGTGTGATTTGATGTGATATCAATTTGTATTTTAATGTATAGAATATATAATATTGATCCTTTAAAAGACATTAGAAGAATTAAGGCTCTGATGAGATCAATGGTTCAATCACAAATTTAATATAACTCGAAAAAAGTTAGTGGATGCTGAATGAAATGAAACTTTTATATCAAGTTTCATGAAAAGGCAAAGTATCAACCTCTTCTCTCTTACTCCTCTAGGCCTCAGGTGCAGGAAATTTGAGAAGAGCAGGGTTAAGAATCTATTATGCATAGTAAATGTAGAAAATTTATCACCAATTATCCTAAGATACAAAATTTATTGAGCAACTGAGGCTTGCATTTCAACAAAAAGGCATGTGCTTCTTTTTGGAGAGTGGCATTGACTACCAACCATGTGTTGTGAACTGGAAATTAAGTAAATTGTAAATACGATTTACACAAAATTTTATGTTTGTTGAGGCTGCATATTGCACCTACTGTTGGATGTAAGATACTGCATATTTTCATTGCATATCACACAATTCTCATTGAATAGTTATGTACTTCCATTTTTCTGCAGATGTTGATGGAATAAGGCAGCATATGCCAGGACTTCTAGAGGTATGATTTGAAGCTATTTATTGCTCAGAGTTGCAGTTCAAATAATGTTAGTTGTAAGTATGATAGTGTGATGGAAAAGTTGAGCTGAGAGAAGAAGATGGAATGAGAGAAAGAATTTAGTGAAGAATCATGAAGAGGAAAAAAAGGAAGAGCACAAAAGAAAAAGGAGATTAGTTAACAGGAAAAGCAGAGAGAAGATGAGAAAATTCATATCGTTTTGAGGATGACAAAACATTCTAATCAAATATTAGTAATGAGCATATTTATCCATTGTTGCTATAGCTCTTAGAAGATAGGGAGATTGTTAGTTGTGAATGTACGATTTATTCTTTTGGTACTACAGAACTTTTCATGAAAGTAGACTTTGACAACACCGCAAAACTAGGTGTCTACTTTCGATATGTGGACGATAGTTTTGTCATCTTTGGTTCCGAGCTGGATTGTGACCATGTTCAAGAAAAATTAGACTTGCTACATCCAGCTCTAGAATTCACAATAGAGAAGGAGCAAAACAATTCCTTGAATTTTCTACATGTTTTGGTAGAGAAAGAGGGCACTGGATTTCTTACCAGCATTTACAGGAAACCAACGTTTACTGGGCAATACATCCGTTGGAATTCCTTTAGCTCAAAGACAAGAAAGATTAGCCTTATTGAAACTCAAGTTCAGAGGGCACTTATGATTTGCTCTAAAACTAAGTTAGGCCCAGAGCTCGATAAAATAAAGCAACTGCTCATCGAGAACGGATATCCAGCAGATGTTCTACTTTCTTGCATCAGCCAAAAATTAGCCAACTTTGCAGCAGGAAAAACATTTGGTCCAGAGATGTGCCCGGTATACCTAAAATTGCCTTGGATTGGTAATGTTTCATCAAAGTTTGAAAATCAAATTAGTAAAGCTATTAAATTTTGTTACTATGTTGTGAAGCCCCGTGTGGTTTACAACACTAGACTTATGCTACCATCTGCTAAAAAGATTGCGTTCCTACCACTCAAAAAGTTGTGTTGTTTATGAATTTTCGTCCCGGTGTGAAGCTCGGTACATAGGACACATTACGCAGAGACTAGCAGACAGAATACAACAACATGTCCCCACGAGCATCAGGAAGAAAAGATGTGCCGCAAGAGAGCAGCCACCTCGTATATGTAAAAACAGCAAGTCTAAAATTAATTGTGAGTCGGCCATAGGGCAACACCTTATTGCAAATCCAGAATGCGCCAAAACATATACAGACGACAATTTTCGGATCATTAGGCAAGCAAGATCGTCTTTTCATTTAAGTGTTTTGGAATCTGTTTACATCAAGACTCAAAACCCAGTCTTGTGTAGACAAAAAGAGTTTGTTTTCTCATTGGGACTCTTCAAGTAAACAATGGTAATAGGTCCTAATTGGTCACACTTAGGGCCAATTAGACGCATCCTATCACATGTAACCGCATCTGGATATGTATTTCGGTTAACCTTTAGGTCACTATCCGACGTTTTCATACTCTTGATGAGTGTCGGAAGAAAAAAGCTTTTGGTATGTGAAAAGAATGTTGCCGCTTTTTCGTGCTGTGGTAATGTTCAATTTATTTAGATGCTACATATGATTGGTCTTGCTTATTCTTCGCTGTTTTCAGACATCTTGCTGCTTAACTCCATTTCAAATTTTATTGTGTTGCTTTTTAGGCAACAACTGAGTGGTTCAAATTATACAAAATACCAGCAGGAAAGCCAGAAAATACATTTGCATTTAATGGTGAAGCAAAAGACAGAGCATTTGCAACAAAAATTGTAATGGAGACACATGAATATTGGAAAAAGCTAATTAACTCAAAGCCAACCATTGCTAATGATATTTCATGGTGTGTGCAATTTACTAACTTTTCCTTAGTTTTTATTAGCTAATGTTTAAAAGATATTCTTTGCATATCTCTTGAAGATAGCCTCCCAAGTACACTACTGGATTCTCCTTCAAGAGTGTTACCCTATATGCCATTATTTTTATGTCTTTCAATTTATTCTTCGTCGTTCATCTTAAATTATACATTGTTAGGATATTAATTACACCATTCCAATCTAGCTATCCTGTTTTAAGTATATTTTTATTTGTAGTTTGCTTTTTTAGCATGGTATGGTGAACTGTTTCTTATTGTATAATATCTTTCTAGTGAGAACGTTGCAGTTGGCAGCTCACCTTACAGAATTTCAAGTGATGAAGCCAACAGAATTATGAACGAAGTATGAGCTACTTGGCAACTATTTTGTCTCCTAGACAGAACCGAAAGCCTGAAAGTTAGAGTGTTACATCCCCTAGAATTCACAAATGGCGCGGTACTCAGTACTTAGTTGGCAAGTTTTGTAGATTCTAAAGGGATTTCCACTCCGATTTACCCAGGATGATTTCTAGGTTCTTGAAGTCCATCAAAAGCTTTTTTGGGATCTATGCCATTAATTATTGTGCTTCTCAATACTGGAATATAAAAAGGGGTGTATCTCACTTTCTAGTAAAATCTGAGCGGTATACTAAGAAAGTATTCCAGGAGATTTGCCCATTGACCTCTTCTTTTCCCAGATAGCAATATGGCTGACTCATGACACAATTTGCATGATAAATTTACTCTGTAGTCTTGCGTGTACACTCTCCCAAAAAAAGTTCTGGAGCTTATCTTGGTGCTAAATTTGCTGTCCTGCAATTCTTGTATGTTGAAATACAGCTACATTCTCTTTATCTTTGTTTTTTATTAGCTTTTAGTAAATGAGTACCATATTTTTTTGGGTTCATAGATTTAATTTTGTGTAATTGATAATTTTTTAGTATTTTCAAAGCAATTTTCATAGTCACTTTTTGTTGTGTTCATATTCAATATTCCCTAACAATAAGATGGCGACGAGAAATATTGCTTGAAGGTCCCTTCAATTGTTGTTTGCTGCTAACCTGAAGTGAACTACAATTTTTCAGGCCCCGATTCACGCTTCATCGGCAGACATCCCTAAAGAAGGTAAATACTATTTCTCACTGATGTTGCTTTTGTATTTTTTATTGTCTTGCTTGCGGCCTTAATGTTGTTCGTAACTATCAAAATCTCTTGAATAGGCTAGTTCTTCTTTCAAGCAAATTTCTGTCTCTGTTAAATTAAAGCCGTCAGTTCTGCTTATATTCATATATCGTTCAATTAACATTTTAAGTTAAACTTCACTTCACCTTTTATTTAGCTGTTTAGCTAATATTTTATTTCGTTCTGATTTGAAAAAGTTACATTGAAGTGTCTTTATTGACAATGTATCGATGTCTTTTTCTAAATTATATCACATCCTTTGAGCCAACTTGTCCTTTGTTTCAGTGGATAAATGGTATTTCATCCCGCAAAGTTCTGCTGTGTCAAACTCTGCAAAGAATTAGGTTTAATGTACTGCAATGGGATACAATTTCATATGATAATTAAATTATCCCCACTCATATGGGGAGAGAAATAAATGTATGGTGGGTAGTGTACTATTAGTTTGGTATAATATTGAAATAGTATTGGTAAAATTGTGATTTCATGTTATTTCAAACAAGTTGAAGGTGCCTTAGTTTGATCTTCCCTGCAACCAGTGGCTAGGAAGCTGGAGTATAAATTTCCATATAAAGACAACGACCAATAGAGGAGCATTACTCACGTCACACAGGTCGACATTTTTTCGACCAAAGAGTTACTGGTTAATGGACACAAGGTTCTAGGGTATTTTTTCATTCAGAGTCAGAAAATCAAATCCGTTTTCCCATATCACATCAGGTTTTTCCTCTATCGACAAGGTCTGTTTTTGCTGAGATAGGCCGTAATGTCTTATCTATATTGAAGTGTGATAGATACGACAATTCAAGACTTGTTGGAGATATGCATCCCTGAAGTTCATGAGCTAAAGGGCATTCCCCAATGAGAATCTAAGAGCATGCGTAAAATACGTACTTTCAGTTTCTCTGATTGTAGGCAGTGCAGTGAGATAGTGCATGTCTCGCGCATGGCAATAGATTCCCCGGCCAATGATTGGTTTTTACTTCAAAAGCTAAACAATAGATTTTAGCAATGTGGGGAGTCCTCGGTATCCTCAACAAAGACTGTCCATTTTTTGACATATCTTTGCATAGATAACCCTTTTCACTCGAAATAGCCTAAACTTGGCCTGTAGATAAGTATCATTCTTTCCCAGGGCACAATACCAAGGTTATGCAATCAAAATTTACATCACCAGTAGATTTTTAATAGAACTCATCTCTATTATTTGACCTATAAATGCCTTTTAGTCTATGCTTCGTTGATACCTGGCTGTCCAAATATAAACTTTTTACTCAATGGTGATTTGCGAGTTGAGTAGATTAACTAGATGGCTATACAGTGAAATCTTGATCTTATTTGCTTGGGATAGGTATGACAAATTGAACTGTTGCATGCCATCATTAGAAGTCCATACCAAGATGGCTGCTAGGTTTGTACATTTAGGAGCCATAAAATGGTAGTTGACAATTGGCCAAGTAAAACATTCTCTATTTTTATTTCCAATTCACATCACCAATCCATGTTTGTCATAGTCTTATGAAGACAAACATCATAATACTATACTAATATACCCTTTCTTTGCCTATCATTTTGTAAATTTTTGTCTCTCCGTTCTCATCATATTCCTTTGCATGCACTGAATTTGAAATAAGTACAAAGTTTAAAACTGTACCAGCTGTACCAATGTGGCTTTTTAGTATTCCATAAACAAGCAAGTTCTAGCAAACTGAAGAAGCTGATTCTTGTGGATAAATTTTCGGGAAATAAATTTATGCAATTGAACTATAGAGTCTAAATCATTTTGCAGAAATAGCTTGTGTAATTCTAAAGAATTGTAATATTTTTAGAACAAACAATGATCAAAGTTTGCAGATATGGAAATTATAATTCCTTCACTTTTCTACTTGGAAGCAGCTACAAATATTTTTGGCAAAAGTAAATATCATTGTTCAGTTTTCATTTACTTTATTATGCAAAAATTTTATAGCATCAAAGTTGGCCAACGGAAGTATCGAGCGATAAAGTTTTGAAAGTAGGGTCAGATAACCATGAAATTTTAGCGAATTAAAGCGGATACTAATCTATTCCAGGGTCTTTTTTCAGATTCTAAGGCAGCTGATAAATTTCCTTTGTTGATAAAAGGATGCTTTTTCTTGAAGATCTACATAAGTTTGTGTTAAAAACTGCCTTTAAAAAACTTTCTACCATAAAAGTTGACATTTTCCTACCCAAGTGCCCCACTGCAAGATACGACATTTTGGCCTTTGTTAACGAAGACAGGCATTATCTGTAGCGAGAAAGCATGATGTGTCATGGCAAAATCGACTGCATTTATTATATATTTGTATTTATATATTTTACATATGATAATCAGATTGTAGAAACAAAGTCATGTTTCTTCACTCAACATTCACAAAATTGGATATTGCTTCATTTTTGCCTTCGTCAAAAACAGGGGGTAGAAAGTGTGATAGGGATGGGTTCATACCTCCTACCCTTACTAAGACCTCGCTTTCTTCTCCAAAATCGCCGCCCCTAATGCCTTTTTAAACAATCCAACATTTACCCTATATTGATGATGGGTGAAATGTTGGATCGTTTGAACACTATGTTGGGTTACCCAACATTGACTTTTCCAATGTTGGGTGAAGTTTGCTTCTAGTCAAAAGTGTTGGGTGATGATAGCCAACAATTCCTTTGTTTTCAGATGTTGGATGAAATGTTGGGTCGTTTGAGCATCTCAGCCAACATTGTTGGCATTGTACGTGCGTTTTCCCCTTTAAAAAATCGCGCGCTATGTGCATTTTGATCGTGGTTCCCAGTCTCAAACGCATAGCTTCTTCACAGAGTATTCAAATCATAACTTCCATAGAAGTATTGGATGAAATGTTGATTCATTTGAACACCTCTCCCATTATTTGTAAAAATTGTTGGCTGAAACGTTGGGTCAAATGTTGGATCGTTTAAACAGATCTTTATATTGCTTTAGTTCATGACATTTTGTTACCCAAAAATAACCACCTTCAATATCGCCTCATTTTCGCGCAAAGTTTTTCCCGGTAGCCTTACTTTTTCAATGTACGATTTGTCAATATAGAAGTATTTCTGCAATAAGCGGCTTCTTGTACGATTTGCAATATCTGTATGGTTGTTTTTCATGCAGTAGGCTTCGTAACTTGGTTGGACAAGACTCTCCTGGTCTATCAGCCATGGGTCGGCCTCTATTGGATTTGAGAAAGGATAGAATTGTTTTCTACAAATTCTGCTTAAATTCATTGGATGTGAAGCGACCAAGCGGCGCTTTGTAAACGTTAAACGACCAGGCTACGCTTTTTAAACGATAAACAGTCTCAGAATCCAGAAAAGGTAACGGCTCCACGGCTGCTAGCTAGAGAATATTTCGTTGTGTTTATGCCAGTTGTGAGAAAGGCCGATATATTTTATAAAAAATCTGACGTGAGACATGAGAATTCGATGCATCCAAATGAGGCGATTTCGCATAAGGAAAATGGAGGGATAATATTTGAAAGTTCGCTTTGATTTTGTATTATGAGGAAGATAATATGTAAAGAAGTGGCTGCTGGAGGAAGGCTTGACGTCTTTCTGGACTCTGAACAATCTGGTTTGCAAATGGTAACGGCCTGTACAGCCCATGAAAAATACGAATAGATATAACGTTGGATAGAGCTGTCATGACAGGATTGTCTTGTTGCAGGCATTTAATATTACTCTTTCTGAAACTACAAGTGTAAGACAGCAATATTTTGCTGCGTGAAGATGTATCTGTTTATTAGCACCACAGATAGATAGATTTTAAGTCATTTTGAGGTCTTTTTGCGGGGGTGGTCATCATTGATTGTAACGACGGCAACGGGATGTTTTCCCTTTCGGAGAAGCTTAAAACTTCAGACGCGATGTTTACTTTCAAAGCGTTGTTTTTGTACGGGAACAAAACATAGTGTTGCGCAATTCCATTGGTATTTCAGGCACAGTAAATTATCCTGCTTGCTTAAGAATTACAATAAACCATTGCTTTACTGCACCTTTCCGACTTGCCTTTCGCATATTTAGGTAATCTTGTGAAAACAACGACGCTATTTAGTGTGTAATGACTTAAAAACACAGAATGACATCAGCAGTTTTATAGAGGAGCGCTGTGCACCCGAACGATGATCTCCCGCATTCGATTTTCTTGATTTCAAACTTTTCGACCGTAATTTACTGCCTGTGGATAGAAATTTGATTTTGCAAATATCAAAGCGTGCTGTTTCGATCTTTTATCCCACAATTATGAATAATTCAGTTTTACTATCCTCTATACGGCGCGCAACTAGGAATTGTTGAGGGCAGATGTCCTGTCCACTAAGACAATGTAACTTAAAGTAATGTTTTTCAGATTTAGAAGCTGTAGATATACAACAGGAAATTTCTTGATTTAACTGTTTCCAAGTGTAATAGAGTGTTTTCACTATTCCAAGAACAGGATCAGGTTCATAATTCCCCAAGAAAGAGCCAATTCTATTCGTTTCCTGAAAAGGACAGGGGCTTGTACCCACAGAACCCCTTCGTAGTTGGGCACCTGCTCTATACAAGTCTGATTGCTGTGTGGATATCTTTATCAAGACTTGGTCTTTGGAAGGAGATTAAAGGTATATATGATAACCTCTCTTCTCGTATCTCTTTCTAGTATATACAGTTTATATATATATAAATATATGTATATATACATATTATATGTATGTGAATAAATATATATATATATATACATATTATATGTGTGTGAATAAAATAAATAAATAAATATATATATATATATATATATATATATATATATATATATATATATATAT
>OLMO02000277.1:14328491-14352109 GCA_900291935.2 Cassiopea xamachana | reverse complement strand
GATGCTCGTGGTGTGCTGTTTTGGTGGTGCTTGTCCCCCAAAACAAAACGAGGCTGTACTAAAACGAGTCTCTGGAACACAGAATAAGAAACCGAGCCTAAGGCCTAGTACTAAAAGCTGCTTAATTTTTGGCCACAATTTAGTTCCAAAAATGTGTAAAAGGTTTCTTAATTTAGTGAAGTAAATTCCTGTGAAAGCATATGCAGAACATGAATGTAGCAAAACATTTGTCCTATAACAAACAGAATGCATCAGTACGAGTTAAATTCTAAAGCAATGTCATGTCTACACTGTTTTGGTACAGCAATGTCACATTCACATTGTTTTAGTACAGCTTTACACTGAACCAGGCAATGACTTCAAAGTGCTATTGTGATTTCCTTCCTTCTTTTATTGAACCGTGTAGCCTAGTGTAGGTTTGCGATCATTTTTGCACAATAATTTCACCCAAATTCTGTCAACAATTTTAAGAAAAATAGATGTTTAAGAAAAATATATATTTAAGAAATATTTATCGTAAAAGATAGTGTATGCTACATCAAGTTTATCCAAGTAGCCTATGTTAGAAATCGATGTTTATGTTATCTTCGATTGGAAAATGCGAAGATTTAACCAGATGGAAGCCAGTGTAGAACACCAGTTCATTGTCCGCTTTCCATGCGCCTAGGTTTTTGATCGGAACTTCCTATAACGGATCGGCTATCTAAAATATAGGCCTTTTGTACACTGTTTCTTTGCTGTGCGCCTTTTGAAAACTTTATAAATATGTTCCTTCGCAGCTGAATACAGATGATACCAAAGCATTCCAAGGATACTTGCTTCAAATCCCATGGCACTAGTATTTGAATTTGGTGACATCAGCTAGTTCTCGAGCCATCCCGCAACTTTATATAGTGATCAGGCTTAGGATTATGAGATTTTATTCGGATATAGCATTGTCTGGCGCTATTCACCTGGCATGCCTTTATGTCAGGCTCTGGGTCACTGTCTAGAGCCGCGGCAAGTAAGAACATCATCGCGCTATCGAGCTGGGTTCCGTTTGACTTCAAAAGTTTTCCTTTGTGACAAACTTTCATGGAACTGATGCGATATTTATCTTTTGCTCTGTTCAGCTCTTGATTTGCTTTTTGATAAAGTAAGACGTCAACAAATATTTAAATATACTCATTTAATTTTGAGTCAATGCTACACCTTTGGCAGGTAGAAATAGTGTAGTAATAATCCAAAGCTCAAAACCAAACAAGTTTATAAAATATTGAGACTCTGCGAAAAATCAAGTATTCTTGTAAAAAAAGAGCGTATGCATTAAAGCTTAGGTGATTTCTGTGGTGCTTAGAGGATAGGAAAGTATGGCTTAAATAGTTAGCTATGTCTACATATGAACATAGGAGGACCTATTCACTTGGCATGCCTTTATGCCAGGCTCCGGGTCACTGTTTAGAGCTGCGGCAAATTAGAACCTCATCGTGCTATCAAGCTGGGTTCCAATTGACTTCAAAAGTATTTTCTCTTGTGACAAAATTTCATGGAACTGATGTGATATTGCTCTGTTCATCTCTTGATTTGCTTTTTGATAAAGCAAGACATCAACGACCTTAGGACATAGGTGACAGGAATGCAAACCAAAGTTGCAAAATTGGCAGTGCTGCTGCAAGATTCCATCACTCCTGCAAGCAAGAAAAGAAAAAGAACTTCAGATCTAGAGGGGCCAGAGAATCAGTTTCTTGCAAACCCCATAAATGATGTTGGGAATGAATTTGCGACACTGCAAAATGGCAATCAGTTTGCCTCTAATCTTCCTGGGGATCAGTTCCCCACTTTACGGGATGTAGAAGAATTGGATGGGCAAATGCCAATGGCTGCCTCACCATTGTCACTGACATCTGAAATGACAGACGGTAATTTTTTCCCTCATTTTCCAAACTCCCTCGCTCAACTACAGCTGACAAATGTCCAGCTGGTCGAGCAACAAGGAGTGAAACTTCATTTTGTTGAAGATGAAGCAGTAGGACCGCCAATCTCTGAAGCTAACGCTAGCTATGTAGAGGACTGCTGCAAGAAGTACATCCTTAGCTCTGAGCTGGCTAAATTTAAAGAAGCCTTTAAACGGCCCGAGAAGTGCCCAGCACAAAGTGTACCAACGATCAATCCCAACCTTTGGGCTCAGTTGCCCAAAGAAGGCAAAGAGCATGACAAATACCTGCAGAACGCACAACCCCTTCTAGCCAAAGGCTTCACTGCGGTTGTACAAATAAAGGAGACTCTTCTCCATTTTAACTCTCACTCAGATCAGTTCTCTTTACTATTCCCAAAGCTCTTTGCTGAACTAGACTCTTATGTAGCTTTGTTGGTAAATGCTTTCCTAGAGTCCTCCTATTGCCAAAGGGATCTTCTAATGCCAGCAATTAACCCACAATTCCATTCTCTGTGTGGGTTAAAAACTCCGGTAACGAATTTTCTGCTTGGGGACAATGTTCTGGAGTCATCAAAATCCATCTAATCGTCCCAAAAAAGGTATGAAATTTTGCATCTGGCCGTGGCAGCTTTCAAACAAACTGTTCAATAAATCAGTTTTCTACCTCTGGTAGTCGCACTAGATTGTCACATAATGGAAATTTAAACTTCCAAGGCCAGACACACAACTCTTGGAGATATCGGCAATTCCCAAGACAATCAAAAAGCACCAACAGCTTTGCCAAGCAAATGCAACAGAAGTAAAAGAAACACAGGTAATTACCACTACGAGACTTTTCCTTAAGAATCGGAACAATCTAACTAGCAATAAGTTTGTGCTTAATGTTGTTAGTGGCATTCACCTCCAATTCATATCGCTGCCTAACCAACTTTATATTCCAAAAGTGATTGACTTTTGTGAAAATGAGAAGTTAGGCATTGATAAAGAAATACACACCTTGTTAAAGAAAGGAGCTATCCAATGTGTGGACCTCATACCAAATCAATTTGTATCTAATATCTTTACAAGGCCTAAAAGTTGTGATGGCTTGCAAGCTATTATTAACCTAAAAAATTTGAATAGATAGTTGAAGAAAATCCACTTTAAAATGGAACACAGAATGACAATATTGCCACTCATCAAACGAGACATGCGTATGACATCTCTTGACCTCAAGGATGCATATTTCTCACTCCCTATTGCTAAATCATCACGGAAATATCTTCGCTTCTTAAGGCCAATTATATGAATATCAATACCTTTGTTGTGGGCTGAGCCTCGCACCGTTTTATTTTACAAAAATTATGAAACCTTTCTTCTCTCAACTCTGGCATGAAGAGATTAGCTGTACTTATTACATCAGTCATAGCTGATATATAGATGATTCTTACGAAAAATTGGAGATTCATGCACAGAGAGCGATAGCTCTTCTCAAATCTCTTGGATTCACTTAACAAAGAAAAGTCTTCAATTACCCCTGCTACTCAAAAAGCTCACCTTGAATTAGTTGTTGATAGCTCAACTTACACTATAAGCTTACCAAATCAAAAAATGGGAAGGATAGAAAGTGAGTGAATCAACTTCTTGCCACAAAGAAAATTACAGTATGACGATCTCTAAGCTTATCGATTTATTTGTATCCCCCTTCTTGGCTGTGCAATATGCCCAACTACATACGTGATAATTAGAAATATACAAAATTCGCTACTTACATAAAGTCCAATCTTATGATTATGCTATATATTTGAACCAAAAGGCTCGGTCTGAAATTAAATGGTGGCGTGATAATGTAGCTACTTACAATGGCCGCTCAATTTCTGAAATTATGGGGCTTGATAACTAGCAATTTGAAGTACATACAGATACTAGCATACTTGGATAGGGTGATTCACTATTTAAATCGGGGAAGGTAAGATTCACTATCAATCTCCAAAACCGGTGGACGCTGGTTAGGAGAAGAGAAAATGAGACACATTAATTTTCTTGAACTAAGAGCAATACAGTTTTCTCTTTTCGCTTTTCAGAGATTTATCTCTAATTACTCTGTTCGTATTCAATGCGATAACATTACTGCTATTTCCTATGTTAATAAATTTGGAGGCTGTAGGAATAGCTCGATGAATTACTTAAGCTTGAAAATTTGGCTCTGGTTTGTAGATTCACATACCTGGTGTTCGCAATACAATAGCTAAAAAATTATCCAGGAAATCTATTGATAACGTTGAATGGAGTCTCGACACAACAATTTTTGAACATTTATGCAATATCTCTGGCACACCAGATATAGATCTCTTTCCCAGTAGGTTGAACAATAAACTACCGAAATATTTTTCATGAAGACCAGACCCATTTTGTAATGGAGTTAATGCCTTTTCCCAATCCTGGGATTGTGAATATGGCTATGCCTTTCCTCCATTTAATCAAATGTAGAAACTTTTCAGCGTCCCCATGCTGACTATCTGCTGGTTCAGGGTTAATTGCTACAGTGCCAAGAGAACTCTCAGGGTTAATTGGGACTGATCTCGGATTCTCCTTAGGAGTCCCAGTTATAAAGTGAGGAATGCTGTTGAATATTTCCTCAGCTTCTCTCTTAGGCTCTTTTTCAAAACTTGTTAGCGTCGTTCCATCAAAGAGATCGCAAGTTTCGCAGATTATCTCAACACAAAGAGACCCAAGGAACAATCTTTTTTGTTGTCATTACAACTTGGTGTGACTATTTTTTGAAATAAATTATTCTTTTGCGTTCAGAGATATCGTGTAATATTCATTCTCTTCAAAGTATGCAAATTGAAAAAAGTTAACGACATCAAAAGAAAAATTCAAAGTTATGATTTTGATTGCAGTTGTAGATTGTGCGAATTGTATGTAGGTAATTTATGGCTTTTATAGATGTATTCTTCAATAGTATTCTTTAGTCTGTAATTTAAATTAATTTATTATAGTATCTTGTATTTAAGTGTTTCGGTTGGCTTCCATTAATTAGAAGGAAGTCTCCAAACATTAAACCTTTCTGTGTGACAGCAGCTTCTCGTGTTGCAGCAATGGCATATTCTATCCAAGAAAGTGGTTCCATGTACACACCTGACTACCGGTTGTATCTGAGTAAGTGTTGGTTTCTTAAATTATACTGTTTCAGTGTTCGGCATTATAGTGTGTATGTGTACACGTTGACATAGAGTGATGGTCCTACGTCAACTAATAGACGAGGAATACGATCATAGACTTCTTTTTCATTAATTAATAGACCTGCCCCAAGTCATACTTCTTGGTATGGCAGTGCTGACAAGGATTTTCACATTTTTGATTAGATCGCTACAGTTGCGTTGCATTTCAGTACCAGGACACTAGGAACTTCCTAACATTACATTCCTCAGTTAGTTTGCAATATCTAAGATCAGCAATAAGGAAGTCAAAAATGAGCTGTCTAGTAGTTGGATGATTGGGGTACTGCAACTTGCAAAGAAGCTGCCTCAATAGCACGCGACCTAGTACTTCGTCATTATTCATGGTATGTCACTCAGAGCTATTTCGTTCATCCACCTTTATTCAGTTAAGTGAATAGTGATGAATTTCTCTGATATGTTTGTTGAAGATGGTTTGCTTACACCCTGAAGTAGTTACTTATATGTATATTTCTCCATTAGTAGTTCCCAACAGTGTTTCCTGGGCTTGAATCAAGATCTTTCCTTGCTAGTATTGAAAAAGTTTCTTCATTTTTAATGATCCTGGTTAGTTATCTTGTTACTCAAGATATTTTTGTCTGCAAATGGATCCATTAACAAACAGTGCTTTTGTAGCATATTGAGTCAAATTCTGACGCAGTTCTATATGGAATTAGTGTTCATGGGCTGTCTCAGGATTAAAAAGCTAGTGTCACACTGTCCTAACGTCTTGGAGTCAGATTTGTAGTCATTTGCAAAAGATTCTCTTATGTTATCAGAATTTTTAATACTAGATAGAAACCTTGCACCAGATTTATTCTTTTCTACAAAGAAATGTTTGTTTGTATTTTGGATATGATGGCAAAATTGTCTATAGCCATTCATTTCTGAACTTGTATATTTGGTTGTCAATGTTGATACTTTTCCCTTTAGCTCAAACTGGCACACTTTGTATTTTATGTCCTCATAAAAATCTTTTCTGAAGTATGTTTTGCCCAGACGTTTCTAATCCAACAGTTCCTTATGCTTTACAGAAATTGCTTAATTCTGTTTTTCATTTCAGAGGGAGAGAATGGGTCAATTTCACCATTCCATGATGTTCCGCTTCTTGCTGACAAGGAGGTATAAAACCATTGATTAATTTGTTGCTGCAAATTGCATTTTTCAGTAGCAAGAAAGCAATAACTATGGTGGATATGAAAATATTGATCAGCATTAGTGTACTACTGCAGAGAATAGTATGCTTTGTTTTTTGAGCATTTTCATTTGTGTGATATTTATTCTACACATGGTAGAAAATGTCACTCCAGCTTCACTATTTGGTTCTCATTACTAGTAAAGTAGTAACTAGCATGCAGCATAAAAGACTGCGGATTTGTAAAACTCCTAATAGATATACTTTTATGTTAGAAGCAATTTTGCTCAATATTTGTATTGCTATTGCCTGATTACTTGGAGAGTTTCTCGTGGAAAATATAATTATTGCAGTTTTGGATATCTTGCCTCTCTTCACAATTGATAATTGCATTTAGATTGTATAAGCCACCCAAAGTTTGTGTTCATTGTCATTCTTTTTTTAGTAGGTAATGTTGGGGAAAGGCCATAGGGCCTATACCAATGCCCCAACAAAGGAAGCACTGAGAGAATGGGAAGTTTAAGTAGAGAGGGAGATAATTTCAAGTTTGTTGATGTTAGATTTATAAGATGACAAATTGTAGGATTCAGGGAAAGTAGTGGGTAGCAATGAGTTCCACAGTTGAGAAGTTCTAGGAATGAAAGAAGATTTGTGAGATAGAGTTCGTGGATTAGGTAGTGTAACTTGGAAAGGGTGTGAATAGGTAGGGTTTCTGGTGGCTCGAACACGCCTCACTGGATCAGGAATAACATTCTTGATTTCCTGAGAGCAATGTCCGTGAAAATAGCGGTAGGAAATGGAAAGATCTGCAACAAGACGACGATGGGAGGGAGGCTGTAGAGAATTAGTGAAGTTTGGATTGTTAACGAGACGGATAGCTTTAGAATGGACTCTGTCAAGAAGATGGAGAGAAGATTTAGGTGCACCACCCCAGATATGAGAGCAGTACTCCAGAGAAGGACGAATCTGGGATTTGTATATAGTTAATAGTTGAGGAGGTGAGAACTTCTTGCAAAGTATGTTTATAAACAATGTTGTTGTTTTAGTTCTTTTAGCACCTGTATGTCTATTTTCTTTATAGAAAAGCATTTTCAACATGATTGTGGAAATCCCAAGGTGGACAAATGCAAAGCTAGAGGTAGGATTCATTGTAAATAAACTACTTGAAAATCAAGAGGCATTTTATAGGACTCAAAAATAATAACTTTTCTATGTTGGTAGTAAAGATTCTTGTGTCTCATGCCTATAAGCAAAAAGCTAGAAAAGAAGTTATAATCACTCAGGGTGCATGTCATTGTGTTAAGTTTGACCTTTGACCATTGAATGCAGAATTTTCTATTCATAGCCAAATGCAAGCAGATATACAGCTTTCTAGCATTTCAATCCACCAAAGTCTCATTTGCAAAGCAAACAAAATGGCAGAGAATTAAATGTAGATACTGGAACTTCTGAATTACCCATTCATGGCACCTGGAAATAGATATGCAGCTCACCAAGATTTCAACCCTATAGAGTTTTCACTTGCAAAACAATCAATAAGGCAAAGAATTAAATGTGGAAATTTACATCTGTAGTTTCCTATTACTGTCTGCAATGCATATGACCAACTAGATCACCAGCAATTAACCTCCCACATCCTAAAATCACTTGTATATTAGCAGCTAGGTAAAAATGTTCATTTTAGATGACTTCATTGTGTAGAAGACATTTTATACCATTAATTCTGCTAAAATTTTGGAG
Source organism: Cassiopea xamachana (assembly GCA_900291935.2). Lineage (NCBI taxonomy): Eukaryota > Metazoa > Cnidaria > Scyphozoa > Rhizostomeae > Cassiopeidae > Cassiopea > Cassiopea xamachana. Next base: position 14,344,119 of record OLMO02000277.1, on the reverse strand, counting down.
TGATTACTCATCTTCTTTGTCCACTTGACTTCAGCATAGTGACCAGGAAGGCAACAGGAGTTTCCAATAGGGGTTTGTCTCTTCCAATAATGGGATTACAAGACAGTTAGCAAGGTACTATAGATGCTGAAAGCTCTAAGAAAAGAATTGTTCTTCTTCCAATGGGGAAGCTTGCATGTTCCACTGGGGGCTATATCCCATAGCTCTTCCCTAGTGCAACCCCTGATGTTTACTATCTTTGCTTTACCTGGCTAATGCTCAATGTCTCTACTTTTCATTTCTTCCTTATCTGTAGATAAGCAAGAAGGAAAAATTGAACCCAATCAAACAAGATATCAAGAAAGGAAAAGTCAGATTTGTAAATAATGTCTTTCCATATAATGGATATATCTGGAATTATGGCGCACTTCCACAAGTATGCATTATGTAGCTTTTTTGTCAAATTGCTATGAATTTTTCCATTCGACTAACTTCATTTGTTTATTTAGATATTATGAGTACTCATTTGCTGCGCAAGCATCAGATATTTATTGTAAAAGCATTAGAAGAATAGTTTGCTTGTCTCCCGTTCTTACTCCCAAAAAACTGTCTTTTTGTTACCGTACTTGTTCTCACTCTTATACAGATGTAGTTATTAAAGCAAAAGTAGGTATTATTGTTTGTAGATTATGAATAGATATATGCCACAGCTGCTTCTCATCTCAGTAAATGCATACAAGACCTTTTTAGTTTAAGAAATCCCTTTGCTATATATTAGAAATTAAAAAGTTGGAGACATATCTCTATGTATATGTTTTACTCTGTAGACATGGGAAGACCCTAATGAAACTGATGAAAGTACGCAACACAAAGGGGATAATGATCCAATAGATGTTTGTGAGATTGGGCATAAGGTATATGAATTGCTATATCAAAGCCAATAATTTGCTATATCAATAGAATCATATTCACAGTCTACATATAAGTTTATGTAATTCTCTTCAAGCTCTCAAAAGTCTAAAAGTGTTGGCTAATTTCATCCCTTGTCTTGAGAACTGGATTGTATCATAATCTGGAAGAAGATGAAAGTTAATTGCATCAGTTTTACTCAATGGTTTTCTTATTTTTATGATTTGTTATCACTATTGCAAGGTTGCTCAAAGAGGAGAAGTGAAGCAGGTTAAAGTACTGGGAGCAATTGCCTTAATTGATGAGGGAGAAACAGATTGGAAGATTTTGACAATAGACATCACAGATCCATTAGCAGATAAAATAGATGGTAAGTTTGATATTTTTTATAAGGAGAAGCAATCTTTTTCATCCATTTTAAAAACTAAATCTCACCTCTCTTTAAAAGCTTTGAGTCATCCTACAGAAAAAAGCACCCAATCAATTTTCATTTTGAATGCCTGTTTATTCAGTGTGATTTGATGTGACATCAATTTGTGTTTTAATGTATAGAATATATAATATTGAACATTTAAAAACATTAGAAGAATTAAGGCTCTGGTAAGATCAATGGTTCAATCACAAATTTATTATAACTCGAAAAAAGTTAGTGGATGCTGAATGAAGTGAAACTTTTATATCAAGTTTCATGAAAAGGCAAAGTATCAACCTCTTCTCTCTTACTCGTCTAGGCCTCAGGTGCAAGAATTTGAGAAGAGCAGGGCTAAGAATCTATTATGCATAGTAAATGTAGAAAATTTATCACCAATTATCCTAAGATACATAATTTATTGAGCAACTGAGGCTTGCACTTCAGCAAAAAGGCATGTGCTGCTTTCTGGATAGTGGCATTGACTACCAACCATGGTTCATGAACTGGAAATTAAGTAGATTCTAAATATGATTTACACAAAATTTTATGTTTGTTGAGGCTGCATATTGCACCTACTGTTGGATGTAAGATACTGCATATTTTCATTGCATATCACACAATTCTCATTGAATAGTTATGTACTTCCATTTTTCTGCAGATATTGATGGAATAAGGCATCATATGCCAGGACTTCTAGAGGTATGATTTAAAGCTATTTATTCTTCAGAGTTGCAGTTCAAATAATTTTAGTAGTAAGTATGATAGTGTGATGGAAAAGTTAACTAACTCCATTTCAAATTTAATCGTGTTGCTTTTTAGGCAGCAACTGAGTGGTTGAAATTGTATAAAATACCAGCAGGAAAGCCAGAAAATACATTTGCATTTAATGGTGAAGCAAAAGACAGAGCATTTGCAACAAAAGTTGTAATGAAGACACACGAATATTGGAAAAAGCTAATTAACTCAAAGCCAACCATTGCTAATGATATTTCATGGTGTGTGGAATTTACTAAGTTTTCCTTAATTTTATTAGCTAATACTTAAAAGATATTCTTTTCATATACATGCATGGCTAGTTTTTCTTTGTGTTTTTCTCATTTTAAGAAGAGAAGAAATTCTCAGTCATGAAAGTGCCCTCTAGAAGATAGCCTTCCCAGTACACTACTGGATTCTCCTTCAAAAGAGTGTTACCCAATTTGTCGTTATTTTTATCTCTTTCAATTTATTCTTCGTCGTTCATCTTAAATTATACATTGTTAGGACATTCATTACACCATTCCAATCTAGCTTTCCTGTTTTTGGTTTATTATTTATTTGTAGTTTGCTTTTTTAGCATTGTATGATGAACTGTTTCTTATTGTGTAATATCTTTGTAGTGAGAACGTTGCAGTTGACAGCTCACCTTACAGAATTTCAAGTGATGAAGCCAACAGAATTATGAATGAAGTATGAGCTACTTGGCAACTATGTTGTCTCCTAGACAGAACCGAAAGCCTGAAAGTTAGAGTGTTACATCCCCTAGAATTCACAAATGGCGGGATACTCAGTGCCTCTGAGAAGTTAGTTGGCAAGTTTTGTAGATTCTAAAGGGATTTCCACTCTGATTTACCCAGGATGATTTCTAAATTCTTAAAGTCCATCAAAAGCTTTTTTGGGATCTATGCCATTAATTATAGCGCTTCTCAATTTTTTGTGCAAAATTCATTCACTGAGACAAAAGCTTGAGATGGATCTTTGTTCAGTAATACTGGAATATAGAATGGGGTGTTTCTCGCTTTCTCCAAGAATCTGAGTGGTATACTAAGAAAGTGTTCCAGGAGATTTGCCCATCAATCTTTTCTTTTTCCAGATAGCGATATGGCTGACTCATGACACAATTGCATGATAAATTTACTCTCTAGTCTTTCGTGTATACTCTCCCAAAAAAAGTTCTGGAGCTTACCTTTATGCTAAGTTTGCTGTCCTGCAATTCTTGTACGCTGACATACAGCTACATTCTCTCTATCTTTGTTTTTTATTAGCTGTTAGTAAACGAGTACTGTATTTTTTTGGGTTCATAGAGTTAATTTTGTGTAATTGGTATTGTTCTAGTATTTTCAAAGCAACTTTCATTGTCGCTTTTTGTTGTGTTGGGCCTAACAATAAGATGGCAACGAGAAATATTGCTTGAAGGTCCCTTCAATTTTTGTTTGCTGCTAATGTGAAGTGAACTACAATTTTTCAGGCCCCGATTCACGCTTCATCGGCAGACATCCCAAAAGAAGGTAAATACTATTTCTAACTGATGTTGCTTCTGTACTTTTTATTGTCTTGCTTGCAGCCTTAATTTTCCTAGGTAACTAGCAAAATCTCTTGAATAGGCTAGTTCTTTTTTACTTTCAAGCAAACTTATGTCTCTGTTGAATTAAAGCTGTCATTTTTGCTTATCTTTATATATCGTTCAATGGACATTTTAAATTAAACTTCACTTCACCTTGTATTTAGCTATTTAGCTATTAGTTTATTTCATTCTGATTTGATAAAGTTACATTGAAGTGTCTTTATTGAAAATGTTCGATGTCCTTTTCTGACTTATGTCTCATCCTTTAAGCCGACTTGTCCTTTGTTTCAGTGGATAAATGGTATTTCATCCCGCAAAGTTCTGCTGTGTCAAACAGAATACGTGTGTCGGGTGCAATCACAATTTATATCACCAGTAGATTTTTGTTAGAACTCATCTCTATAATTTGACCTATAAATACCTTGTAGTCTATGCTTCGTTGATACCTGGCTATTCAAATATAAACTTTTTACTCAATGGTGATTTGCGAGTTGAGTAGATTAACTAGATGCCTATACAGTGAAATCTTGGTCCTATTTGCTTGGGATAGTTATGACAAATTGAACTGTTGCATGCCATCATTAGAAGTCCATACCAAGATGGCTGCAAGGTTTGTACATTTAGGAGCCTATAAAATGGTAATCCATGCTTGTCATAGTCTTATGAAGACAAGCATCATCATACTATCCTAATATACCCTTTCTTTACCCATCATTTTATAAATCTTTGTCTCTCCGTTCTCATCATATTCATTTGCATGCACTGAATTTGAAATAAGTACAAAGTTTAAAACTGTACCAGCTGTACCAATGTGGCTTTTTACTATTCCACAAACAAGCAAGTTCTAGCAAACTGAAGAAGCTGATTCTTGTGGATAAATTTTCGGGAAATAAATGAATGCAATTGAACTATAGAGTCTAAATCATTTTGCAGAAATAGCTTGTGTAATTCTAAAGAATTGTAATATTTTTAGAACAAACAATGATCAAAGTTTGCAGATATGGAAATTATAATTCCTTCACTTTTCTACTTGGGAGCAGCTACAAATGTTTTTGGCAAAAGTAAATATCATTGTTCAGTTTTCATTTACTTCATTTTGCGAAAATGTTATAACCATCAAAGTTGGCCAACGGAAGTATCGAGCGATAAAGTTTTGAAAGTAGGGTCAGATAACCATGAAATTTTAGCGAATTAAAGCGGATACTAATCTATTCCAGGGTCTTTTTTCAGATTCTAAGGCAGCTGATAAATTTCCTTTGTTGATAAAAGGATGCTTTTTCTTGAAGATCTACATAAGTTAGTGTTAAAAACTGCCTTTAAAAAACTTTCTACCATAAAAGTTGACATTTTCCTACCCAAGTGCCCCACTGCAAGATACGACATTTTGGCCTTTGTTAACGAAGACAGGCATTATCTGTAGCGAGAAAGCATGATGTGTCATGGCAAAATCGACTGCATTCATTATATATTTGTATTTATATATTTTACATATGATAATCAGATTGTAGAAACAAAGTCATGTTTCTTCACTCAACATTCACAAAATTGGATATTGCTTCATTTTTGCCTTCGTCAAAAACAGGGGGTAGAAAGTGTGATAGGGATGGCTTCATACCTCCTACCCTTACTAAGACCTCGTTTTCTTCTCCAAAATCGCCACCCTTAATGCCTGCTTAAACAATCCAACATTTACCCAATATTGATGATGGGTGAAATGTTGGATCGTTTGAACACTATGTTGGGTTACCCAACATTGACTTTTCCAATGTTGGGTGAAGTTTGCTTCTAGTCAAAAGTGTTGGGTGACGATAGCCAACAATTCCTTTGTTTTCAAATGTTGGATGAAATGTTGGGTCGTTTGAACATCTCAGCCAACATTGTTGGTATTGTACGTGCGTTTTCCCTTTAAAAAATCGCGCGCTATGTGCATTTTGATCGTGGTTCCCAGTCTCAAACGCATAGCTCCTTCACAGAGTATTCAAATCATAACTTCCATAGAAGTATTGGATGAAATGTTGATTCATTTGAACACCTCTCCCATTATTTGTAAAAATTGTTGGCTGAAACGTTGGGTCAAATGTTGGATCGTTTAAACAGATCTTTATATTGCTTTAGTTCATGACATTTTGTTACCCAAAAATAACCACCTTCAATATCGCCTCATTTTCGCGCAAAGTTTTTCCCGGTAGCCTTACTTTTTCAGTGTAAGATTTGTCAGTATAGAAGTATTTCTGCAATAAGCGGCTTCTTGTACGATTTGCAATATCTGTATGGTTGTTTTTCATGCAGTAGGCTTCGTAACTTGGTTGGACGAGACTCTCCTGGTCTATCAGCCATGGGTCGGCCTCTATTCGATCTGAGAAAGGATAGAATTGTTTTCCACAAATTCTGCTTAAATTCATTGGATGTGAAGCGACCAAGCGGCGCTTTGTAAACGTTAAACGACCAGGCTACGCTTTCTAAACGATAAACAGTCTCAGAATCCAGAAAAGGTAACGGCTCCACGGCTGCTAGCTAGAGAATTTTTCGTTGTGTATATGCCAGTTGTGAGAAAGGCCGATATATTTTATATAACATCTGACGTGAGGCATGAGAATTCGATGCATCCAAATGAGGCGATTTCGCATAAGGAAAATGGAGGGATAATATTGGACAGTTCGCTGTGATTTTGTATTATGAGGAAGATAATATGTAAAGAAGTGGCTGCTGTAGGAAGGCTTGACGTCTTTCTGGACTCTGAACAATCTGGTTTGCAAATGGTAACGGCCTGTACAGCCTATGAAAAGTACGCATAGATATATCGTTGGATAGAGCTGTCATGACAGGATTGTCTTGTTGCAGGCATTTAATATTACTCTTTCTGAAACTACAAGTATAAGACAGCAATNTGATAATCAGATTGTAGAAACAAAGTCATGTTTCTTCACTCAACATTCACAAAATTGGATATTGCTTCATTTTTGCCTTCGTCAAAGACTAGGGGTAGGAAGTGTGATAGGGATGGGTTCATACCTCCTACCCTTACTAAGACCTCGTTTTCTTCTCCAAAATCGCCACCCCTAATGCCTGTTTAAACAATCCAACATTTACCCAATATTGATGATGGGTGAAATGTTGGATCGTTTGAACACTATGTTGGGTTACCCAACATTGATTTTTCCAATGTTGGGTGAAGTTTGCTTCTAGTCAAAAGTGTTGGGTGACGATAGCCAACAATTCCTTTGTTTTCAGATGTTGGATGAAATGTTGGGTCGTTTGAACATCTCAGCCAACATTGTTGGTATTGTACGTGCGTTTTCCCTTTAAAAAATCGCGCGCTATGTGCATTTTGATGGTGGTTCCCAGTCTCAAACGCATAGCTCCTTCACAGAGTATTCAAATCATAGCTTCCATAGAAGTATTGGATGAAATGTTGATTCATTTGAACACCTCTCCCATTATTTGTAAAAATTGTTGGCTGAAACGTTGGGTCAAATGTTGGATCGTTTAAACAGATCTTTATATTGCTTTAGTTCATGACATTTTGTTACCCAAAAATAACCACCTTCAATATCGCCTCATTTTCGCGCAAAGTTTTTCCCGGTAGCCTTACTTTTTCAATGTAAGATTTGTCAATATAGAAGTATTTCTGCAATAAGCGGCTTCTTGTACGATTTGCAATATCTGTATGGTTGTTTTTCATGCAGTAGGCTTCGTAACTTGGTTGGACGAGACTCTCCTGGTCTATCAGCCATGGGTCGGCCTCTATTGGATTTGAGATAGAATTGTTTTCTACAAATTCTGCTTAAATTCATTGGATGTGAAGCGACCAAGCGGCGCTTTGTAAACGTTATACGACCAGGCTACGCTTTCTAAACGATAAACAGTCTCAGAATCCAGAAAAGGTAACGGCTCCACGGCTGCTAGCTAGAGAATTTTTCGTTGTGTTTATGCCAGTTGTGAGAAAGGCCGATATATTTTTTAAAAAATCTGACGTGAGACATGAGAATTCGATGCATCCAAATGAGGCGATGTCGCATAAGGGAAATGGAGGGATAATATTTGAAAGTTCGCTTTGATTTTGTATTATGAGGAAGATAATATGTAAAGAAGTGGCCGCTGTAGGAAGGCTTGACGTCTTTCTGGACTCTGAACAATCTGGTTTGCAAATGGTAACGGCCTGTACAGCCCATGAAAAATACGCATAGATATAACGTTGGATAGAGCTGTCATGACAGGATTGTCTTGTTGCAGGCATTTAATATTACTCTTTCTGAAACTACAAGTATAAGACAGCAATATTTTGCTGCGTGAAGATGTATCTGTTTATTAGCACCACAGATAGATAGATTTTAAGTCATTTTGAGGTCTTTTTGCGGGGGTGGTCATCATTGATTGTAACAACGGCAACGGGATGTTTTCCCTTTCGGAGAAGCTTAAAACTTCAGACGCGATTTTTACTTTTAAAGCGTTGTTTTTGTACGGGAACAAAACATTGTGTTGCGCAATTCCATTGGTATTTCAGGCACATTAAATTATCCTGCTTGCTTAAGAATTACAATAAACCATTGCTTTACTGCACCTTTCCGACTTGCCTTTCGCATATTTAGGTAATCTTGTGAAAACAACGACGCTATTTAGTGTGTAATGACTTAAAAACACAGAATGACATCAGCAGTTTTATAGAGGAGCGCTGTGCACCCGAACGATGATCTCCCGCATTCGATTTTCTTGATTTCAAAATTTTCGACTGAAATTTACTGCCTGTGGATGGAAATTTGATTTTGCAAATATCAAAGCGTGCTGTTTCGATCTTTTATCCCACAATTATGAATAATTCAGTTTTACTATCCTCTATAAGGCGTGCAACTAGGAATTGTCGAGAACAGATGTCCTGTCCACTAAGACGATGTAACTTAAAATAATGTTTTTCAGATTTAGAAGCTGAATATATACAACAGAAAATTTCTTGATTTAGCTGTTTCCAAGTGTAATAGAGTGTTTTCACTATTCCAAGATCAGGATCAGTTTCATAATTTCCCAAGAAAGAGCCAATTCTATTCGTTCCTGAAAGGGACAGGGGTCTAGACCCACAGAACCCCTTCGTAGTTGCGCACCTGCTCTATGCAAGTCTCATTGGTGTCTGGATATCTTTATCAAGACTTGGTCTTCGAAAGAAAATTTAAGGTATATATGATAAACTCTTTTCTCGTATCTCTGTCTAGTATATATGTTTATATTATATATATATATATATATATATATATATATATATATATATATATATATATATATATATATATATATATATATATATATATATATATATATATATATATATATATATATATATATATATATATATTCATATATATATGTATACATATCTATGTATGTCTATATATATTTATACATATACATTCAAATATATATATATATATGTATGTATGTATGTAAGTATGTATGTATGCATGCCTGTATTGTTTGTCTTGATCTCTTTCTCCATCTTCTGGTTCGTGAAGTGTAGTTACACCTGAACAGGAAAGGTAATGCGTTTTGATGAATGCTCCACATCGAAGGTACTCAAAAGCAACTATCAAAGTTTCAAGCTTTCACTTGCACAAAGCTTTCCTTGTTGCTGTTAAACCAGCAAGAGCTTTGTGCAGGTAATGAGAGCTAATTATTTACTCTTGTCCTGGTAGTTATTGACTTGCATCGTCAACTCGAGCCAAATATGCAATAATGGAGCAAATCAATGTTTTCCAACAGCACCATGATGGGCCTCCAAGTTCTTTGAGGTATCAGTTCTTCCCGGGCAAATCGCCATCTCCTTTCATATCGGTACATTTGATCTCTACTATCCCGCATAACTGAAGATGTGAATACTTTGTAAATTTGGACACCGTTTACTCCCCATTAAATCCACCGTACATGCTTATCATAGCAGATTTTCCTCAGTGCTTTAGGAATAACTTACAAACTATTCAGACACTACTCGTTTCAAGAATTGGGATTTTATTTATTCATCATACCAGGGAAAGATTATCCCTCCATGTACACAAAACGAGCAAAAATTGCGTCAAGATATCTAAAAAATTTGACCTGATTAAACAATAAAAGGTAAAAGTAATCCGGGGAGAGCCTGTAAGAGAAGACACTTATTCTGAGCCATTGGCATGAGAGGTAGGGTGGCTATTTCCTTTCCTCGCCACCTTTATCTCCCCAATGTTGCCGCTGGGTACCCATTCACTGCTGGGTGAACCAGGGTTGCCAGACTTTAAAGGTCAAAATATACCAATTGGTGAAAATTTTATGCCAAATTGGATTAAAATATGCCAAATCCAAAATCCTCCACAGTAGCAATGAAGCTGCGGATCATTTTCTATTTTTCACACCTAGAAGGACCATATAGCGCAATGACGTTGATTAAGAAGTTGAAATCACTATAATGCAATGCCTTCAGTAACTTTTAGTAAACCATGCATGCAAACTTGATTAGATGTACATTATTCAGAAACTCTGTAAAAGATAATAAATGGCACTTCGTGAAACCATGCTCAGAAAAATTCCAAAATAGTGCCAGATAAAAAAATCTGCCAAATGCAATTTTTAAATTCCAAGCTCCTCTAACAAATGCAAATACTGTGAAATTTGGCATTTAAATTCCAATCTGGCAACCCTGGGGTGAACAGTGAACGAGCACTCAGTCGGGGCATCAAGTCAGACTCGAGCCGTAGACCATCCGCATGGGAGGCATGTGCACTAACCAATATGCCACCTCGCCCATCAATTATACACAACCAATGTCATTTTTGGATTCAGCACACCGGGATTGTTCTATAGTATCTGAGAAAACGTAGACACCAAATTTAGTGTTGACCAGTGTAATGAAATTTAGTAGTTATTCTCTATTCCTTTGCACTTTTGCTCCCCCTGCTCCCCCAAATGAACGGCAGGAGGGGCGCTTGCTCCATTCTATCCCCCTTCTCCGACGCTCCTGGTTAATAGAACACATAACTCCAAGCTTGAAATGTTAGAGTGTGGTTGAAATGATGGCCCTAATAAGCAGGCTAGAATCAATACTTGAGTTTCTAATGCTAAATCAATGAGGAAGTCTCCTGGATAAGGGTGACAGAATCTGCCGTTGCATGCAACCGGGAAAACTCATGCCAATAAAACCGACCACCATTCTTCGCACTCTCTTTGGGATTAGTCTTAAAACTTTTGAAATCAGAAATTTAGTTTGGATTTATGCTCTAAATACGATAGCTATTATTGTTTGTCTTTTGGCTACTGTATCAGATTGCAGATTGGTATATAACAACTATAGACTCAGCAATTAGTCAGTATGCGGATGTGAATGCTACAGTGGAAGGACAGTGTCGAATGTTGACATTCAAAACCAGCTGATTCATGATCCTAAGGTAATAATGTTCTTTGATTTGTCATTGAGGAGAGGCGATTCTTGACATTACCCCTTCCCCTAGATTCTTAGGGTGGAAGTATAGCCTTTATGAAAGTGCTTCCACCCCCCCCCTTAGATCCTAGATGTAGTTTTGCATCCTAGATATTTACGATGGAGGTAGAATCCTTATTAAGGTACATTCTACATGTCCGAAAATTTCAGGGAGGGATGGATTTGTCATACAAATCTACAGGGCTTGGTTTCTAAATGATGTTCTGGGAAATGTCACCATCATTCTCTATTTTAGATTTTTCAGTCCGAATGTTTCTTAATTTTTCGCCAAATCCAGCCTTAAATGTTTCTTGAATGTATCTAAAATTTAAAGACTTCCAATGACAATAGCAACTCAGATTAGGCAACTGTGATGCAAGAAGAAGGATACTCAGGTTTTGTGAGGCATGTAATGGATATTCATTCTATTTTCTTCCTAGTTTGATCAAAACCTTACTAGTAAAAACAGTTTTTGTTAGCTTGTATTTGACACTCAGCCTAGCTGTGTTTCTTAAATGTTTCTTAATTTTTCCCTAATTTCAGCCTCATGTTTCTTATAGACATGTCTCTTATAAAAAGAAAACGTGTTGTTAATTTCAACCTAAATCTTCTCATAAAACAGGTTCTAGAAGGCGTTTGAAGAAGGGCGTTTATACGATGCACTACGATATAAGTGATGGTGCACTAGCTTATTTCATGCTTCTTTTCAACCAGAACTATGGTGATGTGCTGGGGCACACGTTTGGGGGTTGTAGGGGACTAAATGTGTCAATATGTGCACCAGGCCATCTGGATATCTCCACAAACAAAGTAGCTTGCTCTGTATCTTCTCGTGTTGTATGCATTAGCTGTTGAATACATTACTTATGGATGCAGATCGGAGAAAATGGCAAGAACGGAGCTCAAGCAGGGTGTTTTTCCTTAAGACTGAGGCTTTGTAGAGCCGAAATTGTATCTGTGATACAGCGTGCAATGTTTCTATACTTGGATAAAATGCATGCCTAAACTTTTGCCATGATGGGCCTCAGTTCCTATGCATTTTTAATGTTGGTTAGTGCAAGGTGATTATAGTTGATGTATGAGTATTTTGATAAAGCCTATACGCCTCTATGATATCACCAACCCTTCTTCTAAATGCTGGTAGCGCGTGACCTTTCGCATATTGCACCTTCTGCCTGCTCACTTTATTTGATGATATCAGACTTTCAAGCTTACATTACTTGAGAGCTTAATTTATTTTTAATAATTTGATATGAAAGATGTATTGTCTGTGAAATTTCCTCATATCATGTACGAAACCTCATGTAATATTCTGTTTCAATTCTACCGAATTACATAGTTTTTTATTTGCTGTATGTTAAGAGTACCTTCAGAACTTTCAATATTATATATATCTATATATATATAGATATATTATATATATATATATATATATATTATATATATATATATATCTATATATATATACATATATATATATATATATATAGATATTATATATATATATATGTATTGTGTTTTATCTTTAGGGACGAAGCAATGGGGTCTTTTATCATTCTGGCAATGGTTTCATGTTCACTGCTGGCATCAGTTGACATTTGTAGAGGTAAGCAATAGTTTCATCGACCTTTTCTATATCATTTTGCTAATTAAGGTGGTGCAACTTTTCTACTCGATTCTACTCGATTTTATCTCCGTTTCCCCCAATTCCTTGGGGCTTGGAGGGTGCTGCTGAGAGAACTGTTAGTTCTGGCACGAGCATTCAAGACCGGATGCCCTTCCTGACGTCACCAATGGCCTGCGGTGCCCCTCGAACCCAATACCACGTTGATATGCGCCGAGTGCATTACTGCTGGGCCACGGCTGCTACTAGGGCAATTCTTCTGTCATCATATAAATATTACTGTTTTTGATCGCTAATGCTGTTGAAGTACTTCAAAGCATATGATACTGGCGTTGCTTTAATTTGCTCTTTGCATGTTTTTAGTCAACGATGTTTTCATTGGATTATGAAGTCAATCCTAGAAGTATGACGATTATGCTTTATTTTGGAGCTTAATGGGATTTTGTTTAGGAATATAACTGCAAGTCAAACTCTAACAGGATTATTTACGGTCGATACTGGAGTCCATTTGTACACTTTCAGTTACTATTAATGCAAAAAAGTGTAGAAGCAAACAGGGGTGGATCTAGAAAATTTCATTATTGTCGCACATAGGGCGTGGTTCGTTAGTGGGCGTGGTCAATGCAAGGAATTCTGCGACTGTTTGCTGTAGGGCTAGTGGAGATAGTCAAAATAAATTACACGTGTTGAGGACGTAAATATTACGCCATAACACATTTTAAAATTAAGCCATGCAAAAGAGGTACTCTTACTGACTATCATATAATTATAATTTCCAATTGTAATTATAACCATAACCAATGCTCTAGCCCACTACAGTACTCAGAGTTACAAATGAATTGCTACTAATACTTCATGCTTCAGTTTAAGTAGGGGTGGATCCAAGGAGGACTGGGGGTCATGACCCCCTGCCACATGGCAATATTTCCTATAGCAAACAATAGTGTTAAGAAACTTCCTACATAAAAGAAGCAATAATATGAATCAGATGGGCCCCCAAACTTCAGCACTAAACCCGCCCCTGATTATAAGACATATAACCAGTTACCAAATATGTTTCATGACGTATTTCGCAAATTCCATGTAACTGAAATGACAACACACAAATGTGCTTTGAGCAAGGGGAATTACCATTCTCAGGATGATTCCCAGAAATATGAAATGTGACCCTGAAGGTTACCTGCCTCTGCAAATGATTTCGGATTGGTTTCACGCACGTTTAAGGAGCAAGAGAACATAATTTAATGTTGAAAATGATATGTTGAAATGTACCTTGCAGCTAAGACTCTTTTATCACTCATAATGTGAAGGCATGCATCATTTTTTGGAATGTCATTGCCAGCAGATAAGTCTTCGGCTAACAGGATTTTCTTCGAAATTACGACACATTTGCCGAGTTTTGCTAATTCAGCACTATAGATTGCCTCCAACACGTTGTAGTTCTCTTCTTCAATAAAGTGCTTTACTTTTTCCAGTAAATCCATCATAAGATAATAAAGATTGCGACATGAATGGAATTCTGCTGCCTTTCACGTGCTAAGCAACCTAATAAAATCTATCTATCAGATCTACTTTAAGATTGTGCGACAGCACTGCAAAGCATCCTTTAGGCATACGGTCGCACAGGAAAACGATATTATTAGCTTCTTCAATTCATATGCAAATTGTGCGACAATTTTGCGACAGTCGTGCGACAGTCGTGCAACAGTGGGAAAGAAACATCCTGTGCACAGGCATCGTACTGTATCTACTTTGTTGCCCTGTTGGGCTTCAGTAAAAACTGTAAGATTTACATTCCAGAATAAAGATTACAAATATGGGATCTCCTCTTTCTGACCAGCTCCTCCACAGAATAGGGACATGTAACGCACTTATATACAATTCCCTACCTACTAAAAGCAAACAGAAATATCCATCTTAGAGCTGATTCACTGTGGTACAAATTAGAAAAACTTCCCAAGTGATCAAAACTATGATTGTGCAGCTGAGTGTTGACTGTCGCATGTGCGACCAGTGCGATGGTCTAGATCCTCCCCTGGAAGCAAAAGCCAGAATTCACTGAAAAGAAAACTTGGCAGATTAAATCATCTTATGAGCATCAACATTCCTAATGAAAATCATGCAACTCTATGGAAACATAGCTTCCAACACTTCTGTATGAAAGTTAAGCATAAGATTACTCTCAATCATACAGAGAGAGGTACATCCTTACAGGGACGCAACTTCAATAAAATTCTGGGGGGTGTCACAAGTTGCCCGGTGAATATTTTTTGTCTGTGACCTTAGTTTTAGTTACATTAGCTCACCAATGGTCCTGGGTCCAGTAAATTGCCCTGCAGAAGTACTTTGTATTACCGTTTTTGCCCTATGAAAAGGCAAATTTTCAAGGTTGGAGGGTGACTCACCCTCATGCCCCCCTAGGTCTCGTCCCTGCATCCATCTATGCACTTGGCTACAAGCTTTAATACTCGGTAATTTTTGTAAAATGACGTACTGCTTTAGGAGTTACCCCCAGGCTTTCAGTAAAGATATGGCCAAAGTAGGAAGCTTGGCCGCCATGCAGCATAAAAGATGCACCCAAGTCTTAGAGATGTTTAGCACCCTTGTAAGTCTAGTTTGGTACATTTGTTGTACAAAAAGTTCCAGTAAATTTGCCTGACGAATCGTTTGGTGATTGTCAAACCGCTTGCTAAATCAAGCTTTACTCAGAGTGGCGTTTGGTATGTTTTATAACAGAATGTCCTTGTTTGGCCCAAAAATATGATCCTTTGGAGCCTAGGAACATAATATCTTATGAATCTGATAGAAAGGCTCCCTTTTGCAAAGCATTGATGAGAAGCTTGTGCTCCTTTCCATGGTTTTTTTATTCTGTGTTCCAGAGACTCGTTTTAGTACAGCCTCGTTTTATTTTGGGGGACAAGCACCACCAAAACAGCACACCACGAGCAT
>OLMO02000277.1:14283115-14314031 GCA_900291935.2 Cassiopea xamachana | reverse complement strand
CACACACACTCACACACACTCACACACAGTGGTGGTTTCCAGAAATTCTAGCAAAGGGGGCCCAACGTCATGAAAAGAGGTGTACCTTTTGCCACCACGAACCAATATCTTCGGATGTGCAGATGCAATATTAAGCTGTTTGAAATAAAACTGTGTAAATTCTGATGGTCATAGCAATGGTTAATTCCAGGGGCGGCGTGTTGATAGTAGGGCAAGGGAGGGCAACAGGAGCAAAAGAGCACCGACTACTATTTGCGATCAAAGCAAGCCGACAACCGTAATGCCACAAGACACCTCCTTGGGAACATTTTCAATCCATTCCATAGCAGGAGCTTTATTAAAGGGATTCTATTACATGTTAGAAAAGGGCACTTTTGCTCCCCCTGCTCCCCAAATGAAAGGCAGGAGGGGCGCTTGCTCCCTTCTATCCCCCTTCTCCGACGCCCCTGGTTAATAGAACACATAACTCCAAGCTTGAAAGTTTAGAGTGTGGTTGAAGTGATGGCCCTAATAAGCAGGCTACAATCAATACTTGGGTTTCTAATGCTAAATCAATGAGGAAGTTTCCTGGATAAGGGTGACAGAATCTGCCGTTGCACGCAACCGGGAAAAGAAACAAGATGCTCTCAATAATAGGTAAAAAATGTTGAACGCAAATTTTCTTTCAGAGGTAACTACATGCCAAGATTACCCTCCAGAACTACCCACCTATTGACCTGAAGTACTAATGATTGCATCACACCATTACTTGCTACGACTGGATCCTTACTAAATATCCTGTCTTTGAGCTGCTCAGCATTTTTGGATAATGAAAGGGAAATTTTATTCACTTAAATTTGCGAACGTAATCTTTTCTCATCTAAAAATGCTTAGAAGCACACACTTGTAGTAGACGGATATGCTGTAATCAGTGGGGAAGGTTAGGCTGATCGATTGAATGAACGTAGCAAATCAAAGGGAATCATGCCTTTCTAGTACCTTGAGAAAGATTTGTAATTTTACTTCTTGAAGAGCATATTTAGGCCGAAGGACACTTCATGCTAATTAGATGAGCTCTTACACTGACCAGGTGTTCACGTTGCTGAAAATAGAGACTGCTTAAATATTACTAGGTGAAATGAAACCTGAGTTACCACAGATTTGATCAAGACAACACTAGCCAACAGTAACTCGTGCCAATACAACCGAACACCATTCTTCGCACTCTCTTTGGGATTAGTCGTAACACTTCTGAAATCAGAAATTTAGTTTGGATTTATGCTCTAAATACGATAGCTATTCTTGTTTGTCTTTTGGCTACTGTATCAAATTGCAGATATATAACAAATATAAACTCAGTAATGAGTCAGTATGCGGATGTGAATGCTACAGTGGAAGGACACTGTCGAATGTTGACATTCAAAACCAGCTGATTCATGATCCTAAGGTAATAATGTTCTTTGCTTTGTAATTGAGGAGAGGCGATTATTGATATTACCCCTTCCCCTAGATTCTTAGGGATGGAGTAGAGCCTTCTAAAAAGTGTTTCAATTCCCCCTTAGATCCTAGATCCAGTTTTGCACCCTAGATTTTTACGATGGAGGTAGAATCCTTATTAAGGTACATTCCACATATCAGAAATTGTCAGGAAGGGATGGATGTGTCATATAAATCTGCAGGGTTAGGTTTCTAAAGGATGTTCTGGGAAGTGCCACCTTCATTCTCTGTTTTAGATTGTTTAGTCTCCATGTTTCTTAATTTTTCGCCAAATCCAGCCTTAATGTTTCTTGCATGTATCTAAAATTTAAAGACTTCCAATGACAATAGCAACTCAGATTAGGCAACTGCGATGCAAGAAGAAGGATGCTCAGGTTTTGTGAGGCATATAATGGATATTCATTCTGTTTTCTTGCCAGTTTGATCAAAAACTTACTAGTAAAAACAGTTTTTGTAAGTTATTATTTGAAACTCAGCCTGCCTGTTTCCTAAATTTTTCTTAATTTTCCCCTAATTTCAGCCTCATGTTTCTTATAGACATGTTTCTTATAAAAACAAACGTGTAGTGGTCAGTGGCGTGTCGAAGGGATTTTTGCGTGGAAATTGTAATATAAGAATTTTACAAAAAAGCTAAAAAATTTACCAGATCGTTGCACCAGATTTTAACAACAAGCCAAAGAATTGGCAATGGATTCTGCAGAATTCGGGGGTTTCATGCGATCCCCCACTCCCCCAACTTCTGTACAACCCTGGTGCTCGCTAGCAAACATTCAAACATTTGCATAGGCAATGGCGCTTCTTCAGCTCATCTACATTTGGAGTAAACTGTTGCTAAGTACCAGAGGTATAGCTTCAGCTGTAAATCAAAGGAATATATTTTAATCATTGTCGATCTCTTACTTCGTCATAAACCAAAATAAAAGTGGAGCAGAATGATAAATATTGTATCGATAGTGCAAAAGTTAATTTCTAGAAGCTGTATTTTTGCTCGAATATACACAGAGATTCTTAAATCTTGA
Source organism: Cassiopea xamachana (assembly GCA_900291935.2). Lineage (NCBI taxonomy): Eukaryota > Metazoa > Cnidaria > Scyphozoa > Rhizostomeae > Cassiopeidae > Cassiopea > Cassiopea xamachana. The sequence goes on along the minus strand of OLMO02000277.1, from coordinate 14,311,536 downwards.
TGAAACTTGAGCCTTGCATTATTCTTAAATTATTCTTAAATGTCCGCGATTCTGAGCCTGAATATTCTTATAAACTTTATTCTTATAGAAAATGAGTGTATTGCTAAAGTTGTAAATAATGTGTTAAACTTAGCTTAGACAATCGTATTCAAGCAATGGAATTTCAACTTCAAGGTTCTCATAAAAACAGACGTTTCGAGACTACTGCACACCGAATTTGTGCCTGGCCCTAAAATTAGTTTATACTTGGAACAAAGTAGTAAGTAGTCTGCAAAACTTGGGAAAAGTAGAGAAAGTAAAAACATTGGTTGCATTAGTTTACCTGTGAGATTTTCTGGCGCACAACTTGAAGGGAATGCTGTATGCTTCGAATAAACGCCCGGGGCCTTTCTCAACTTATAACTTCGAGGGGGCGTTAAAGGGCACATTTATCAAGTTTTTTAAAGATAGTCTCTTGCGCAAGTTATGAATAAAGATATAATTGCAAAATACCCAGTTCATCGTCCATTTCGTCTTCATCAATTACATTAATTATAGAAGGGGGTGAGTAATTTAGTTTTTACATAAATTATAATAACTTAGCTTAGACAATCGTATTCAAGCAATGGAATTTCAACCTTAATGTTCTCATAAAACAGGTTCTAGAAAGCGTTTGGTTGAGAGGAGGCCTTAGATAGAAGAAGGGCGTTTATACGATGCACTACGATATAATTGATGGTGCACTAGCTTATTGTCTGCGTCTCTAACACCAGAACTATGGTGATGTGCTGGGGCACACGTTTGAGGGTTATAGGGGACTAAATGCGTCAATATGTGCAGCAGGCCATCTTGATATCTCCACAATCCGCTTCCCTGAGGTCCCAAGTTCCCCAGAGAATGTGCGGTTACTCTCATTTTACCAAGTGATTCATTACCGCCTCCAGTGCTGAATTCCGTTAAAAGTCACAGCCTATATGTTTAAGGTAATATGGGACAGTTGGGAAAATACGCAGGTGGCGTTAATGGGTTTGCTCAAAGGTCTTGGTGGCAATTTTTATTGTGTGGTTCAAATTTCACGGTTTTGGTGAAAGACTTTTGATCTCACTGTCAATTATTCTCATTTGTTAATACTTCGAAACAGCCACAATATGAGACATAAATTTCACGCTGAAATTGCTGGTACCATACGAATGTAATATGGGTGCACCATTTACCCTCCTCTCTTCATTGAACGACAAGTTCTTTTTGTCTAAATCTAACACCAAGCGACCCAACATTCTGCTAAAATTGGCTGGCTTAATGTCGATTCAATTGTTGAAGTAGCATTGAAGTAGTTTCATCCGCGTAGCAAGAGCCATAGCAGAGATATTCGGGGCCCTTAGGAATTCAATAGTAATGGGCCCCTCAGTGGCGGTTTTAGGGGGGACCATGGCCCCTGGTCCCGCGCTTTTGATGATCCAGAAGGGGCCCCGCGTCTGAGAAAAAATGAAAAGAAATCACTGGAAAACACGTAAATACTTTAAACAAAGGCCCCGCAGATGATTTCGACTCCGGGTCCCGCGATCCTAAAAACAGCCACTGGCCCCCTTTGTAGTTTTCCCCCTAAATATTACAAAAGACGTGTCTCTTGAAAGCCTCTGGGGGCCCCTTCAGGACCTCAAAAGCTTGGGGGCTGTTAGGAGTTATCATAACCCAAACTTGTCTCAGTTACGCCACTGTGCGCAACGAAACTCCTGTTTGTGAGCAAATTTTGGATTGTTTAGCCATGACTTATAGCACGCATGTGTTTAGGAATTTGAAAACAAGACAATTGCTGGGCGGTAACTTTTCTAAGCTGCAATTAATTAGCAGTATAAACATCACTTGTGCACTGATGAAACTGTGCCATATCGTTGCACGCACAATGCCTTATCGATTTGTAGGTGCAGAGCTGTATCAGACTCTTTTTGCTGGGGAAGATGTATTGTTCCTTTCTTGTGCCACTTTCGTGTACTATGTTCGTGTTAGTGTACAACGGTTCTGAAGTAGACGCGGTCAATTTATTTTCTAAATCATACCAAGAAGCCTGAGACACTCTGCTTCAATCCCTTGCCTTACCTTGAAACTCTTTTTGCTGAGAAATAGCTCTTCAAAGAAGTTACAGATTGGAAAATTTTTGCCCTTAGGAAAGGTTTTCTGGTCTTCACCCCATCTCGGTACCTCTTGTGATTGCTTCCCCAGCAGACAATATTTTTTGACTTTCCTCTTTTGCATCAATTGATAGCATTCGCAATACGAAAGTGCCCCTTTATAGCAAGGCGCAAATATTTGCATTACAAGGCATGGTTCCTTAATCCATGCGGCTTTAAACATGTCTGTACTTGAAATAGTCCTTGCTTGTGCCACCTTATTGCTTAATTTAGTATCGCCTATTTTCCAAACCGTTATGCAAACTGCATTTGTCCGTGTTGGTTGACTAGATTCTTTCCAATAAATGTTGGTTTATCACCAGCGATTGCTCTGAGCTCGAACTCAATTCACGTAATCTCCCTACTCAATTCCAGTTCTCTCTGCTTAAACAATTGCATGTATATGTTTAATATTTAATTTTAAACACGAGTCTTGAGTGATCGTCCTTTGTTACACTAGCACTAAGTTTGAAGTAGGATTTTTGATTTTGAGCAGAGATTTGTGGACCTTGCTTTGTGGTCAGTAAACTGTCTTACCATCAAAAATTTCTTCTAAAGAGAAAGCTATCACCGTGCTCGCTAATGTTCGCCATGCAAGCATTTTTTCTTTTTTTCTTTCTAACTTTATAAAATTCTTAGTCATCTTTCATATCTTTGTGGTATTTTTCTTAATTTGCTGTTATTCTTTGGCCAGCTTTCATTCTTGGTGCTACAATATCACCCTTGGATTCTGTTGTATGTTGGTCATAGATTTCTGTGTTGCTCGATGTACTGCTACTGAGTTTTAGCTGAGATCAGCGTAAAGCGGCCCAGTCCACTTTGTAGATGTTAGCAAGCACGATGATTCATAGATAGTGAACGGATATGATAGTTTGGTGAGTTTAAAATTTTTTGGTTAGCAAATGAAGGGGGCTCAAGGACGCCGGAACAAGGGAGCAAAGGGGGCAGCGCCCCCTCCTGCCCTCAAAGAGAGGGGGCAAAAGTGCCCTTGTTATGCTGTCAACTGATTTAATTTTCACATTTTCTTCTTACTTTCATTCTTCTCTCAGACTCGATTTCCTTTTATTCTCAGGATTTTATGATTTGCCACGAATTGCAACAGTGGTTGGGAGCATACATTTGTTGAAAGTAACCCTTAAAACTTAAATTCTGACGTCATCATGACGTCATAATCAGTGCAAGCACCGTTCTCTAAACGTCTGCCCCCCTGCCCTACTCTTGCTCCAATGTCCCTGAGGGAGATTGTTCTGATTTTTCTTATTTCCCCATTTTGTGTTTTCTTCTTCTCCTTTCTTTTGAGCATGCTTGCTGCGTTCCACTCCGCAAAACAAACTACGCCGCGATTGACGTGCGCGCCGCTAGTTCAGAATGCATGGCATGGAGAGAAGTTGGATTACTTTAGATTGTGTTCAGGGCGCATTCTTTTGCCAATATGTTTGAAAAGTAATTTGCAGTGAACAGGTAGCAAGTGGTACACGCCATTTAATGGAAAAACTGAACTGAAGAAAGACTAACCTTTTGTAATTTTTTTATCATTTTTCTCATTCTGTTGACTCTCTTATATGGAGTATACCTATTTATGTAGATTATTATCGTCACCACAGCATATTCTTACATTGTTCCATTTGACAGAAATTGAAAAAAGATCTATGTTACTTACTGTTAGATATTAATATTCTAATTACTATTCAAACTACAAAAATACTAATTACTATTCAAAAAGCATTTACGTTCTAACATGAATCATCAGCCATCAGATTTGTATATCTCAGCTATTGCTTATCAGACCTTTTGCTTTTCTTTGAATTCAAATAGCAATTACTACCACGAAGGTTATTGACCCTACATTGCTGATAGCAAATGAATTCTGGGGCAGGGTTTCCTGTATATTGTCATTGCGATGTCTGGGATGTGCGTATTTTGTTAATTAGCATACTAAAATGGATTTGCTTAATGATATCAGGAATTTTATTGCCTAAAGCTTTCAATTATTGTTTGTTTATGTCCGTTTTGCAGTCGTTAACACTATTGTGCAAGTTATAGATGGCAAGTGTCCATCAATGCCCCCTCCTAATCTATTAGACACCTACAACTTGGGGCGAACCTGGGTTAGTTTGTGCGTAAATTGGCTATAAGGGTGACTTTAGAGGGCGTAACTCTTATTTTCAGATAGCTATTGCCTTTTGCTCCATCAATACCCTCTGCTAATCTACACGCCTTTTTTTATAAGGAACCGCTTTTCAAGGAACCTACATGTAGACTTCCGATATATTTAAGGAACTAAAACTACTAACGGAAAGAAAGCCAAGGAACTGCTCAATATACATTCAGAAAATTCCTTTCTTCCTTACATGTACTTTTGTTCTCGCCAAAATTAAAGGCAAAATTCAGAACTTTAATGTTTGCTTTAATGTACCGCTTTTATGGCACTATATCTATCTATCTATCTATGTCCCGTAGTCTGTATGACCGTGGGGGCACCATGAGAAGACTTGGCAACCAACTTCCTCCATCCCTCTCTATCTTCTGCCTCTCTTAGTGTGTTCCTGAGCTGTAATCCTGTCCATTCTGAGATGTTGTCTCCCCAGTTCTTTCTTGGTCTGCCTCTCCTTCTTCCTCCTTGTACTGTGCCTTGCAGGATTGTCTTGGCAAGTCCTGATGATCTTGTGACATGCCCATACCATTTCATCTTCCGTCTTTTTACAACAGTAAGCAGATCTTCATGGGGTACGATGGCTTTCCTAATTCTGTTTTTCACTTCTTGATTGGTAATATGGTCCTAATAAGATATGTTGAGGACCTTGCGGTAGCATCTCATTTCCATGGCCTGTATTTTTCTTTCAATCTCTGCAGTCAAGGTCCATGATTCACAAGCGTACAAAAACCAATGAATGCATCAGTCTGATCTTGGAGCTGAGCAAAATATTTTTATCTTTCCAAATTGGTGCCAGCTTGGTCATTGCTGCTGCTGTTTGTGCAATTCTGGAGAGAACTTCTGGTTTTGACCCTTGATCTGATACAATTGCTCCTAAGTACTTGAAGCTTGTAACCGTTTTTAACTTTTCACCACTGACCTTGATGTCCTTACTGATGTTGTTGGAGCTGTTCGTCAGCAGTTTAGTCTTTTCTGCACTAATTTCGTGCCAAATGCTGCTGATGTTGTATCCAGGCATTCTACAAGGCTAGCAAATTCCTCTTCGCTCCCTGCCAAACCATCGATATCATCAGCAAAACGTAGATTGGTAATTGTCCTGCCACCAATACTAACTGATCCCTTGTGGTCTTCTAGTGCTTCCGTCATGCTTCTTTCAAGGAAGATGTTGACAAGAGTGGGTGAGAGCAAACAACCTTGCCTAACTCCAACTGTTGTTCTGAACCAATCTCCAATGCTGTTGTTTAGGTAGACTGCACTTGAGGCCTTGTTGTAGAGTTCAACTATGTGTGCAGTGGAAATTAAGAAACTGTCAAGGAACGTTTAGTACTATAATTTGATAAAAAGAGGTCTAAAAATAAGGAACTTTTGGAACTAGGCCTCGGCCTAGGTTCCTTTTGAAAAAGGCGTTACTAGACACCTTTTGTTTTGCTCTTTTGGGCCTACGTCCAAAGTTTAATCAATCTGATTATTGTTGTTTTATCTTAGGAAATTTATCTTTGCATTGCAGTCTAAGTACCTAAGCCAAGAGGCAATTTCTATGGGAAGTGACTGAGGTGGTACTAATAGTACTTTTTCATCTCAGCCCCATTAGCTAAGCTCCGTCCGAAGAATATATCTGGTGCATCGGTGCTAATATGGCTTGTTGTAGGCAATGTATCGTTGCATTACTGAGCACCCCTCCTAGGTTTGGCCAACATAGAGGCACTCCCTGCTGGTTTGCGATTTATTCAACCTATGAGAAGTAAGAGCAAGCCACTGATATATGCCTTAGCCAAATTTCTAAAAGAAGCATTAAGATTGCGAAACTAAACTAGCTCCTAAAGGCCTTGCTACCCTCATATATTAATGTTTCTGTTTGTTTTCTTTAATTCCTGTTAGTTAGTTTATATAAATCCTTTATTCTTTTAGTGATAGTTTTGTTTACTTTATGTTATTATTATTGTAATGCTGCCATACCTCGTATGAAGGTAGTGCATCTACATTAAATAATAATGCAGAAATAAGAACAATTCTTATAAAAGTAATTTTTATAAGAAACTTTTTTTGGCCAGTGCTGAAACTTTCTTAACTTTTTCACAATGCCAGCATCAAAACTTTCTTAAGACATTCTTTGCAAGACTTTTGAGTTCCAAGAGAAGAGCCACGACGAAAAACATCTTTCTTCTTTATATATTTCACTATTTTGACTTTCCAATAATTACTAAAATTAGGCCTAAGCCAGTAGACATATACGGTTTAGTGACATAAAAGATATTGACAGAAACGATACAATACGTTTCGAGATATCATCACGTGGCTCTTCTCTTGAAATTTATACTTAGCTGCGATTTCCAAGAAATGTTTCAAACTTTTGAGTTCCATTGTTTTGCGCATGCACATTGATGGAATGTGAAACAGCTCCATGTACTTTTGAAATGGTGATAGATCTTAGTAGTAAAGAACGTAAGTTAAAGTGTTAGAGGATAGCCAACATCACATACATGACATTTTCTTCACAGATGAATCAAATTTTAAATACATGAACACTAAAAAGCTTTCCAAAGTCTCAAAAATCCAGTACTGAACTTTCATAGCTTTCTGAGCAGCTGAGTGCTATTTTCTTACAAACCACTTTCTTATAAAACAAAACGTGTATCTAGGCCCAGAGGCAATCTCTATGGTGGGCTGGGTCTCAGAGCTTGTATTCATGGTGCGCTTTTCATCTTAATCCTTGGGACAGGCTTGTTCCATTCGATAGGCTCCATTCAAACAATACATCTATACTCTTTATTTAGTCGGTCTTTGAAGATGTATTGCTCTTTGGCTTTCAAGTGCAAACCGATGTTTTGCATACTATTAGTGAAACCGTTTTAGAAGAGGTGGCATTAAATTCACAGACACCCGTCTAACCACAGGATGCATGCCCCTTGAATACCTCATAAGCTGTGTCTCTCTACTTTTAAACTGTACGTTAATCCTCTGAAGCAGATTAACTATTTTCTCATGCTGTAATTTTATCAAAAATCATATGCTATTTTAGGTATGGTGGTACATTTTAGGATCTAGGCTAGGTGCAAGATCTTGAACGTAATCCGTAAATGAGGTCCAAGTATTCCCAGACACATAAACCCTATTTCCAATGGTCTAAAGAGAGTCTTGAGTTGAATGGATTAAAGTATTCTACTATTGTATACACGTTTTTTTGCAAGAACGTTTTTTTCGCCCAGTTCTGAAACTTTCTTAACTTTTTCACAATTCTAGGATCAAAACTTTCGTCAGACTTTCTTAACAAAATTTTTGAGTTCCAGTGTTTTGCGCATACACATTTGGTGGAAAGTGAAAAAGCTCCATGTAAACTTGAAATGATGAGAAATCTTGGTAAATAACAGAATTTAAACTGCTAGAGAGTAGCCAACATCATATACATGATATTTTGCACACAGATAAGTCGAATTTTAATAGACATAAACTCTAAGAAACTTTCTTAAGTCTCGACAATCCAGTACCGAACCTTCTTAACTTTTTCACCAGCTGAGTGCTACTTTTTTTAAACCTCTTTCTTATCTGTTATCATTAATATTTCTATGATTTTTCGCTTCCCTTGCTGGACCGTAACTTGATAACATACCCTGAAGGGGCAAGAAAGAACTTCCTGTACAATCACTCTTGAGGGGCAAAAGCCTTACTCAAGGTTAATAGGTCTGTTGTTGGAGCAAAACCACGCAAATTTTTTATTTTGGGAAATTGCTCCGTGTGCTCCCTGCAGGTACGTGCCTGTACTTTTGAGTACCAAATGATTGCCCTCATCTGATTTTTAGTTTTTGAATTTTTACCACCCCCTGCACTTATGACACCCGCCAGATTATTGCTTTCAAGGATAAAATTCGTGATATTGAGTTTATTCTGAGGTTCATTCACTTAAATCATCATCGTTTGTTATTTTCTTCTGTATACTTCTTGAAGGCGCAGTGAATTGAAATTTTTTTATTGCTTTAAGATAGCCAACTGTGCTCCAGAATCATGCCCTCATTGGTCTTTTTCTCATTGCAACCGTTTTCCTGCAAAAATAGGGGTTTTATTGATACCGGAAGTAGAAAAACTTCAGCCCTGAAACAACAACAACTTGTACCCATGTGACGTAAGACGGGTCTATGCAATCTGAAATTATTGGGCAACAATACCGTATTTTCAGGTTTCCACTCTGGAAGGCCCTAAATTCATTACGAGTCATGCATTGACCCAGATTTATGTGAGGAATATATTAGTAAAGGGCTAAATGATGAACTACTGCCTGTCTTACGTCATAAGTCCTTCGCAAGAGTTTTTGTCAATGTCGTATCTTGAATGGCTGTTGTGCAAAGCTTGCTGCAAATATGGATGCCAAAGTTGGTCTATTCATTTTATCTGACACTAGACAACATAAAAAGTGTTTTTTCAATTTTCATTCTTTTGACTTCACTGCGCCTTTAACGTATGAAAGCTTGAAAGTAGCTCATCAAAGCGTACATGATTTCCCATTTCCCAATCTCTCCTTTTATTGCAAACCCCCCTCCCCCAATTAATCGGCAAGCAAGCGTACTTGTTTAAGGATACGTATGTTTATGTATGTGTGAATATATACAAAATATTGAGCAAACAGTTCACGAATTTCAAATTGACGGAATTTGTTTACTTTTTCAATTTTAATATATGTTAAATAATTTAGTATTTGGCTGTTTAATAATTCAGAAGACAGGACAATCGTGTGAATATTATCATTTGTTTGAGATATATTAAAACCACTAAAGCATAATTGACTGAAATGCTTAGCCGAAGATTGAGATAATGAAAATCATAGATCAATTTCATTGATTTTCACTATTTACTTGTTCCTAGCATAAAAGGCTTACACAACTCTTGCAAACGAATTTCACAACATATTTTATAGACACAACACACGACAATATGTCGTGAATTAAAGTGTGACTATGGGATGAAAGTACATATTTGCAAGAACCAGTTTCTGCATGAACCTCGGTTGTACGATGTAAAAGTGCTAGCTTCGATGATGTTCAACATAATTAATGCTCGATTCTTTCGCTGCTAAAACTAGGGACCCCACAGGCTTCCAACAGATCTGCAACAGTAGTACAATATATTCTTCATCATTTAAAGTAATCAATTTTGCTGCCATCGAAAGGATCGCTGATCCTTATTTTCCCTTGTAGAAATCCCCCCACACCAACAGTGATGTGTCTCCCAAAAGAAAGCCCCCATTCTGATGTTTCTTCCGAAAATTGTTTAGGAATATAGTCTATGATATGATCAATTTATTTAACCTTCGTTTCTTAGAAAAATGTCTTGCCAAAGCTACTCGAGAAAGTACTATGAGATTGACTTGAATTTGGCGCATTACCGCGCGTTCGGTAAACAAGGGATTCAAACGTGTATTGTCACATTCCCTGCATTAAGCCATAGCTTTATGCAAAATTTATCTACGTTAACATAACGGAAATTCTGTCCTGTCATCTTTTTTCTGACGACGTTTATGCACCAGGTTCTACATACTGGCGCCCAGCGTGGGACGCTAACTTTTGTATGAGCAGAAAAATCAGTCAGCGCAAAAAGTCTGCTTAGTTATTTAGAAGCATCCAGCCTTGCATAAATAATTACATGATTATTTTTCTACAAGGAAACTTTATAGCCCCAGTGGTAGAACTTTCTTGGCTTTTTCACGACTCCCAGTATCAAGACTTCCTTAGGAATTTCCTAGCAAAAATTTTTAAATTCCAACTTTTGCACATCCATATTAATGAAAAGTAAAACCGCTCCTGTACTCCTGAAATAGTAATAGGTCTGATTATGTAACAGAAGTTGAAAGGTTGGAGAGCAACCACCTTAACATGCATTGCATGTTATACGCACAAAATCCGAATTCTCAATACATAAACACTAATGAACTTCCTCAGGCCTCAATGATTCATATTGAACCTCCTTAACTTTTGAGCAGCCTACTACTACCTTTTTACAAAACACTTTCTTATAGAAAATCCGTGTATCTTGCTTCCTTACCGACTGTACTATGCAACAAGGTGGTCCAATATATATTTTTCTGCTTAGTGAATGTAATCTATGTAGACACACACTGAATGACCAACTTCTGTGTTGCTATTTGAACCTGTGACCGATCTAACAGAACACCAGATAATATGGCAACACCGTTTGGTACCTTATCAGTAAATTGCATTAACATTCAACGCATTTACTCGAAAAGGTGACCGCGTTGACTTGGTTTGAGCACTGCTGCGTACGCTTTGCAAAGCGGTCCTTAAGATTTTTTGTTTCTATGCAGCTCGTTGATAGTAGCAATATTTTTGTCAGCGTTGGTGCATCATAGTCTTAACTCAATAGTGGGGTTGGATGGAAAAGCGAAAAACCCGCGAAAGACGGCTATTGTGAGATGCGCTGTTTACCGTGCTCGGTCTTTCAGACGCCACGGTGTTTATCGAATTTCGAAGGGGATTGGTGTTCATTAGAGGGATGCATTTGTTGCGCAGTTAAAACTCCAAAGCGCTCTTGGAATGTTCGAGAAGCAAGAAAGTTAGAGTTTAGTTAATTTTTTACTTTAGTGTTGGTTCACGCACCATGTATACCCGTCGTATATTTATGGGTGGCTCTTAATGACGTTTGGAGCGTTTGTCTGTTGTGCTGGAGGTCAATGATTCACGCCACACTTGAGCCGTAGCTGAACACTTGATCTCTGTCATGGACATAGGAACCTGGGGGTGCAGGGGGACACTTTTCACAAATTTGTATATAAAGTTCCCTTTTTAGGCTACATAGTTAACTTTATTACGTTTGATGGTGCCCCCCCACTTTTTGAATGCTTCCTTCGTCCTTGATCTGTGTCCACCCAGTAGCGAATGGGTACCCGGTAGCAACATTGGGGGGAGATAGGGCAGCAAGAAAAGGAACTGGTCACTCTAGCTTACATCACCCCCTCCACCCTTATGAGCGAAAGAACATGGGATTCTACATTTTACATAGTTTTTAGGTTGTATTAGAAGAAGGAAATATGGAGTTCCCTACCCTAGGCTGTATGTTTTCTGTATTTTACATATGAGTAGCAGCTTTGGCAGATTTCTCGTGGCACAAAATATAACTTTTCCAGAACTGTGTTGCGACCACGCATTCATTTGTATAGATAGCCCACCATGTACTTGAGTGAAGAATCACTTTACATAGAATTGCTCATTCGATTTTTCCTTCATTCTCAGTAATGATTGTCATTGTAGTACACATACTGATGTTCCTCCCCCTTGTTTAATTGTTTCTATTGTATAGGACACCTGGCTTGTCTTTGTTTCATATCCTAAATTTCTGAAATTTATGAAATGAAATGTTAGTATTATCGTCCCTTTCATCCAAATTGTTGTCTGTGTTTAGCTTCCTTCCTCACAGACCTCTTAATTCTTTTTTCCTTCCGTCAAAATCCAGTAAAACCAAGCCAGTAGAGGGAGAAAGTCAAGGCATTCTGCGTGATTCATCCCCCTTACTGCTCGGTCTTTCAAATTTTCTGTTTGCGAGTCAAGTTCCTTATCAAATATATCCTATACTCTTATATGTGGTTGCCTATCACTTTCAGTCCCCCTACAGTGACTGGATAACGCACAATTTTCATTGAGCCAAAGAACTTGTCCTGATACCCCACGCAAGCTTTCTCATTTTCTATTGATATTTTCTATCACTATGAGTGCATAGAAATTCCGCCGCATGCCAACATACCAGAACGTTGTTGACTTCACTCGAGTATTTTCTTTCCTTACACACTTCCTTTTGTACTTAGTCAAAATTTCCGTAGCAATAAACTACTGTATGCCCGGATTGAATGGCCGAAGAAACGCGCAATTGTAAACGCCTTCTGATATTTCTATTGGGTTTTTATTGCCTGTCCGAACTATAGTCTAGGGGTGGCCAACCCCCTGCTCGCGAGCCGCACGCGGCTCTTTCCTTGGTTTCATGTTACTCTTGCAATTGTATTGATATATGTGTTTCTTATATAGTTTACTACACTTGAATTCAGTAAGATCTTTTCGTGTGCGAGGAGGCTATGGGGGTGATGCTCTGTCTCCCATGAATTTGATTTGTCTCGTTGTGGTATCACAGTAGATAATGCGGCTCTTAGCCTCTCACTGGTTGGCCACCCCTGATATAGTCCATATCTATTTCACAATGTGGACAGTAGCTCGTGAAAACAACTTATGACCAAAGATGTAATTTGTAGCACCAAGCTATGATTACAACTAAGTTTCCCCACCAGCTTAGAGCTATTTCCTTGCTTGTTTTAACTATATTGGTGGCATCATCTTGTATATAGAAATTCAGAAGTATTTTAGGCATACCTACAACACTTTGAGAGTAAAGAAATTCCTCAAAATTTTGGTCTGTATATACACAACCTGCATTTTCATTTTTTTTCATTTCATTTTTTTATTTTTGGGAGGGTGGCCCTTCAACAAATGCTGTTTTTCAAGGGGCCCTCCATTAATGTTTTATTTAAATAAAAAAAATACTATATTAATATATACAAAAGGAAATTTCTTAATAGAAAGCATAATATCAAATATAAAATCGAGGAACTGAAAATCACCCCAACAATCTAGCTACTATTGCTATCTAAAAAGAGGCAATCATTAAGATGGAATCGGGCACATTGCAATGTTGGATAGAATTTGTTTTTACTTGGAGTGTGGGGGTACACGTCCTATTTTATAAGAAACATGCCTATAAGAAACATGAAGCTGCAAAAGTTAAGGAACATTTGAGAAACATAGACAGGCTGAATTTCAAATAATAACTTACAAAGACTGTTTTTACTAGTAAAAATTTCATTAAACTAGCAAGAAAATAGAATGAACATCCATTACATGCCTCACAAAGCCAGAGCGTCCTTGTTCTTGCATTGCAAATTGCCTAACCTAGGTTGTTAATGTCATTGGAAGTCTATAAAATTTAAGAAATATAAAGGCTGGACTTGATGAAATATTAAGAAACATCCAGGCGGAAGCCAGGGGATGTTGTTTCTTATAAAAAAATCGTGTAGACAGGACCGGTAGCATGCGGTTGGAGCTAGCAGTGTACTTACAGCTGTAGCGGGTATGTCTAAAGGATTTGATTTATATTTTACTTTGCGTGCCTTCGAAAAGAGAGTAATTAAGATGATAGATAACACAGAAACGTCATTTGCTCCACGCGATGCTTCTACTGGCATTCGTAGTAGACTGGATGGTATTTACAATCAGATGACGGTCTGTACACAGGGCATGCGGCTCCGTGTTCTGGGTGCCCTTGGAGAATATGTCCCCCACTTGTTGTCCGGTAGGTTCTTAAGGCCCAAACGAACCCAAGGAGAAGTAAAATTTTTATCAGTGAACCTCCTATCTGTCTATCATCTTTATAATCTGGTTGATGAATAGAAATGAAGTATTGGTTGAAAGCTAATATCAGTTATTTTAAACTTCAAGTAGTTGATTCATAACCTGTTTATCGTTAATTCTTAGTTGATTATGTATTGTTTAGAAAAAAGACTTGATTGAAAGATTCGATGATATTAAACAGCAAAATATCAGAAAATTTCTCGCCTTACAAGTATTCTGCTGGAGTACACCAGGAGTAGCTAGGGATAAAAGAAATATAGTTGTCATACTTCAAAGGGATTTATCATTTTTCCTTTTAAACTGAAACATAACTAACTACCCTTTCTGACTGTAAAAGCGGCTCCTCTTTTGAAGCATGTAGACAAGCAAAAGAATAGGCAAATAAGGGAAATAATTAGAAACAACTCTACTTTACAATCATAACTGCGTTCAGGGGTGTCGAAACGACTTTCAAAATGGAGGGGCCTGGTGACTACTGTCGGAGATAAGCTTAGGCCAGAATAGTGAAACATGTTACTGTCTGAAAAAGTGGGGGAGGGAAAATCCTCCCCGGTTTCGACGCCCCTGCCATTTACAAGGAAAGGGTTAAGAATTTTTGAGGATGTATAGCTTAGAATTAAGGTTGAAACTACGCATCTCGGATTCAACCAAGAAGTTGTTCCATATTTAAGGGACCATTAGCAAGTGATGTCTCAGGTTGGGAGTGAAGATAAATATTTATTTGGGGAGTTTATTTTTTACCCAACCTTGTGCACTATAAAAATAATAATTAATCAGCCAATATAGAGCTATTAAAAATATGCTAACCAAACGTCGAGAGACGAATATATGATATACCCAACCATAAGGCTGCCCGAGAATCCTGTTCCTGCATCTGTGCCAACAAACAATGACTGTGTAGTCAATAAAGCCGTACAACTTTGGGTTGGAGTTGTATGGATTGGATTTGCGAGAGTTGTCGAAGACATGCCATTTTTAAGAAGTCGAGTGGAAGTTAGGAGTTTTACAAACTTAGTTTTCCTAACATGTGAGTCGAATCGGGTGGGTTAGATTCTGATTTGTACATGCAAAACTGCTAAAATTATCGAGAGAAATGGATGAAGCGTGCATTTATGTAAAAGAAGCAATACCCAACCCCCAATCTCTTACGTTCCTGCAGATCTCTCAAGCACATATGTACAAAAGCATCCCCCGAAAAAATGAAGTCCTTATTACGTCAATTGATGGCATGTAGCCAGTGTCGGTGATGTTTAGGTAGTCATTAATGTGCTGGAACAAGATGAAAAGGAGGGCCTAGCTATTACGAATGCACGAATACGCATATTAATGGGAAAAGCGTTTTTACGATATGATGTAGATATTTATTAACTAAGGACCCTTTAATTACACTGCAACATATTATGATTGGGTGAAGTTTTCTAGGACCTCAAGCAAATAGAAGAGTAAAGAATTTGATAGCAGCTCATAAATCAGTTGCACTAAACAAACTTTATGTATAGAATTGGAGTAGATGCTTTTTTTATCTCAATGATTGATCAATGTTTGGTTTATAGGAAAGGATAGTAAACAAATTGAGATTCAATACAGGCTCGCTGAAGCTTATTCAAAATTGAGATATGATACATTGTAACGGTGCCCCCAGCTCATTCCTTTATGAGACGTTCCCCACATGCCAATTTAAATCAACTAGCTTTTGCTCTCAGAGAAACGTTATGGAGTTGAGGGTTTTCTGTACACAAGTGTCGCTATCACTTCTTCGACAAGTACGCTAAGGCCTAGAATCAGGTGGTTTATTTTCAGAAGTGTGTGAGTTCCTGAAAAGAGTTTATTTTTCTCAATGGACGCTAGCACTCTTCGACAGCTAGTTCTAGCCTTTGCCACATCCTTCGAATGACCCCTCCTGCTCTCACACTGCCATTGATTTGACATGGTTTTAGTTGATCGTTCGCAGAGCCATCCTATACTTTACTTCTGAAGTTATTCACGTGTATGTTTGTGTAAAAGTATGCCCACAATCAATGGTATGCTTGCGTAGAAGAGAAGGGAGTTATTGTTATCAAAAATTGGGGCCTATGTGCCATGTAACTAGTACCTTTATGTACGCTGTGCCGCTGTTCCTCATTGCCAGTTTGTGGTACATACTCCAGCTGACACAAGCAAGCAATCGAGGTGCAATGGGGAGACTGGGGGAAACAAATCACCCCTGTTCTCTCCAAGATCTTTTAATTTCATTTTATTCCCCTCACTTCGAGGAGAAATTGTTAGGTGACAGATCTCTCGCAAACTTTAATTGCTTTATATTTCATACCATTGGTCTTTGTCAAGCTTTCGTCACATCTCTTTTGCACGCCGTTTCACTGAGCTAGTAAGATAGCCAATTCCTTGCAGTATAGTGGGTGTGGTCATAAAAGGGTGTAAACTGTAAAGGTTGTCACACGATGAAGTCGATAAAATTCCTTAAAAAGATCTCAAACATCTGAAAACTCTTGAAAAATTTAAAATCTCTGAGAATCGTTGACCCTTGTAAACAAACTTAAAAGTTTACTGCTGCACGAAAAGAGCGGTAACATCGTTAGATACATATGTCTAAAAATTTTGCCACTTTTTCGTGCTTTAGCAAGGTTCTGTAGTACCAACAGACTATTAACTCAAAGTCTGGATTTTTAGCTGTCTTGAAAGTGTCAAGATTGATAGAAATGTTCAAATTCTAAAACTTCGGTTGGAAATTTCAAATTCTTCATAACATACAGCACTTTATAAAATCCCCAAAAGTCTTAAAATCTAAAAGTCTTTCAGATGCAAAAATTCGTCAAATTTTTTAAAAATCTGAGAATCTCAAAAACCTCGTACGCTTTTCTCTAAGGGATTTTTCCTCTCGAAAAAAACCTACCTTTGCCATCTCCATCGTTTCTTCCAACCCCCGGAATTATTTTCCAATCCTCCAAGCTGTTTGTAGCCCCCAGCATATCTCACAAATAATCAAAGCAGAAGAATGATGCCTTGAAAAAATTTATGTGAGTTTCTTGTTCTTGTCTTCTTTGAATCCTTAGAAAAATTTCATGGTTAAATGGGTTAATTGAGACATAATACCAGGCAAAAGCCAATATTTCTACTGAAAGCTGGACTCCATAATCATATTTGATTTAATAGATTTTTGAATGGAAAACTAGTGTGCGATCTGCGATGGGTAAGTAGGCTGTAGTTCCAACTTAGGCTTCGTTATGAGTGTGATGTGATTTCTATAACTTGGAGTGAAGGAACTCGTGTTGTTGGGGGAAAATTTGCGATTGAAATACTGAACGAGTAGATATGTATGCTTTATTCTCATTTCTACGTATGGTAGACCATAGCTAACTAGGGGTACACATTTTGTTAGCTGCAATTACAGCTGGAGAGAGATTCTCAGGACATTTGCATCTGTAAATTTGCGTCACTCTACATATAGCCAAAGCGTCCTCACAGTTGTTTCTCGTTTCCATGCTGTTTCTTCAACTAGCTTTAGTATAGTCCGAGTAGCGGGTCGTAATAGAGTTTCTGGACACAAATATTGTCATTAAGCGACTGTCTCATTATTTGAGAAGCTATGGGAGTTTTTCGACTCGCCATGTGTAGATAAAGTCCCTCTCCGCATATGGCTAGCGTTGTGGATGATTTTAGATTCTACTGTATATTCAAGTCTGAATTAAGAAAACAGTATTTAATGTAAAGATTTTCTGTTGTGCATTTGATAGTTCCAATGCAGGGTGGAACAAGCCATCATTTTAGTCGTGATACCCAACTTTAGGCCATGTCATCTTTCCAATGCCTTGGTAAACATGCATTATAAATAATAGGAGTCGATGCCATGTTTGAACGTAGCTTATTGGCATGCCACACATTGGCGTTCTGGTCGCTGAGCGCCTTCTTTCAATTGTACGCGATGAATAGCGGACCACAGAGTTATTGTATATTATCCAGTGTGTTTTCTTTTTGTATTCGTTCTTTTAATCTTCACATTTCAAATAAAGCTATTTCTCCGGCCCTTTCCTCGTGAATAATTGATGGAACAAGCGATTTCTTATGATGGTTTTGTTTTTCTTCCTCAGGAGACGTTCAAAGAATTTTTGAATTCATCCAATGCGCAGCAAATAGAACCTCTCGTTGTTATTGCTGACGAACTCAGATTGAACTGTGGACAGACTATTGCGGATATTTTGTATTTACATCTTCGTGATACCAAAGTCTTCTTGAAAAGGAGTTGCGTCTTGCTCAATCAACTCAGGATAATTTTTAGATGCTGCAAGTATTAGATTCAGTGTGTAGTTTTCTTTGGTAACAAATATCGGACCGTGCGCATTGCTGTTCAAGGATCGTTGGGTTGAATTTAACAGGCTTTCACGGGAGACCAAATCAGGAAGTTGCTACGATTTGAAATACAGATCTGAAACTTTATCAATACTACAAACATTTTAGAGTCTCCAGGCTGCTTCTGGATATTACTGTAAGTTTTAATTCAGTTTTTTTTATCTTTAGTATACAATGTTCCTATTCATTACTATACACTGTTCTTCAGAGCCAAGTATTACGCTGTCAAAGTAGTCATGCTTTTAAAGAACACAAGTTCAAAATAACTGTTGATTTTCACCCCATTTATGATAGCTGAACTGTTTTTTTAAGGTAGGTACTACTAGGTGTAACTAGCAATTAGAAATCAGAGAAGCAAAACTATTTGTTTTTTGAATTCTATTCGATTGAAGCAACCGAGCACTGTTCTGTCATGGGCAACAAACCTAAAGTTACGCTTATACCATTATGAAGTAGAACTCCTGCATCGGGAATGGCGAATTAAAGTTTTGAAATTATAATCTACTTGCTAAGATCTAGAAGATTGAATCTAGATGCCTTTAGTAAACACGTACGTCTAACTCGGAGTCTTGTTAAGGAATCAGCACGAGCGACTTTGATTTGGAAAGAGTTTGGTCGTAGCTTTTTACACCCCTTCTCTTGAACTACTCGTTTCTCCAACAGATTTTACAGTCAGGTAGGTGTAGTTTAGTAATTCATTTATCAGTCCTTGACATGTTTTTATGGCAATGCAGAGGAATGTTATTTGTTCAAGAAATTCATAATTTGTGAAGCTTTTTGGTGTGACGGACAACAGGCCCGTTGTGTTACTGTTTTACACAGTTAGTGGAATAACTGTTAAAATTTGCTTTCGTTCTCTAATGCTACAAAGCACTCTTCTCACTTTGGAAGAATTTCTTCAAGTAAAGGTTTAAGAGTTCATTGTGCAATATTTCGCTATCAAGGCCTTCAACTCATGGTTGTAGTGCGCCATGTTATCTTACCTTTTTAGAGTTGTAGTTTCGTGATATCCAAGCCATCTGCTGCACGTTCTTACTCATTCATTCTACTCGAGATTGATAACATCTGAAAGTCATTATTCAGCTATTACTCTTTTATGTCGCAGTCCCTTCTAAACGTTGCATGGCTTTGTGAGCTAAGTCTTCCGTTTATTCCTTTCTAAACTTAGAACTGGAGACCTGGATATCGATATCCTTTTAAGAAATATTTTGTTGGAATGCTTTATTGCTTCTAATGAATTTAATAATTACATCCTTCTCACTTAGCCATGATTTTTCATCATTTCCACCTCTGCAATTTCCCCTTGATTGTTCCTTGATACGTAAGAGAATAATTGTCTTCCCTCCAATCTTTTCATTCATTTCAAACTTCAGATCACCTTCATCACTAATATATTGCCAGATTTTCTACATTGCCGTGGCCTTTTGCCCAGATTGCTATCTGCTTCCTTGATACCGAAGGAACCCAGAGCTCCCCCCCCCCATAGCATCACAATCAGAGCCTTTGCTGTGTGAGGTGGCGTAGTTCTGAGAACTGCTAGCTTTTGATCGTAAATTATGCCCAATACCTCCTGCTATTCGGGTTTTGCAATCAAAAGTAATCAATCGTTGACCACCTTACGTGACTGGCAACTTCCAGCTCACCAAGTAGGTAAAATTTATAGAGTTTGTTTGTAGCTTTGTTGTCAGATTTGACTGCACTTCGGTATATACAGTATACTAATATATATATATATATATATATATATATATATATATATATATATATATATATATATATATATATATATATATATATATATATATATATATATATATATATATATATATATATATATATATATATATATATATATATATATATATATATATATATATATATATATATGTTTATCTATGCATTTATATATGTATTCTATATATAATTGTTTTACATTTATGCATATTAATGCTTGATTCCCATTTTACTAGTCAGCTATTTCATTGCCCTTTCTGCACTTTTCTCATTTGCGACTTTCTGGCAGTACAGTTTTAGACATGAAAGATCAAAATCCTCTCCGTTAGAGGCTACATTGTTTATTTGTTTGTCTGTCGCAATCTTCACTGTTAAGTTATTGAGCACACAAGTACAAGAATGCTTTTCTTGATACTTATTCTGGAATGTTGCGCCATATTCTGTTTGCTAGCATAGCTGTGTAAACAAGGGCTGAATCAACGTTATGTTTGCCTCTTGCAAACTTCATAGCTGGCTCGAAATTGCTATCGGAAACTAACTTGAAAAGCAGTTATCCTATGCAAAACTCTACTGTTCAGCGAAATCTTTGAAGTGGGCTTGCTGTAGCACAAACGATAATAAAACACGGTCTCAAAGCCTAGAGGATCTCATAAAGTAAGATCATTAGCAGATTTTTTGGACTGATACCCAAACCCAAATTCTGCTGGCGTCACTCGCAAGGGAGCCTCGTGTTTCTGTCTTAGCCCAGAGCTTCTGAAATTCCTCGATGGCCCTCATAAGTTACAGACACCTTCTGACAGTCATTTCCATTTTAGCAGTAGAAACAGCCAAATTCCAAAAATTTGATTTTTCGAACTCCTCTTAAAATGCCAGTTTGTGGTTGAAGATACTCGTTCAATTTTCGTTTCGTGTCTGAACCCAAACGATCAGATAGTGAAATCGTACAGATAGGCCATGTTTCTTGACAGGCGAAACGGACATATCATATAACTATTTATACACACTCTGTACTTATTTCAATAAATTAAAAGAAAATTTTTAATTTAGTGATAAAATCCGCTCTGAAATGGAATTGTTTCATGAACTTCAAAAATTTCACTATGAACTCCAAAATTGTAAACCGTTGCCCGTGGACCCGCAGGAATACTGTGCACCCGCAGGAATACTGCATAGATCTCTAGAGTCCGTGCCAGTGGTGGTTTTTCAAGAAAAATCGAGGGGCAACGGTTCTGATTTTGCCAGTTGTTGCAGAAGTGACTGAAAAATTTGCTAAATTTTCAGCCTTTGGTTAACCAAATTTGCCGAGTATTTGCCGACCCGACTATGGATGAAACTTCCCCCTTACCCTCGAAAAACCGCCACTTTTCTGCGTGGATCCCGGCTGAGAGCCACTTTACTATGCACTTGGCCAAAGATAAAGATTCGAGCTTTTTTCTGTAAAAACTGAACGTAATTAATCGTATTCCAATGCTTAAATTGTTGATCGCTCAGTGATTTGCTGTTGTTGATGATTGCATCCCTGTGTCCCTTTCGAATAGTGACTCAAGTATTCAATAAAATTCTTTTGAAAACTCAATAGATATACGAGAGAGTTTGTTGCATGTTGAATTTATTGGATAACAATGAATATTTTATGGAAGCAAATGATTAACGACTGGCACTTCTTCCGTATACTCAGTTTAACCATCACCTCAGATTTGAGTAGTTCTAGAAGTAGCTTGCTCTGTACCTTCTCGTGTTGTATGCATTAGCTGTCGAATATATTACTTATGGATGCAGATCGGAGAAAAAGGCCAGAACGAAACTCAACCAGGGTGTTTTTGCTGAAGACTGAGGCTTTGTAGAGCCGAACTTTTCTCTGTGATACGGCGTGCAATGTTTCTATACTTGGATAAAATGCATGCCTAAACTTTTGCCATGATGGGCCTCAGTTCCTATGCATTTTTAATGTTGGTTAGTGCAAGGTGATTATAGTTGATGTATGAGTATTTTGATTAAGCCTATACGCCTCTATGATATCACCAACCCTTCTTCTAAATGCTGGTAGCGCGTGACCTTTCGCATATTGCACCTTCTGCTTGCTCACTTTATTTGATGATATCAGACTTTCAAGCTTACATTATTTGAGAGCTTGGTTTATTATTAATAATTTGATATGAAAGATTTATTGTCTGTGAAATGTCCTCATATCATGTACGAAACCTCATGTCATATTCTGTTTCAATTCTACCGAAGTACATAATTTTTATTTGCTGTATGTCAAGAGTACCTTCAGAACTTTCAATATTTTTTATATATCGCGTTTTATCTTTAGTGACGAAGCAATGGGGTCTTTTATCATTCTGGCAATGGTTTCATGTTTACTGCTGGCATCAGTTGACATTTGTAGAGGTAAGCAATAGTTTCATCGACCTTTTCTATGTCATCTTGCTAATTAAGGTGGGGCAACTCTTCTACTCGATTTTACCTCCGTTTCCCCCAATTCCTTGGGGCTTGGAGGGTGCTGCTGAGTGGACTTTTAGTTCTGGCACGAGCATTCAAGCCCGGATACCCTTCCTGACGTCACCAATAGCCTACGGTGCGCCTCGAACCCAAGACCATGGTGGTATGCGCCGAGTGCATTACCGCTAGGCCGCGGCTGCTGCTAGGGCAACTCTTCTGTCATTATATGAATATCACTGTTTTTGATCGCTACTGCTGTTGAAGTACTTCAAAGCATTGATACTGGCGTTGCTTTAATTTGCTCTTCGCTTGTTTTTAATCAACGATGTTTTCATTGGATGATGAAACCAATCCTAGAAGTATGGCGGTTATGCTTTATTTTGGAGCTTAATGGGGTTTTGTTTAGGAATATAACTGCGAGTCAAACTCTAACGGGATTATTTACGGTCGATACTGGAGCCCATTTGTTCACTTTCAGTTACTTTAATTCAAAAAAAGGGTGAAGCAAAAGCCAGATTTCACTGAAAAGAAAACTTGGCAGATTAAATCATCTTATGAACATCAACATACCTAATGAAAATCAAGCAACTCTATGGAAACATAGCTTCCAACACTTCTGTATGACAGTTAAGCATAAGATTACTCTCAATCATACAGAGAGAGCTACATCCATACAGGGATGTAACTTCAATAAATTTTTGGGGGTGTCAGACGTTGCCCGGTGAATATTTTTTGTCTGTGACCTTTGTTTTAGTTACATTAGCTCACCAATGGTCCTGGGTCCAGTAAATTTCCCTGCAGAAGTACTTTGTACTACCGTTTTTGCCCTGAGAAAAGGCAAATTTTCAAGGTTGGAGGGTGACTCACCCCCATGCCCCCTTAAGTCTCGTCCCTGCATCCATATATGCACTTGGCTACAAGCTTTAATACTCGGTAATTTTTGTAAGATGACGTACTACTTTAGGAGTTACCCCCAGGCTTTCAGTAAAGATATGGCCAAAGTAGGAAGCTTGGCCGCCATGCAGCATAAAAGATGCACTCAAGTCTCAGGGGTGTTTAACATCCTTGTAAAGCTAGTTTGATACACTTGTTTTACAACAAATTCCAGTAAAATTTCCTCATGAATCGTTTGGCGATTGTCAAACCACTTGCTACATCAAGCTTTACTCAGAGTGGCATTTGGTATGTTTTATAGCAAAGTGTCCTTGTTTGGTCCAAAACTATGATCCTTTAGAGCCTAGGAACATAATATCTTATGAATCTGGTAGGAAGGCTCCCTTTTGCAAAGCATTGATGAGAAGCTTGCGCTCCTTTACATGGTTTTTTCTATAAGAAACCGAGCCTAAGGCCTAGTACTAAAAGCTGCTTAATTTTTGGCCACATTTTAGTTCTAAAAGAGTCTAAAAAGTTTCTTAATTTAGTGAAGTAAATTGCTATGAAAGCGTACGCAGAACATGACTGTAGCAAAACATTTGTCCTATAACAAACAGGATGCATCAGTACGAGTGAAAGCCTAAAGCAATGTCATATTTACTCTGTTTTGGTACAGCTTTACGCTGAACCAGGCAACGACTTCAAAGTGCTATTTGTCTAAAGATTCTTAACTCTTTCCTTGTAGTTCTAAAAGTTTCTTAAATTGTAGGCTGTCTAGTACTACGTTGCTTATAAAGTTATTTCTTATAAGAAAAACGTGTATTCTGGCTTTGAGTCAGGATTGGTATATCATGTGCACCAGCAAAAGGCTGAATTCTGGTGATTGTTTTTGACCTAGTCTTTACAGTAGAGAGGTGAAGGCATGTGGGCAAAGGACTTGGGACACCCTGCCTCGTAATTCCAATGGTCTATGATCAGGCTCCTCCCTAGCAGGCACTCCCTAGCTTAATATCGTATACAGGAGCAATAGCGTTTGATATCAGGAGTTACAATAAGCGAAAATAGCATTATAGAGCGCAGTGACAATATTTATCTGCCTTTCTTTCTCTTCTTTCCTTGTCAATCGTTTATTGACTAAATAGAGCATTCGTTTGTTGTGGGCTACATAGTAATTCCTATTTATTGTATAAGAGAGTATATTAGTTCACTAATCGTTTCTTATCAGCCTCTAGGAATGTAAATCCACTATAGGGGAGAACCTTAAGCTCCTGAAACTTCGATCTTAATGATGCTATGCGGCGTTTGTGTGAAGCTTGTTTGTAAAACAATTTTCTTTCCGCTGATAAATTTAGAGTTCTTCAGTCCTGCAGATAGCATTAAAATTGATGACGTATTGAAGATCTTAAATAAGAGATGATTTGTAATTAGAGATGCTGGGTTTATTCCTTGCGATCATACGGTCTTCTTTTCGAGAATAACAAAACATCAACGGAGACAATGCACCACCATTTACGCAATATGAAAATTCATGTGTTTGCTGCATTGTGGCAATGGCGCATCTTTGTACATTGACAATGTTGCAAGACCACTTGCTGGGTATTTTCAGTCTGCAACTGAATTATTTAATCGCAAACCAAGGAATTTATTTCAATTGGCTGATTGGGTACCGTGTTGTAGACGTTTTCAGTCGTCTTTCATTCTAAACTCTGGGTCAGTACAACTTAGCCCAACAATGATTTGATCAAACTAATCTACTCAATCAAAGAGCTTACATGGGACAGAACCGCAATGTCAGACTTCATATTACAAAATTGTGATAGATTATCTACTTACATAGCTGTAGAAATATGTCTTAGGTGTTACCTATTGCTCCAAGGTTGTTTAGATGTTTCTACTCTGTTTCCCATTAATCGTTGACTTCATTAGCATACACAAGAACACGACAGGAGCGTCGAAACGACTGTTAAAGTGGAGGGGTTTTGTCACTAAGATCGGGAATAAGCCCAGGCAAAAATATTAAAACATGCTATTTTATAAAAAAGTGGACAGGCCACTGCCCCCCTCTGCGGTTTCTGCACCTCTGCACGAGGAAAGCTTGATTACTCCATTAAGCTTGCAATTCCGATTTGGCAAGTAAGGTGAAGTGTTATCATCACCATTGGCGCAACAGACATAAGTTAGTTATTTCAGATTCTTAGAAAGCTATCCTTGTAGCAAACACTTATCAGTGAGTTGAACCGGTTAAACGATGCTAACAGAAGAGTTTGCAGCAATGGACGGCTCCTTTTTGTAAGAAGCACTTGATAGAAGACTTAGCTTCCTAAAATTTAATGATGGAACTTCAGAATTTCAGCGTATATAATTCTCGTCTCCAATATATAATAACGGCAATGTTATCATTAATTGATACTTGTACATATTGTTGGACACACTCATGGTCACACACTAGAATGTTGTTTTTCAGGGGGCTCCAAGTACCCAGTGATGGCGCCAGAAAACAATTGCTGGGGGCTGGAGCTGTCAAAGTGCTGACAGTGAGCGGTGTCCAAGAATCTTTGCAGACAATGCCTTAAGTATTGCTTAAAAAGACTAAAAAATAGATCACGGATATTACGAAGTGCCGACGATGCATGAAAATTTAGGTGTTGACGGGGCGCCAGCAAAATATTTGGGGGGCCACAGCCCCCAAGCCCCCCGCTGGTGCCATCCCTGCAAGTATCTCTTTTGCTTTTGAAGAGTATGAACTTCTGACTGTCCAAAAGTTGTCATGGACCGATTTTTCTCCAAGAAAAGACATACTGAATATTTCTTGAGGGTGGAGCATGACCCCACGTAGATTTGAGAAGTTGTTTAGAAACTGGTAGAAATATAATCATGTCAAAAACTGTGAAACTTGAGCTAGAAAGCTCCGAGCTTGGGTTTCATACAAAAAGGTCATGTTTTAGTGGTGATATGAGAAAGCTACTTTAAACCTATGAAGTCTTTTTCCATGTAGAAATGAAACTCTTCAGCAATTGGTACCTATTCCAATGCCTTCTATATTTCGTCTAATTAATTTAGTTGCTTACTTATTTATTAATTGATGTGCTGCCAATTGTAAGATCCATGTCTAAGCTTGAACTGATTAGGGCGCTTCGAAGAAGTGATTTTAATTTTGATGTTAACTATTGGAGTGTTGAACCGTTGCATGACTTTCATTCCAAATTCTAAATCAATCCTTTCATATTTCGTTTTTTTGGCTTAAGCACTTCTTGTAGGAATACCTTATTTTACCCTTTTTAATATTGGGATAGTCTCAATATTCTGAAAAGCTTATTGATGATTAAGTCTATATTAAAACTTTGTTGATGTGCTTGTTCGTCATAGAAATATATCAAGAATGAACAGAACAGTATATTTGGTATCTACATCTTGAAATTTAATCCAAAAGAGCTCAAATTAGTAACATTTAGAGGTCTAAATGAACATTGAGCTTTGCGCTATTGTTGAATTATTCTTAAATTTCAGACAGAAGTAGTACGAATGTTTTCCCTTGCGTTGCATTGAGATGACTATGAGTCTTTTACCGATTTCCACTTCGCTAAAATTTTGGTTTTGCTGAAGTCTATTTGCCTGGCATGACCTGGCTTGGCATTGCTTGATTACATATTTCTCTTTACAAAGGGAAATTTCTCTTTAGAGAAATATTTGATCAAATATTTCTCTTAAGATAAAGTTTTCTTATTACACTCTTTTTTGATAAAAACGATGTTTATTAGAACATTAAGACTCAAATCGCTGAAACTTAAGAGTAATTTGCATATAATTTGAGGCTCAAGCTCCATCAAGACTTAGGCCCTTCTCACACTATAACGCTTTCATACGAAAATGGTATGGAAATGTTTTCGTATGAAAACGGTATTATGTAATCGCCATGGTACTTTCCTATGCAATAATCTTCATTTTATGCCGTATAGGAAAACGGTTCAGTGTAGACGGTAGGCTAAAACGGAACATTTCCACGCCGTTTTCGTACGAAAACGGTATGATGGAAGTTACTTTAATTCTGCTTTTAGATTGACATTTATACTAAAAATACAGTACTAATTGTTATGTTTCGTTCTTGTTTTGTTTTATGGTAAAGTAAGATATAAACAAAGATTTTAAAATATTCAGGCAAAGTTACACATTTGGTACTTGAGAATAATGTAAGACTAGTAGATATTTAAGAAAAATATATATTTAAGAAATATTTATCGTAAAAGATAGTGTACGCTACATCAAGTTTACCCAGTAGCCTATGTTAGTAATCGATGTTTATGTTGTCTTCGATTGGAAAATGCGAAGATTTAACCGGATGGAAGCCAGTGTAGAGCACCGGTTCATTGTCCGCTTTCCATGCGGCTAGGTTTTTGATCGGAAATTCCTATAACAGATCGGATATCTAAAATTTAGGCCTTTTGTACACTGTTTCTTTGCTGTGCGCCTTTTGAAAACTTTATAAATATAGTCCTTCGCAGCTGAATAAAGATGATACCAAAGCATTCCAAGGATACTTGCTTCGGATCCCGTGGCACTAGTATTTGAATTTTGGTGACATCAGCTAGTTCTCGAGCCATCCCGCAACTTTATATAGTGATCAGGCTTAGGATTAGGAGATTTTATTCGGATATAGCATTGTCCGGCGCTATTCACCTGGCATGCCTTTATGCCAGGCTCTGGGTCACTGTCTAGAGCCGCGGCAAGTAAGAACATCATCGCGCTATCGAGCTGGGTTCCGTTTGACTTCAAAAATATTTTCCTTTGTGACAAACTTTCATAGAACTGATGCGATATTTATCTATTGCTCTGTTCATCTCTTGATTTGCTTTTTGATAAAGTAAGACGTCAACAAATATTTAAATATACTCATTTAATTTTCAGGCAATGCTACACCTTTGGCAGGTAGAAATAGTGTAGTAATAATCCAAAGCTCAAAACCAAACAAGCTTATAAAATATTGAGACTCTGCGAGAAATCAAGTATTCTTGTAAAAAAAGAGAGTATGCATTAAAGCTTAGGCCGTTTCTGTGGTACATAGAGGATAGGAAAGTATGGCTTAAATAGTTAGCTATGTCTACATATGAACATAGGAGGACCTTAGGAGGACCATAGGAAGCCGTAAACTTCATGTCCAAAAGCCAGCCTGGAAGCTTCGCTACATGCGCTGAAGATCTTAAGTGCGCATTTTGCTCAGAACATCTGCGTGCAACACGTAGAGTTTGCTTGGTATGTGCGCAGCTGCAATACGCGGTTCTTTTAGAAAAAATGTGCCTGAATGAAATTGACTTCAGCCTAGTTGGGGGGGGGGGG
>OLMO02000277.1:14234751-14283101 GCA_900291935.2 Cassiopea xamachana | reverse complement strand
GGGGTCTGCAGAAGCTCTCAGCCTTCCTCACCTCTGTGTCTACACTGTAAGATTCCATCCCACTCAAATCAGCTTCACCGCGCGGAAGAATGCTAGCGGCGAACTTTGCTGCCTCGCTTTGTTTTGACAATATATTGACAATTTGTGCTTTTATATCAATCTAGCAAATCTGCGTCTGATGTAATACACCCTTCCTCATTGCCTTCTTTCATTGAATATATAAGAATGCCAGTAATGGGAAATTGGTGGGCATTTCAATAGCTCATCATATGGCGATGGTTGAAGAGGCATCTTGTACCCTGCAAGGCTTGAGTAATGGCCAGTTTTGTGTAACGGTTTGAATTGAGATTAAGGATGGCTTAATCATACACACAATTATGCTGTTTCAGCTAGGTGGTCTCTATACAAACTTACTTAAATTTGGTTATGGCCATTTCTCCAATGGAATTGATAGGTTTTCGCAATACAGCGAAGCTAATAACGGCAATAACTCAACAAAAGGAATCGATCTTTGTTGCTTCTCATCTCAAGTTTGTGAACAGTCATGAATACCGTTCTTATCGCATTATTTAATGCTACTCTCATAAGTAAACCTCAATTAGATATTAGCCAAGTTTCATCGTTCGTAATCATTTGTGTCACCAAGACAGCTTTTACCAAAGAATCGTCGTACATTCTTTTACGCTTTGCATGGCTTGAAATCTTTTAATTTAATGGGCACCAATACAAACAGGAGCGGCTATCCCGATCATTTAGGCACTGTTTGCACGGGATCGGATCCCAGACTATCCGGGTTACACGGGATCGAATCCAAAAACTATCCGGATTTTAGATCTGATCTATATCTCACTGTGTGTTCACTAGTATGGTAGAGATTTTAGAACAGTGTTTAGATAAGGTAGAAATACATTCAACTTCAGAAGTACAGTATACTCTTGATAACTTGGACCCGGACAACTGGGACTTCCACTAAGTGAGGCCACTTTTCCACCCGCCTCGAAAACTCCTATACATCTTCATATACTTTCGATAACTGAGTGGGAGCAATATTTAGGGTTCAAACAACAAATTTGCACCTCTTAACGGGCACTCAGGCCCAAATGAGGGGTGAGTAGCCAAGCGGCCCAGCCAGTTCCATTAACTTAACTGAAGTTAAGCATGGCTGTGTACGGTCAGAGACTGGATGGACAACCATCCCGATGAACGACCAAAACAGCTCACTCCGCCGTCCTTCGGAAGGGACGTTAAACTAGGTGCCCCATGCCTGGATGCGGGATGCATAGTAGACCTAAATTAGCTGAAAAAGCTAGGTATAAAAGCCTACTCAAAATGAATTAAACAGCAACAATAACAACAACAAATGTTGCATAACTATTCCTTAAACCCAAGTGTTCATTTGTTGAAAAGTGATTCCCTACACGAAACTGAATGATTTCACTATGATTTCACAAAGCGTATTATGTAACGGGAAGGTAACGTACTTTTGGTGAACAGAAGCCTTTATAAAAGAGTATAATTGTACACGTCAAAATGGGCATACACTTAAAAAGTTATGGGGTGACATATGGCCACTTACATAGTCCTCCACTTACGTGGGACAACAACTGTATTTTATCCATAAGTCTCAATTGTAGAGAGTGCCACTTTACTAGGACACCCGCTAATTGGGACTGATCTCGGATTCCCCTTAGGAGTCCCAGTTATAAAGTGAGAAATGCTGTTGAATATTTCCTCAGCTTCTATCTTAGGCTGTTTTTCAAAACTTGTCGGCGTCGTTCCATCAAACAGATCGCAAGTTTCGCAGATTATCTCAACATAAAAAGCCCCAATGAACAATCTGTTTTGTTTTCATTACAGCTTGGTGTGAATATTTCTTGAAGATATCGTGTAGTTTTCATTTCTCTTCAAAATATTCAAATTCAAAAAAAACTTAACAACTTTGAAAGAAAAATTCAAAGCTATGATTTTGATTGCAGTTGTAGATTGTGCAAATTGTATGTAGTTAATTTATGGCTTTTATAGTTGTATTCTTCAATAGTATTCTTTGGTCTGTAATTTAGATTTAATTTATTATAATATCTTGTATTTAAGTTTCGGTTGGCTTAAATTAGCACGAGAGTTAGCAATAAGGGCCAGCCTTAAATAATGAAATTATTATTGTTAAAGTATCGATTTCCGACCAACAAAATATGAGAGTTTTCAAACTGAACTCTTAGAAGGAATGCCTTTCCCTAGCTAGTAGATACCATTATTGCTGGATTGAACTCTGCTTTAACGACACACATATACTGCTTTGAGATACACCATGACGTTTTATTTCTTTGCATGTACATGTTGTTGTATAGAAAATATAATATGGATTTGTCTTTGTATTTCAGCAATTAACTATAGGCCATATTTCACAAAAACATCACTGGTAAAGACGATTCCTGAAAATGTTGGACCAGGTAATGACTTTGGTAGTTATACGTTGTTTTTTGCTTGACAATAAGCTCATTAAGTCTTGGCTGAAGCAGCAAATCTCTGAGCTAACTGTAGCTTAGTACAGCATAGGCGTCAAATCTTGATTGGCTAACAAAGGAATCACAATCGAAGGATTCCTGCCAATAACGATACAAGCAAAGATGGATAGCTTGTAATGTCGATAACTTTTGAGTTACACATGATGTAAAAATTGATTCTTCTGGAAATGTGAATTGCAGCCTTCTGAACATGCTTGCAAAATATTTTTCAGTTATTCGCAACTATATATTATCAGTTGTTTTGCAAAGAAAGTACACTTTTTATCATCAAAACACGCTTCTTGATGCTTTTCGAACGAATCCTCGCAACATCATTGGCAGGAATCCTTCGATGGTGATTCCTTTGTTAGCCAATCAAGATTTGACGCCTATGCTATGCTGCTTAGTACACGTTTCTTATGAGAAACATATCTATGAGAAACATATCTATAAGAAACATGAGTCTCAAGTTAGGCAGAATTAAGAAACATTTAAGAAGTAGGCACTCTAAGTTTCAAAAAGTAGCCTGAGAAACCTGCTTTTACAAGAAAAGTATTGATTAAACAAGAAAGAGAATAGAACAAGCATCAATTGCATGCCTCACAAAACCTAAGCACTCTAGTTCTTGCACCAAAATTGCGTAATGTAATTTGTTATTGTTATTGGAAGTCCAAAGGATTTAAAAAACATTTAAGGCTGGATCTGATGAAATAATAAGAAACATCAAGGCTGAAGGTAGAAAGTTTGTTTCTTTTAAAAAATCGTGTGTATAAGATATTTGAGTCATTTACAAGTGCTACGCGGCGTATTTGCGCGGCAAACAAATTGCGTGATGCCATCCTGAAGCAGTCAGGTTTTAGGCTGCAAACTTTGCCATGCACTTTATAGCAATCTTATCTTAGTTTCTCGCTGGCCCCTTATTTGTTTATATTCTGGCACTTTCCACATTTTCGGTGCTTCTGAACTTCAGGCAGATGACACCTTTTACCCATGGTTCTCTTATATGAGTTCGTGAAGTGCAAGCAACAAATATGAGCTTAATGAACGCTCTGTTGTTCCTTGAAATAATTCTAATCCAAAGCCTCTAATGGCAACATCACTTTGTTCTCTTACAAAATAGAATACATTGTCTTTTGCCGACTTTATCCTTCCCTCTAGATGACTGACGTAAAAAAATTGTTTACTTTAATGCTTAGAAGAGCCATGCTACCCTTTTGTTGGGTGTTGTTATGTTGAAAAACTGTAAACTAAAGCACAAAGTATACTTGACTCAATTTGATTTAGGATCTGCGCATGAATTCTTGAACCATGTTATGCATGTATGGAGAATGCAGCATATATGTATGCATGTACATTTGGATAAACTCATATCAGCATGCAATTGCTGATGATCGAGAAATCGTGACACTAATAGTTGCAATTCCACATTTTTATTTTCTGTGTCAATATACCTATATTACAATCTTCGAAATGTATTGAGCTCTCTCAGTTGTAGAGGGTTTAAGGAATAAGGAATACAGTTTATATACATACATAAATACATATATATATATATATATATATATATATATATATATATATATATATATATATATATATATATATATATATATATATATATTATACATACATACATATATACATATACATATATATGTACATATTTATACACGACTGAGTCGTCTTACAATCTTGACAAAGCTGCTCTTCGTAAAAAAGGTGTTGACCACACACCCATACACTTGACCATTCAAATTTGCCACACCCTTAAAATAGTGACGAAGTGATTCACCGCAGTGTGTAGTCTGAGCACAGCCTGAGGATTCTCTACTTATAGCGATGGTCTGCTGATGCGATAGTTCAATTTACGATACCGTTTGGTCACTATGACATAAAATTGCGAGGCTAGTATCCTTGGATTTGCTATTCCATGATAGGATGAAGCTTGAGAATGTAGACAGGAGCAGAAGCGGGAGGAATTTTGATTCCAGTATGGCAGGTCATGAGCCTACATATTGCAACATGCTCTATCGGCGCACTTTTGTCGCTATTGAGCCGTTACAAACGTGACTACTTTGTTGGTAGCCTGTTGTTTATGATTCCACATAGATGATGGTACAGCAATACAGGAAGTGATTTTTTAAACAAATATGGGTGAAAGGCTTGGTGGCCTGGCTAACTATTATTCTTGAATGTATTTTTCTATTCGTGGTATGTCATAAGCTCTTGAAATGTTGCCATGCATTGGAGGCAATGTTATTACGTAAGAAAAGCAGTTTTGATTTGCAACGAGTTCGTGGCAGGTTGTTTTCCAAAGACGACATATCTTTTATTCTATATCGTTAAAAATTATCCACGAAGCATGGCAAATATAACTAACGAAACAGTACTTTCTATAGATAGCAAATATTACTATGGAGTATGGAAAATAATCGTTCTGTTGAAGTCTCTAGCATGCTTCAACCTCTGTCTCTTTAAGGAAGTTCTTTGTCTACTTCTAAAGCGAGAACTTTTGAATGTTCTGGATTTAGGGAGCATCTTTCAGAAACAGTTTCCCACCTAATTCGTTAGTTATTAGATGAAATTTAGGCCTAGCAATGTCAAGGTTCCACATTAAAATCTAGCGAGGGATCTTGGCTGGGAAATAATTTTCCCTAATATTTCTGCAACTGGGTGTCTTTGTGATGGAAAAATCTTGCCTTAGTGCGTTTAGGCGCATCTTCCTGTAGCTACAATTTGGTTTGTAATGTATGTTCTACCTTATAATGCTCGTAAAGCTAGCTAACGAAAGATTAAGAGGAACAGGATTTATTCCATGTTAAACTGGTGCTGGAGGTACACCAGTAGCTCGTCAGGTGTACGCCAACGTGCAAAGCTGGCGTACGCCTGAGGTACAAAGATCAAAATATCCGTGCACCGATATTTGCGTTTTATCACACCAATACGCCAGAGCGTATAGTTTAGGGCATGTCCTCACCATCACGCTGAGAAGAAAGCTAATTCCACGCCGGTAATCTTCGGATCTAAGTACGTGAAGTGCACCTTGGGCCTTTTGGCTATAGCTACAGATTTTGCATTGAGAACTTTGTTTTGTAGCCATATTTCCATTACCCGATAGTAACTTAAGACGTAGTATTCGTTTGATGCAAAGTTATCAATTACAATTCATTTATAGAACAACGCATCACCTGCACGTATAGCCGCATTTAATATCCTTACGGTATAATCCATAGCAGAACTAATTGGATTGAAGGAAACACGCATCTCCAATGCTTTTGTCTCGTTTGAAACCCTTTATATTGGTAATAAAGTTTACGGATTTTTCGAGAAGGAAAAAAGAGAAATTGAGATTTTAATTCTTGATAACATTTAAAGTTCGTATACAGGCTGAAACATGTGAAAGATTATAACTTCAAGTGATGAGTTCTTTCTCTGTTATTCTTCGTGCGCTCTAACAGACATGTAGCATTAGGCACAATGCTTCTAAATGAGAGGACTGACTTGATCTTGCCCCCTCCCATCCAGAACCATTGATGGTAACCTGTTTCTTGCCTAAGATATTTGATAGCAAACACAGGTGTTCTCCTCCCGTACAATACCTTCGGGTACGTGACATCGTTGTAACAGTCGCTAAAGGAAACCCGCCCTGTTGCTTTGCATATGTGCTCAGTTTTGCACTCCACGACCTTTTCAGCTTCTTCTTCAACTTCTTCTCACCGCAGTGTAATTGAACGCCTAAGTATGGAGATTTAGGCCCATTTACACTATACTAGCTGCTATCGTCACGTTGCGTCCTGGAATGATATCTGCCGGATAGGGCGATCGTTTATACTGTACTGGATAGTGGCACAGCAATACGGCGTGACTGTCATATCACCTACAGAGCGAAGTGACTTTCCTTCCCAATTGAGGAGCGCCTCGTACCGGATAGCTTTGGCATGATGTAAATGGTATCCCCTATCCAAAAGCAAACTCGTGGTGCGACAATAGCTATCCGGTATAGTGTAAACCGGGCCTTAGATATCTTTGTCCGCACGGTGTGGTAGCCATTGAAAAGGAATCATGTGAAGCACCTAGTCTTCTTTATTAAAATAAATAGTAGCATTTGGCTTAACTTTGTTTACAAACTTGTTTATTTATTTGTTTGTGTCTTGCTTTGAAAGGCATGTTTTACATATTTTGGATTCCTATTATTTCTGCTCGTTTGAGTTTATCCGTCTTACCTTGTGTAATGAGAGCGTTCACAATAGCATCAATGCCACTATGGCGATTGAATTTCTAGGTCATGTAATTTCAAATCAATTTGGCATTGCTTCTGACTTGTTGGATGTAGAGGTTTAACATTTTGCTAACAGTAGTTGGTGTTGCTCTCAAAAGTATTCACAGTCCTCGACCGTTTGGTATTTATTTTCATCTTTGTTGTCTCTGTATAATCCAACTTGAAAGAAATCAGTTTGGCATCATCCATCGGTCTCATCTAGCTCTGTTATCTTATTCTCCTAGCTAAAAGGCCTTCATTGAGCTACTTGTTGACTCCTGTCTGCAGCTCATTACTGAAGGCATTCTGCAGGAGTACAACTAACTTAGCAAAGTATTCCAGAAGACCCTTCCTCACAGAAAGGAAATTTATCGTTTTTTACACTTTCAATGGTTCCTTGACTGTATTTTTAGTCTAATTGAGATTCTTACAAATTGTTACTCAATGAGTATGAGTATTATTGCTGCTCAATTGTTACTTACTGCCATATTTTTAGCTGCTGTTGTCAGATTTAAGCAATTTGGTCAGATTAACTAACACCTTGCCTGTTACCTCGAGTCCAAGATACGCCATTCTATCGTTGTAAATTCTAAGGTGAATTATTTAAAGGACTGGAAAATCATCTTTTCCCATTTCACATAAATAGTTAATTTTATTTGCTTTTCAGTGGCCTCAGTTTCATTCATGTCACAGTGACTGCTTCCTTAGACACAGAATGTCATCCATGTAAACACGTCACTTCTGAATTTTATCTCAGTTTGATTACATAGTTTCTTCTTATTCATCTAGACCCAATGGTACCGTCCTAAAACTGCAAAAAGGGGGGCTATCTTGTAGAAAATATGTCAATCACGCCTTTGACTACACCCATTTTTGAATTTTTGGTACTAACGTGCTTGCTACTACTGTATATGAGAAAGTATTAACAGAAGGAGAAAGCCAACATTATGCTGTAGCATTATTCTTCTGTTGATAGGACTTTTCCTTTCCTCTCTCCTCCTTTTAGAAATGCGCATTAAGAACTTGCCCAGCATAGCAAATGGTTCATGAAAGAGGCTGAACCCCCAAAGGTTCTAATAATTTTACCAAAGGGGGCTAAGCCTCCCTCCATGACACACCTGTCTAGACCGTGTTGCTTTATCATTAGAAGTATGAGTTGTTGATTTTGCAGTGCAATAGTTAGATGCAAGCTTGCCACTTACATGGTAATTTGATATCTCACAAACAAAGACACAGACACATCTAACACGTATGCAAGCACACAGTCATTGACACACGCGCACACAAACACACGCACGCATCCATACTCATTCGTATCCTAAATGTGTCGATGCGAACGAAAATGCATCAGTATGAGCCAAAATGCGTCAGTACGAGCTCAATTTTAAAGTAATGTCATGTTCACATTGTTTTGGTTCAGCTTTATGTTAAACTAGGTAACGGCTTTACGTGTCCAGTTTGTCTAAAGTTTCTTCGCTCTTTTCTCGTAGTTCTAAAAGTTTTTAAAATCTTAGGCTGTCTAGTACTAAGTTGCTTATTAACTGGTTTCTTATAAAAGATAAGGTGTAGTTTGATATCTCACACACGCAAAGGCACACAGACACATTTAACACATGTATAGACAATCACACACCGACACTCATTCATGTCTTTTTTGCCTACCTTCTGCTTGCATTTATTTTCATTTATTTTTCTAATTTATTTGCATTTATTAATTTGTTTTAATTTGTGTTAGTTTATTTTAATTACATTTGTGTCTTTCTTTCAGGCTATTTTATAGCAGATATTAGCTTGTATGCTAAGGACGATGAAAACGATGCAATTACATATGGGCTAGATAGCTATGGAAAAGAAATCTGCAGCATTGGCTTGACTTCAGGTCGTTTGACTCTCAAGAAACGGTTGGATAGAGAGGTATGTATTAAAAATTTGAGGCCAGCATAAAATTTCTTCTATCATAGCCTCAAGTTACACTAAAATTTCGTTAAGTATTTATTCCGAATAGCAGGCACACCGGAGCCGAGGAGAGACTTTGTGGCGTGTAACACCCTCGCCCCACTCTTCTTCTAATAATGTATGTTGTTAAGACTGAGGCATCCAATGCATGCAGAAGTTAGATTGCTTTATCCATGTTAAAAATTCTCTTAACTTTGAAAAGTACTAATTGCAGGTCTACATGATCAATAAGAGGTAGATACTCCCATGTTTTGCTAGAACGTGGTATCATAAATTCTTCCAACTGTCTTATCAACATTTTAGGGCAGGGACCTTCCTGACGAGGTTGCCACTTGTCCCCAGCCCCCTCACTCAAAAAGTTGCTCCGGTGTCCTTGAATAAACGTGTCACTTTAATTTGTAATTCAATCTCTGCTTTGCTTCCCTTCTGTTTCGATATTTCTCTTCATTTTTCTATTTTCAAGTCTCCTTATTTACTCACATGGGATGCTCTGTGAATTTTCGCATTTAGGCCTACTTACTACTTCCGTCATCTTACAAGGCTATTTTGAACTAGGATGAGCATTATTCGGTAAGGTCTTATAGGTAATGAGTACTCAACTGATAGCAATACATGAGCTTCGTCATCCATTGTTATCATACCATTGCCACCGCAATCCCTTGTGCTAACAAGTGACTTCCTAACAGTAAGTTATGTTATTGCTACATAATGAAATGAGGCCGCTTTCTTTTTTTCATAATTCGTTTTGGGGAATAATATTTATGGTAGCATTCATGATGATCCTGTGGGAATTATGATGCATTATGCTTTCGCTGTGAATCGCTCTTTCTTCTGTGGAGAATCCTAAGAAAACACTGTTATCATTCCTTACAGCTAGGATGCCAACGGACTATCTTATCGCCTGGGAACATTTTGATTTCAGTTCATACGATTTCAAGTTTTCAGTGTTTTAGTTTCAATTCTTTGTTCCTCCTAGGAAAACGTAAAGTTCAAAATAATCGTATCTGCTGAAGATGATCACCAAGGAGGTGGTCAACACAGAACGGTATGACAAAAAGATAGAATCAGCTAGTATTATATTACTTGACTACGTGGTCACAGTGCAGTCCTGATATTTTTAGTTTTTAGCTGAACTCCTGTATGTAATCTTATTTCCCATGGATAACAAGTCTCTGTTGCCACCCATGTGGTAAATCTGATAAGCCTCCCACCAAAAATAATAGGCTTATACTTGTGCATTGTTCACAACTGTGATCTTTGAAAGAGAATCGTTGCAAGACAATGCCGATTCTTTCTGTGGAGCAGGGATAAAAATATGGATATCTCAGTTTATTTATATTGGATTTTCTGATTTTGATACTGCCAGATCTAGCTTGTGAGGGTAAATACTTTACTTTACAGAAGGCAGTGAATACTTAAGTTTTCAAGACAGTTATCCCAACGCCCATTGTTTATTATGTTTTGACTCCCTATCTGTAAGGAACTTTATATATATATATATATATATATATATATATATATATATATATATATATATATACGCACACATACATGCATACGTATATAAGTATGAAAAATTTATGATTTACAGTATGGATAATTTTCAATCTGCATTTATGTTGAATTTGTACATTGGTGAGGCACAATCTTGTTGCGATATTCTTCCTATCTGTATTCTCTTTCTTTCCTTCTTTGTCAGAAACATAAACATATGTCGCCAATTGACTTCCAAATGATCTTTCCTAGGCATACCTGCCGGTTCACTTGTACGTGTTGGATGCCAATGACAACAAACCAGTCTTCCTCAACACACCATACCTTGCGACTGTCTTTGAGGTAATGCATAGTTTTTGCATAAAGGCCAATGACATTAACGCCAAAATCACGAAGAAGTTTTGACAGGCTTCTTCTTTTCTTTTGCGAGATTCAAATAACCAGTTAGATCTCTTCTGCATTAGAAATTCAAGGAAATCTTATTCACAATTGCAAGCGAATTATAGATTGATTAATATAGATTTAATCCCAAATTCTTCCCCATTTATTTATTGTACATCTCTGAGTGTAATCACGATTACGTCTTCATTCAAACTTTTTGTCTAGAACTTGTCCCTCTCTTAACTAATATGATGCTGCAATTTTTAACTCTGTAACTAACTAAGATTGTGATAGATGATGTGAAGGATAGAAAATGGCTATCTGGAGTTTGAGTTCCTTTTTGATTTTCTCTTTTAGAATGCTACAGTTGGCACTACAATTCTCCAGGTGGAAGCATCTGATAAGGACGAAGGACGGAATGCAGATGTTGAATATTTATTCAAATCTGGCCAGCCAACGGTATCTAGAACATAATTTTACATGCTTTCTGTTAGGACTACAATCATAACTCCTTTCATTTGCTTTGCTGTCGACATGCATACTTATTATGTGAATTTCATCCCATTTTCTCCTTCGTCAATATGTTTGCTAGTGTACAAGATTCGCTCTTTGGCATTATTGTATCGTTTTAAAGCGCAATTTTATGGCATCTTCTTCTGCAATTGTGATACCTTTCATTATTTCCTTGACATGTGATTAAGCTCAGCGTTCCCCTCTTCAGTATGCTTTTAGACTCCCTCCTTCATGATGGCTAGCTATAATGATCAGTGAAATTGAACCTCGATTATGAGCTCTTATATCATTGCAGGTTTCTGTATTCGCACGTTTTTGTTAGCTGTTGCTAAGAGTACCTTCTGCTATTGAAGATATATTCCTCTTTAAATTTATCAGAACTGCTATTTTTCTTGCGGTTGTCCTTAACTTATATTTTCTTCGATTTTTCAGGATGACTTTTTTAAAATTGATGGTGATACTGGCATTATCACTCTTGCCAAGGCACTTGATTACGAGACAGAGAAAAAGCATACTTTGGTCGTCATAGCCAGGGTGAGGAGTGAATAATTTTTCTCTCTTCATTCTCTACTGTCTTCATTCTCTACTTTCTTCATTCTCTACTGTCTTCATTCTCTACTTTCTTCATTCTCTACTGTTTTCATTCTCTACTGTCTTCATTCTCTACTGTGCCATTGTCCTATAGTATGTTCTTCTCGTATGGGAATTAAGCAAACTCTATTCCACGCACTGAAGCTTTTTGTTTATTAAGGCATATGTGGTTTGATGTCTGTAGTGCAGAGAAGAAAACTTTTTTCTGCTTTGACATTCTGCCTCATATGTAGTAAGCAACTTTGATTGATTGATCTTGCTATTCTTTGTAGGACAAAGGAACTCCGCAGACGCTCGAATCACAAACGACAGTAATCATAGATGTAAAGGATATTAGAGACACGAATCCCCGATTTCTGCACACGTCCTACCAGAAGCAGATAGATGAGAATCTCCCAGTTGTAAGTAGATTTCGGCATAACATCTTCAAACATGAGTGTTATTGCAACCCTTCTTTAGGTTAGCTAGTCCATCTTTAGTTTCTAGAAAGAAAACGTTAAAGGTTTTTAAGAGAAGCCTGAATAAGTAGGCAAAAAGGTCATTTTTCCCAGTCAACTTTAATTTAGTGGTCAGTATATCATTATATCATTTGGTGTTATACATATATAATTACTATATACTACTGGCTTTAACCGGAGTGATGGCCCAGTGGTAGAGCGTCTGCCTCACAACCGGTAGGTCGTGGGTTTTAGCCCCGGCCGAGTCACACCAAAAACTTTAAAAATGGTACTCACTGCCTTCTCGTCTGGCGCTCAACATGTAAGAATAGAGTGGGAAAGTTAAACTTGCGGAGCTACCAGTGGACCAGTCCCCGCTGTAGCTTTCACTGCATTCGCAGACGCACGGCCTATGGCTATAGAAACGGAGAAAGACGCCGCCCTACGCGTCATTGGGCGCGGGAAAAGACTTTGCCTTTGACTTGACTGGGTTTGTGCAAGTCCCTAGACTCCTTGAAAACTCTTTAGATTTGATCTACGTTTTTAAGGGCGCTAAAAGCTTCTTATATTCTTGCATTTTAGAGAAAACTCCTTATTTCTAGTAAATTCTTGGGAGAGAAGGTGTTCAATGGTAGATTTATATAGGAAATGGTTTGCTTTTTGTCGTGGAAATGCACAAAAATACTCCTTAAAGATTATTTTTATGGTCTTGATAAACTCCTTAAATAGTCTTTAAATTTCATCTACCCACCACACCACGAACCCTACAGTCAACTTTAATGTAGTGGTCTTTCTCTTTCGAGTACTGAGTGTTCAAAATAGAATCTTTTGTAATTAGCCTTTTTCTTCATTTGATTTAGAGACGTCCGAAAAAGTATTCACTATGTGCTTCATTGAATCATGCTGGTTTCATCCAATTATACTTGAAAGAAATTCTACCTTCAGTTCTGCATTCTCTTTCAGGGGACCTCAGTTGTCAAGGTGACTGCTGTTGATGGCGACAGAGAAGTAAACCATCCAATCAACTACAGTTTCGAAGACGGTATGACACTTCACCATTTTTCTATATTCATAAAAGCTGTTTAATTGATGTAGAAGAAATTGAGGGTGTGTTGTGAGCTGCAAGGTATAACAAAGTGAACGAGGTGCACTCTGTTTCTGTGGAAATGTAGGATTCCTATTCATCAGTCATATTTAAATGCCAGGATCAGAATAAGTCTATTTTATACCGATTATCTGCTTGATTCTCTTACCCAGAGAGAGTTCATACCAATGAGCATTGGCAAATATACCTCTTTTCGGCTATTCTTATAAAGCAGGGAAGCTACCTTAAGGATCCTACAAAATTTTTCTCATTTCTGGCCCAGCTTTTCGTGCCGGCACCTGAATGCATAAAAAATTATCTGAATTATTTATTTCAGTGGTATTCTAACTTTTATTTGTGTATTTTGATAGGAATTGGAGAATAAATTGTAACGAAATGAAGGTGAAATGAATTCAAACTTAAGAAAACAATGATATTTGCTGCCTGCAAGGATTTAAGCAGTCTTTGTCAGACCCTGGTTACCGTAGCCATTTCACGATCCTTATATTGCAGTTTGCTCTCACCTAAATCAACCTCAGACTCTAAAACAGGGCTTGGTTGTGCGCCCGAAATCCATATCATTGAACACAGTTTCATCTGTGCCTAAGCAAGAAATTCTTCAAATCTTATTGTCTTTGAAATTCTTCCCGGATGCTTGAGTTGCAAAATCTCTGAGGCAGCAGCTTTGATTTTCAAACGCATGGTATAGAATCTGACGGGACTGTTTGTTAAAAGTTTATTTGATGGTAAGATAACTAGGTATTCGATGTGCTTCAAGGCATAATTCTGGTATATTTTCTATATTTATGATATGCTATTCTAGAATTTCACAGAATCTGAATTTGTTTCAGGCAATGACGAAGGCCTCTTCTATATCGAGAAAACAACTGGTATTATCAGAACCAACGGTACAATTGATCGCGAAATTTCAAATATATTCAAGATAAAAGTTAAGGTATGATAGGAACCCTTTCTCCTTTTATTCACAAAATCCTGCTTAAATTGCAAGCCCGTCCATAACTCCAGCTGTTTGACCTAATACCACACCTATTATCTCCCCTATTGATTGAAGAATGAAAGGTTTTATTGAGACTCAGGTACGACATTATCCTACACTCTATATTAACAAATAAAAGCACTTATTAACATCAAGTCTATGGTTAGAAAAGTACGTGCTTTGAAGTAGACTTCGGCAGAGCCTGAAGTTGGTCTATGGATACTTTTTAGACGGTGAAGTCTTCTTCGAATTAGAAATTACCTGTTTGTGACCTATGAGTTGCTTATGATGGCATGTGAATTGGTTGTACATTGCCTATGAAATTTGCCCATAAATTGCCCGATAATAGCCTATGCTTTACGTACCAATGTCCAGAAGATCGTCTGAATATGGTGTCTGATCACTGGAGTTTATGACGATTACAAACTTTTTTATATGAATATTAAGACTCAGAATCGCTG
Organism: Cassiopea xamachana; assembly: GCA_900291935.2. Lineage (NCBI taxonomy): Eukaryota > Metazoa > Cnidaria > Scyphozoa > Rhizostomeae > Cassiopeidae > Cassiopea > Cassiopea xamachana. The sequence goes on along the minus strand of OLMO02000277.1, from coordinate 14,268,428 downwards.
AAATTTAAGAATACTTTAAGAATAATCCAAAGCTCAAGTTTTATCAAGATAGAATATTTGTGTATTGGAGCTATAGTACTGCTTTTAAGCCTGGTCTCCATATAACTTTCTAGTGCCGGCAACCCACAGGCGACTCATCGGCGACTTTGAATTCTTCAATGGAAACACCTCATTTCAACTGCCGGCGACTCACCGCAGACATCGAAAAGTTGAAACTTGTTCAACTTTTTTCCATTTGGGTGCCGGCGACCTAGATAAACTTATATGGAAACATGATTGCGGTAGGTTGCCGGTGGGTCGCCAACAGTTTCAGAAGTTTGATTGGCTGCAATACTACTAAAAACGACATTAAAAATTTTCTACGGTGGAGAGCTCATCGCCGGTGGGTTGCCGGTGAATGAAAAGTATATGTTAACATGCGTCAGTAACATTGTCGCCGACATTAAAAAGTTATATGGAAACCAGGCTTTTAGATTAATTTTGTCACTATCCATGCAATACTTGTTATACTGCTCCACTTTTATTTGCTTTATGATGAAGTAAGACATAAACAAAGTTTTGAATATAACCCTTTGATTTTCGGACCTAGTGTGCTTTCGATATTTAGGAATAATTTAAGAGTAATCCAAGGCTCCAGACAGAAAAAGTTTAAGAATATCGAGGCTTAGCGAAAAGTTAGATATTCTTATAAAATAAAGTGTGTATTGGAAGAACGATTTTTTTCTTTTATATGTTATATTTATCTTCTTTAATTATCCAGTTGTGTTTCAGTTTGTAGTTAATCATAGGGGTATTTTGTTATATTAGTAGAGTAGCTTTAAATTATATTACATCAATAAAAAAAAGCTCAAAAGAATGGCCAACTAATTCAAGCATATGTTTTGACGTATGACGTATTAATTTTCCTGTTCATGTTGTCTGAAGCCAAGGAACACATTCTTACATAGTATAAACAATCGGGTCAGATGTATAAAGTTCTAATATTGTCATTTTTCTGCAGGCGTATGAAGAGAATGATGCCACTGCTTGTGCATATGTTGATGTGATCATATTAGTCAACGACGTCAATGACAATAAACCACATTTTCTGAAGAGTCATTTCGTTTTCACGGTGCAAGAAGATGCTCCCATTGGATATGTGCTCGCCGATCAGCTCAGTGCCACCGACGCTGATATTGACGTAAGTCACATCATTACCTGCTATTATTCAGTTGCTAGTCCTATTGTGATATTGGGAAGTGGCAATGTAAATCAAAACGCATTTGTTTCAAAAGGATAGAGGAGGGAGAAGAGGGTTTAAGATAGGAATACAAAAAAGTTAAGAAGAGTCACTGGTAATATCTTAGTTGAGCTCTAAATTTTGCAAAACATCTTAAGGCCCTGTTTCACACTAGATGTTCAGTTGTAATCTGATCTGAAAATGAGCAATTCTTGCATATTTTAAGACAATAGCATCAAATCAAAATGCTTTTGTTCACAAGCTGTCTTCCTATAATATGCAAAAGCTGCTATATCAGAGGACATGTGTATATCTAACGTGTGGCAGGGCTAGTAACGATATTGGTCACGTGGATCAACACCATTGAACTCTCTTCTTTGAACTGTACATAAAAAAGAGAAAGGTTGGCTTCAAGTCTCTCACACATCAGAAGCACTAGCTGTGTTGTGAACCTCATTTTTGAAACCCGAAGGCTAGTCAGAGACACTTGACCTAGGCCAATGTCGGAACATTTTTTATAGAACTTTTCCATGTTATTTGCTTTCGTCTTTAGATTTCGGAATTTACAGCAGTATTAGTTCAGTTATGGTACTGACTATTGTCTCTTTGATCCCTTACTTTAGAAACAAAACAAACGCTATGAGTTCTCCTTGGAAGGTGCGAATGGTATGTTTAGTATACACCCCTTCTCTGGACGTTTACAAGTAGCAAGTCAGCTGGATTATGAGAAGAAGATTTCCTACAAATTCAATGTACGTTGTCGTTGCTTTTCTTGTTGTTACTCTTGCAAGTTCGAGTCTGCGGGATGTTATCAATGTGCTATTTGACCATCTTTTCTCTCAGCTCAATTCACCTCAATACATGGAGTCTAGTTGTATGGGTTTTTCTGTTGGTGTTTACCAGATCATTAAATGGCCGAGGGATCAAGGCGTATATCTGCTAAGCAGGAGCTCTTGGTTTGAATCAAGTCTGGAGCAGTGATTGAAAGGCACACAGTAGCTGTTTGGAGCCAGTGGGGATTTCAAAAACTTTTAACAAGGGGGACTCTAAGTGCAATCACGCCCATATTTTGGATGTTACCCAGCTGTAACCATAAGTATATTTTCAAAGATGAAAATGTGATAGCTTAGTTTAATACTGATGTAGTATAGTCAATGATCAGAAATGTCTAAATAACCATGTAGCAGTGCAAAATTGACCATAGCGATAGAAAATACTTTGAAAACAAGGCCTATACATATTGAAAAGCAAAATCAACACAATAATTTCGGAGAGAGGGGCTGAGCCCCCCTAAATTAACAGTAATTTTAACAAGGGGGTTCTGCCCCCTTGAGCCTCCCTAGAAATCACCCCCCCTGGTTGGAGCTTAGCAACAATATGTTGAGAAGTTGGAGCAGCAAGGAAAAGAGATGACCATTCCAACAGCTTAGGAAGAGCTTCTCTCTCATAAGCATTTGTACAGTTAAGGAGACGTATCTATTATACATTATTTCCTACGTCTCTTATTTACCAATAGTATTTGCTTTCGTAATTATGAGCTGGACAAATTTACTATCTAGGTTGTGGCGAGGGAGATTGGTACGAAAGAGAAGTTCGAAGGCAGAGCTAACATCACTGTAAATGTCATCAATGTAAATGACAATGCTCCTTCATTCGAAAGGCTGGCTTATATTTTCCTAGTCCAAGAGAATGTATCTACTGAAAAAGTAGTCGGTCGTGTTAAGGTATGATGTAGTTATTTTACCATTTTTTACAATATCCTGGAACTGCTTGAATCACCTTAGTGTGGAACACATTCTCTTTCAGGCTCTGTATTGAAGTGAGCTCGAGTCACGCATTGGCAGAATAAGTTCTTCAGTCTTTCCCAACTTCTATTAGTTGATTTTCATATGAAAAAAGACTGTTTTAAGCCATGTTGATAATAAAGAGACGTATTTTATCTGCATATGACTTAAGGAGTCTTTAATATATGCTATTGGGCGATTCCACATGCAAGCAAACCAAGTGTACGTCTGTTGCAAGCTTTTGCACAGCTTTTTCTAGGCAACTGCAAGCCACTGAACAAAATTTCCTTGTTCTGTGTACTGCCTTATCTAATAAATATCGATAGAGCACTGCAAACATAACTGGCCATACGCTGGGGTTTCCAGGAACTGAGGATAGAGAATAGAATTTTGTCCAAAATGTGCGTCCGTTGTTGTGGAACTGCTCATATGTTCCATTATTTTTGGCTAGGAGGTCTGAACTGAAAGGCACCTTCACAGTTTCATGTGGAATCGATAAAGCTGCCACACGCATTTTCACAAGTAGCTTAAGTTACAGAAATTCTGCTTGCGTAGAGAAGAAAGTTTAATTTCAGTTTTGTTCAATATTTTGGTTGGGAACTATTTTCAAATTGCTGGTTTTGAAGCTTTCAAAAGCAAGCCCCATTTTGCAACACAAGTTAATCTAGTAAACAGTGAAAACTCTGCATAGTTATAGTCTATTTTTCGGACAACAATTTCCCATACAATATCACTGTAACTTGTTTGTTGTTACTTTGTTGATAAAACTTTATTCATTTCCTTGTGGTTGCTTAACAATTTGTACATTCTGAATATAGTTTGTTGTAATTTGTATGTAAAGCACTCACTGGGCTTATTATTCAATGTCAATGGGATCGTATTGGATTGTAACAAACATAAACCATGATTGAAAAACCTCAAGAGAAATCCACGCAGAATCTTAAGAATTCTCAAACATATTGCCTTAAAACCCATAATATTATACATAAAATTGGATTAATCCATGAATAATAAAGCCAATTTACTTATTTTCTAAAACAATGAAACATTTATCCAAGTATAACTGTTCTATTTCCAGCTAGAGAAGCTATGTAAGTAATGTGAAATGAATCGTGAAAAGATAGGGCGTGTTGGTAGTTCTTTACTAGAGAGAGAGAGAGAGCCTCGATTGAATTCATTTCTTCACTAACCTCCTTGGCCCTCTTATCAGGACAACTGATTTTCTCCTGGTTTGGTTAACGGGCTTTTAAAGCCTATTTTCTTTGACTTTGAACTTGAAAGGGCTTAAAATCAGTTTGGTGTAATTGCTTGAGAGCAGGGGTGGCGCCAGGAATGTTCCAACGGGAGGCTGACTCTTCCAAAGAGGAGGCTATAATACGGTTTTTTTCAGGGTACTATAAATGCCAAGAAAATTATTTTTTTACCTTACGACGAGGACTAGTATATGCCGATGGGGGCTATAGCCCTCTAGCCCTCCCCCTTGCGCCACCCCTGCTTAAGAGGTTATTTTATAATGTTTATTGATCCTTTTAACGTGTTTAAATAATGTTGATCTCCTAGGCAACTGATGATGATGTTGGCTCCTTCGGAAAGGTTTCATATGAAATAAAGTCAAATATGGTCGGTTCACCACTGTAAGTTTTCTTGGTACAGTAAGGTTCTGTAATGCATATGTTTTTAATACTTGGAAATTTTAGGGGGTGTGTAAAATAGGATGTATTTCAGTCATATGGCTTAAACAACCAGCTTTGCCTAAAGAAATTGTACATATGCACCTTCAGGCCAGGGATGTGCCGACGGGGACGTAGGGAGCGTCAAGTCCCCCCCAATATCTTCAAATTTGCAAGAAAGTTTATCAAAAGGCAGCCATGCTGCAAGAGAGTTAGCAACAGTATTTTCTGTGACCTTTTTTTAAGTAACAATAGTTGGTCAGTTGGTCAAAACGCCCCTCCAAACAGAAGTTGTCTCGGCACATCACTGCTTCAGGCATTTTTTTTTTGATTAAAACATAAACTGATTGGTAGACGGAAATGTGGAGCTTAAGTATCAATATTGTAAATATGTATCTGAGGATTATGAATGGTTTAGATTTACTTCGTGTTTTGCTTGATAATGGGAGGTGAATCCTTTTTTTCTATATCGCATAAAAGAATCTAAACTACAACTACAGCTACAATTTACTTTGTTTGCACCATATACAGCGGGAAAGTACATTGAGCCAGCTGGTCCTAACTGTATGTGGTGCTGGTAGTTCTTTTATCCAGTTTTACCAAAGAAGAGTAGATATCTATTCATAGCACGATAGTTGTCTTCAATAGGGTGAATATACTTATTTTAGATAATTACAAAACGCCCTTTGGTTAAGCTCCTTTCTGCATACTATAAAATTCTTTGCCCACCCTTTACCTACATGCAGCACATCCCAATCATGCTTCCCGCTGCTCTATTTTCACGTAGCAAGCTAAGAAAATCTTGGTGTCCCAACCGGAACCTATGAAATCCTATTTAGTATTCTTGACTAAACACCATAAGATGGAAGATTCATCAGTCTAGTATGCACAATAGGGCACCCTTTCGTCTTTAGATAACCTTCTATAGAACAGCCCTATGCGTCTTTAAATTTGCTTTCTATATTTCCATAGGTTGTCATTTCTGATCATTATGACGTTTCTTTGTAGATTCAGTATCAATTCACAGACAGGAGAGATCTTTGCAGCTAGACGGCTAGATTATTCCAAGAAGCAAACGCATAATTTTGTTGTCATTGCAAAAGATCAAGGTGGACAGGCATCCAAACAGAGCAGAACACTTGTCCAGGTAGTTTTAATTGAGGTGTTAAAGCCGACAACGAAAAAGCTGACGACTAAAATAATTGAGACTCGGGAACGAACATCAACAGAACAGACAAACGAAGTACCTGAAGTGAGGCAAAGAACTGACGTATTACTCGACCAAGAGAAGGTTGCGTCATCAGCTTCTATTGGGTGCATTTTAATCAGACCGTTGTTATTAACAACTATAATCTTGGCACTACGCGCACTGGTAACATAGCATAACGAGGACATACATATTGGCGTTATCAGCCAACTCGTTCGGTCAGGTAATTAGTTGGCCCGGACAGCCGATGCAGGACCGAGCCATCCATATTTGGCTCCTCCATGGACTGCCACTTCTCCTCCGTGGTGGAATCAGCAACAAGGACTTCATGGCTTGTATGTAGCTGAGGATATACTGCCAGCAGAGGATGTAGCTACAGATAATTTATTAGTTTTTGGAATACATGTAATTTCCATCGCACCTTAAAAGCAATATGACAAACACAGTTGCATAGTTTAGCAACTGAGGAACTGTACTTCGAGTAAGGAAACCAGAGCAGCGTGGTTGTTTCCCGAGAAACAAATGATTACCAGAGAGATGTTTAAGCTAATGTGATTTACATCCAGGAAATGTCCTACTACAACTTTCTTCAATCAGAATCACTTCAACTAATATAATTTTAATGAGATTTAGTGATCAACGATTCTGAGTTCCATTGTCATATTTGAAAAGCACCCCTTGTGGTCCAAATCTTCGTGTAATCTTCAACGAATAATACTTGCCCCTGTGACGATCAATTTGGCATGATGTGTATACCATTGCTTATGCAAAGCTCCCGTCAATTCTTTCAGCTATGGAGTTCTTATAAAGGCTTGGATATTACGGTGTATAATCCACTTCTTGAATATGAAATATGTTTTAAATTTCATTGGATTTGGCCAACGTATTTGGCTGCGAAATGAAGACTGTGAAATAAATAGGTTATCCTTTACTTTCAATCATCTGACGAACATTTTTTGCATGTTAATTTTACAAAGAAGTGATAAATAAATGAACTTTTTAGTAATTATTACACTATATACCATGGCGAGCAAGATGCATGTAAATTTAATTTATTGAGAGTATAATATTTCTAGTGTGTATAAATATATATATATATATATATATGAAATTATTATTGATACTTGGGTGGTCTACGAAAACCTGTGCCGGTATATTCTTGTCGTTCGGGGGCTCGAGCTTTCCACAACTAGAGTCAAGGCAAAAATTCATGCTTGTAAAGCACTGGATGTCTTTGACGCGGTAGCAAGTTCTTATATGGGTTTAGGTTAGTGGGATTTTGGGGAAAACTCAATAAAATATTGCCTTTCTGGCTCTTCCATTCGGCGTACACAGTACTGTTACCGAAGAAATACACCGAGTTGCCGAAAAGTTATTTTTTGGACCATTAGCTGTTAGACCCCTTTCGAATTTCTTTCCGATTTTGCCTGGGTGAAAGTAGATCTTTTCCTAGGCTCCTTTCCAATGCTTTTTGATATAGCGCAAGAGAAATCGTTCCCGCCTCTTGCTTTTGCTACGTATACAAAGACACGCCAAGCCCAAACCCTTCTATCATAGTAGGACTTATGGATTTTCAATGTATCATGGATCAAAGTATCAGTGTTCTGTCGCTGAAATTAATTACCGTATACCAGGTTCCAACAGCACTGAGCTTAATGCCTACCACAGGTTTTCAACAGTAGATATGCCCATTTATGAACGTATTATCTAGCTACACAGCTGTGTACATCACGAAATTTTTGTAGTATCCGTTAATTCAAAACGTAGCATATAAGGATGGGAGAGTTGCGAAGTTCAATATTAAGCAAGTATGCTGCGTACAAGTAAAGATCTTTGGGTTACGTTTAAGGATACGCCAGTTTACCTAAAGTATGCCTAAAGACATTTTACATGCAAAAGAGTTCTGATTCAGCACAGCTGATATCTGAGTATCCAGTTTCTTTACATTCCTCTCCCTTTCTTTGTTGCTGTTGTTGTTTGGTTTTGTTTGTATTTTGTTCCATATGAACCCAGATGCACTGGGTGGTTTCGTTGGTAATATAAAGTCGCTGTCGTATGCACGGTTACCGTTGGATGCCCTGTTACGCAACTGTTGGATGCCCTGTTACCCAAGTTTCAGGATGATCTTTAGGCCTTGTTTTTGGTATTAGGAAATGTAGCTAAAAACTTGAATTGACTTTGCAGAGCGTTTGCTTTTATCGTAAAATGGCATCTTTTGGTTGCCGTAGAAGCAGCTACCTTCCATAGGTTCATCCGTCTCATTACATAAAACAATACTGTATGCTCCTTGGCCCCTTTACACTGCTAAGAATCACTTGTTGATCCGTATCACAAATGATACGGATTGGCCTTCCGTCTACACTACTCCTAGCAATCTGTAGCAAAATTGGTGCGGTTCGCTTTAATATTTCTGATCTTTTTAGCAATAGGGCCAATAGCGATCCGGACTACTTCCAAGTAGCATTTTTAGGCTCTTTCTACACTGCTACGGAACACTTTTTGATCCGAATCACTTTTATTCGTATCAATGTAAACGGGGCCTTAGATTGAGACGCGAGCCGACCATAGAATTACTTTACCAAAATTTATCCTCCAGTGCCATAACGTACATAGAGTAGTGAAACGAAGCCGCGTATGTAATTTTTCTTGCATTCCAGTTACAGCTACACGCTTTTTTTATAAGAAATGAGTACTAGACCGGTCAGGAAATTAAGAAATTCTAGCACTTTGTTCACGAAAAACTAAGAAACTGTGCAATATCAATTTGTCTAAAACAGAGTACATTGATTTGCTTTCACTCGTCAATATGTACCATTTTTGCTTAGCGCTAACTAAGGTATTACATGTGCATAATGTGATGGATAGTGCATTGTAGTGTACATCAAGATAAAAGGAAAATACCCTAAATCCACAGCTGTGTCTATTGTGGGTAAGATCTATGAAAATTAACTGAGCCTATATGCAATCTATGTCTCATGTCTAAATGGCTATGTCCAATGAGAAACAGGCGTAGAAAACAATTACACGTGCTTTTTATAAGAAACGAGTACTAAGCCGGCCTGAAATTAAGAAACTCTAGTACTTTGTTCAAGAACAATTAAGAAACTGTGCAAAATCAATTTGTCTAAAACAGAGTACATTGACTTGCTCCCATTCATTAATTTGTACGATCTTTGTTTGAAAAAGACTGTAGCTTGTTTTTTTGAACTACTTGGAGACTTTTCGTGCTATCTTTCAAACAATGAGGTGAGCTTCGGTCATGAAAATAAGTAGCTAATTAAGAAAATTTTAGTACTAGAATGCGACTCAAGTTTCGTATGAAAAAAGTGTAATATCCAATCCCTGAGTATATTCTACTTTTTTGCTAGTCTGCTGATTTCGCTCAGTAATCAGTGGATAAAAGCCAGTTTGCGCATGACACTGAAAGAAGGCAGTTGCTTAAAATACTTAGATATATCAGCTCAGAAGTAATGAAGAATGTTTTCCGTTAATCACTTAGCGTGAATGAGTAAATTGTTAACCAATCTTAAAGATGCTGTATGATGCATTTAATGTAATGACTCTTAATGAGCACAAAGGAATTCAAATTAATTAGATAAATCATACTCACATGGTGTTTGTTTTTCTCTGATCCATTTGTTGATAATACGATCGTGTATACCTGTTCCACACAGTTGGTTATCAAAACTGACATCAGAATTAGGATTTGCCTCTGTGGTTGTCTAATCAAAGATAATCTTAGGTCTAATATGAAGATAGGGAACCAAGAACGTAAGAAACGTTATATAGTCAAACTCGTATAAGTCGGATCGCTTGCTACCAGGTAAAACAGTCCGACTTACGCAAAGTCCGCGTTACACGTTAAGTCGGATTTTGTTCGACTTCAGAATGGCAAAACTAAGAATGAATGAGTGGAGACAGCTTGGTCACAGCTACCACTTGAAAAAAGAGAGTAACCTCAAATCTAGCTGATGACAACGTTACTTAATCAAAGTAGACATTTATTTCTACCTGGTGCAAAATGTGTGAGCACTTCTCTAACGAGCTGTACTTCTAAACTGCTTGTCAGAGCCATCATTTGAACTATACTTCAAATTATCAAGCATTTTCTCGTGTGCCCTGGTACTCAATTTTTCATTCTTCCATCTGGTACGAAAATTAAACTCCATACGGGGGAGTTCCCCAATAATATACCCATTTTAGCTCCCCAATAATATACCCTTTTAATCGTCAAGCGAGCAATAATTTGAGATCAAAGACTATTAAAATTGCCCCTTAGCAATGTATTTAAGGACTCGGAATTTAAGAGCATGTGTTTTCCCTATTTAAAGTCATAATCAAGCTGTTCTTTGAGGTAAAAAGATGCTGTATCCTTCAACATATTTCTGTCACAAGTACTATTGACATCAAGATTAAAATCCGATTTGCATGATGCCATTTTCAGAAAAAATCCCCGACTTACGCAAAAATCCGACTAATAACCTCTGACTTTCACATAGAAAAACGACAGCATTTGTACCAAGCGGACCGGCCCGACTTAAGCGAGTATTACTGCACTGCGACTTGGGGGGCATACTTTTACGAGCATCCCCAAAACAAAAGGGATGGTATTGTTCGCTTACAAGAGACATATCCCTTAGTCAATTGCATTTACATTGTTACAAGATAGAAGTACACATTTGCCCTAGAAAAAGAAACCCAGTTGAATAACAGGTAGAAAATTTATTTGGTTACTGGTGATGCGCCAAGTGAAATGCTGATTCACAAAGCTTTGGAATATGGCCTAAGTGTAAACAAATTCTGAGATATTGTTTCCGCCCCTTAAATAATGCACACTGCTCGACTAATAATAAGCATGATTGAGAAGATCTATTCAGATTCATTCCAAGGCTGTCGTTTTCTGTCTCTGTCACCAAATGGTTCTCTGCATCTCATTCACAAAATGGTTCTCTGTCATAAAATGGTTCACTGTATCTCTGTCACCAAAGGTTCTTGGATGTTTTTAATGCTGTTGCATTGTGGGAATTATTTTCGTCGAAGAACTGCATTGTGGGGGGCCTAAGTGCAGCCGATGCGAAGTGGAAGGAAAGGAGTGTAACGAAGCGATACCTGTTTAAAATGGAGAGCCAAGAAGACCTTCAAGCTAACCTTGACACGTATAAAGCTCAGCTTAAACAGGTACTCAAGGATTTCAAGTTTTTGAATTATTGAAGAGCTCTCAATAGAATGGAGCAGAATTGAAAATTATGTAAATTCTACTTAACGAATCTTTTTACACCACATTATAGGATAGGTAGTAACTCATATGAGCGTACGTGTAATATAGAGTTTCATCCACTATCAACGTTTTGTGCTAGGTTGAAGCAGCCCTTATGATAGATGAAGATAACGATGAGTTAATAAAACTGAAAGGTGATCTTGAGGTATGTGACTTTCTTGAATGTTTTTATTTCAGAAACTTTTGAAAATCGGATGTTGTATGGCACTAGAAGGGAAGAGTTCTTTAGGAAGTCTTCTCTGCTTCTTGACCTGAAGTATTTTGTTTTAGTCTCAGAATTTCCTCTATTCAAAGCCAAAACATTTCTCTGTTGCAGGAAGTTATAGCTTTGACAACAGATTTATTATCAATAAATAATGAGGTTTGTATTCTACTTGTATTATTACTAATCATATTTGACAATTATACTTTTTGCATCAAAATATTTTATGTTTGAAGAACTTTAATTGTGATCATTTACTACATAAACAACTAGCAAAATTTCAAAAGATTGAGCATTAAAACCAGAGACTAGAATTTTTTCTGAAATGATGGAGGAAATGTTTAGAAAACATATTAGTCAAATTTGTTTGTACATGATTGTGATCAAGTGTTTGTGCTATTTGGTTTATGCTTTTATATTTGTATAAATGATAACAGAATGGCACTAATTTCAAAACAATTATAGCATGAAGACTAGAGATTGTTTATTTGTGGGCCGGACAGGAAAGTTTGTGTACTGCATAGACTGTTTCAATTTTTAGATATTTACAGTGTGCATCCAAGGTAATTTCCAGGAATATTTTACGCATATCAAATTTCAAAAGTTTTGTGAACATTCTAAAGTGTTTAACACTTAGCCTCTTCAAGTGCTTGGCCAGAAAACCACTACACTGATTATGCACATCCAAAATTGGAAAACACACATGCCAATGTGTGGGCAAGATATTGTAAGTTCACGTCAAAGTTTCCAGTCTGGTGTGTGAGGGTATGAGTGGGTATTTATGCATGGGCAACTAAAATGGTTGTGTGGTGTCATGATTTTTAGCACAACTGTAAATTATACAGATAGTATGTTGAAAGTCTTGGGTTTATGTATTGATAAATTTTGCATAGATTAACATACTTTCATAGTACTGCTTTTATAGGCAATATTTAACTCTTAAGTTTTTGTGTATTTTAGGGCTAATTTCACACCATCATCAGCAAAATTCATTTAGCAACCCATTAGGGTCAATGCAATTGAATAAACTGCAGAAAATAAACTACAGAATAAACTACAAATTACATTTACAACTACTAACTAAATGAGCATGTATCTGAGTGTTTGGTTGGCATTAGCATGCTTTAGCTTGATGGAAAGCCAACATCTAATAAAGAAACATTTATTATACACGGTTTTATAAGAAAAAAGTTTATAAGAAAATGAGGCTCAAATGGTTAAAATTTTAAGGAAATCTTAAGAAAATTACGAGGCTCAATTTCCAAAATTTATTGTTGGCCAAAAATCAATATTTCCTCATTATTTCATTCAAATGTTATGGATGAAATTCAGATTCAAGTGTGCAATATTAATAATGAAATTGTAAACATGTTTGACCAGTCTATTTTAGTAAAAGGTAAGAAAAATTTAAGAAAATCTCAGGCTAATTTTGGGAAAGGTTAAGAAAATTGAGGCTCAGTCAAAATTATGGTTTTGTTATAAAAAAGATGTCTATATTGTTGTATTTTATATATTACCTTGCTCTTGTTAATGAATGCATTTTTGCTGTCTAAATATAGAAGTCAAGCTCCAAATCCAAATCTCAAAAAAGAACATTTAAAGAAGCAGATATGTTTGATGAAAAAGAACAAGAATTTGAGAAAGAACCAGAGATGTGAGTAGTCTTTTATATTTTTATGATCAGCTTTCTAAAAGGCGTAGCAATAATTCAGAGTGTAAGCTTTTGAGCAGCAGTTACTTTATGGAACTGGTTGACTTTATGCTGAAATTTGAATACTTACTGTAAATCCTCAAATTGGCCCCCTTCCAATAAGCCCCCCTTTGTATAAACCCTTACCCTAGAGCTACAAATTGTTAATAAGCCCCTTGAATAAGCACTTCGCTCAAGCATGGGGCTGTACCTATTTGAGAGTCTGTTAGTGCTTTATAGAGAGGAAAGAAAAAGCAGCCATTAATTAATGAAAATTTTCCCACCCATCATAGAACATCCTATTGTTGGTAAGTGTAGCATCAAAGAAATAGTTTATTTGTAGAAAAATTTCAAAGCCCCCCTTGAATAAGCTCCCATGCAAAACTCCAAAAAATAAATAAACCCCCAGGGGGGCTAATTTGAGGATTTATGGTAGTATGTACAATATTGCTTATTGTTAGTGTGTGGTATGTGTTAACTGTATGCTCAGCAAGATGCTACAAGAAGTGTAGTCTGTTTCCTGATAAAATTTTGAAAGAAATGGTGGTGATTTGCACATTCATTAGCATTTGATAACAATGTTAAAATGGCATTTCTGTTTCTGAAATCAAGATCAATGAAGACTATTGGAGGGCTTTATTGTAATACATGCTTTTCTTATACAAAAATACCTTCTTGCTTGAGCCTAATGCTCTTAAATTGTCCTGGCAATAGGTCTGAGTCTTTCTTAACCTTTTCTGGCATAAACTGGCGAAAAAGGTTGCATTATCTTTGCTGATGTTTTCAACTCAAGTTTAAATATAGTCTTTAACATTTCAAATGTAGGGATGAAATAATAATGGTTTTTGGTAAGCAGATAACCAGAACTTGCAACTTGAGTGTTTTGATTTTATAGAGTTTTTTATAATTTTGGCTTTTTGAACCTCATATTCTCATAAAATCATTTCTTATAAAAAGCAACATGCCATTGTACTGTCATTATTACACTAAATTTAACTGTTTCTTTATAATGATAAATAAGCCCATTTCCAATTGGGACATGAAAGCTACTTGGACCATGATTGCATTTCTGCTGCCAGTGTTATAAAGCCAGATCCATTGGCTGTTGGGAGAGTGGAACCAAAGACACAGTCATTTTGCATGGGAGATTTTGCAGATCTATTTCGGTGGATTAATTGTTGCCATAAGTTGGTAGAATAAATCAGATTTGATCAAATTCTTAGTTTGTTTTTTCAAGGGGTACATCATTGGCTTACCACAAGTATGGCTTTTAGAAAGAGGAAATTACAGGTTTGATAACTTGAAACAATAGAACAAGAAAAGGTTCTGCATCCATGAACTATCAAAAGTGTAATTATGGATGTCACAAAAATCTGTTATTTCTCAACAGGATTGTTATTTATGAACAGTTTAGTTATTAAATGTAAGTTTTTGTATTAGAATAAATTTCATTCAATGATTTGATTCCCTTAAATAAAAATAGTATGTGTTTTTCCTAGCCTGCAGACTTGGATTTGTTCATAATGCTTTTTTTATTAACCATAAAAATACTATTCCATTATTCCAGCATTATGAATTATATTTCACGTAGTGGTCAGCATTGTGGGTGATACCAGAGGAGGCTAGGAAACTATAGCTCCCTCACTAGAACATGCTAGCCTCCTGTTGGAATAGTGTGAAATCTTTCACAGAGTTTTAGTAGCCGTGTCAATACCCTGGCAGGGTTCATACTGAATTTGGAAAACCTGGAAAATAGGCCATTTTTGCAAAAAGTCAGGGAAAACCTGGAATAGTCAGGGAATTTTATGTAATTGTTATCAAAGTCAAGGAATAGTCAGGGAAAACAAATAATTTATTCAGCATATTAATTTCAGTAACTATTTGCATGGTGGTTCACAAAGTCATTGCTCTAATTGTTGTCAGTAAATATGAACTTTAACATTTAGCATTGTGAAATAGCAAGAATATGCGTATTACCTATTGATTAGGCTTCATTTTCTTTACTTCTTTTTGCAAATATGTGAAATGATGGTCAGGGAAAACATGGGTGTTTTTAACTGTCAGTCAGGGAAAGGCAGAGAATAGTCGGGAAATTTTGATTCATGTATTTGGTATGAGCCCTGCCTGGTAAGCGTATCCTACCCCCCCCCCCATTGGAATAGTTAACCCCCATAGGAAAATCCAGTAGCACCCCTGAACTGCATAGCACCAGAAGCAGATGTGTCAGATAGACAAGTGTTCAGATACCTTTGTCATTTCAGACAGTCTTTCTGAAATAAGGAATTCTGCATTTTAGATCAAAGAATGAAGAGATATTTGCTGAATCTCCTGTATCCAAGGTTAGAAATTTCTGTCCAAGTGAACAAAGATTTTTTAACTACCTAACCCTAGTAGTGATATTTCTTGAATCATGTATTCAAAGCAGATTAATTTATGGTATAAAGAGCTACTTGTACATTTAACAAGTTACTTTAATAATTTTATGAATTAGCACTGTACTTAATAGAGATGTGGGTAGATGACTGTATGTCATGGCTGCAAGAAAACCACTTTGTTTATTTGGCAGGAATAGTTGGAAGATTATGAGAGAAACTTAGACAGAGTATCCACATCTCCTTAAATTCCCTAGAAATTATTAAAGAATCCCTAGAAATTGTAGTTTTTTTATAAAAGAGAACTTAGTATGCAGAAGTTCATGTCAATGAGCTGCAAGCAATTCTTATAGGAAAACTATGCTTTTGTTCACTTTGTAATTTCACTTTAGAAAATGGTTTGAAAGGCCAATCTTATGTGTGTTAGTTGTTTTGTGAGTTATGGATTTTTTTGTAATTGAGCTAAGTTCTCCTTAAAAATCACTAAAAAGCCTCATTTTTCTCCATAAAACCTCATATTTTTGAGTAGAAAAGTATAGGAACCCTGTTGAACCCAGATTCATCATGTTTCATGCGAAAAGTAGCTCCTGCTTACAGGATTTACCCTATGTGGCCCTGTAAAATTTTAGACATGCCTATGTTTCATAGAATGAAATGCCAGAAAAATATTAAATTGTATTCTTATTTTAAATTTTCTGTAGTTGTTTTTATGTTAATACTCCTATTGAGTTTTTAATTTCTTTTACCTATCTCAATATTTTGTTAGCTATATTGATTATTATCTTAATAGCCTTCTACAGAAGAAATCTCAAAAAATACAGAAAAAGATTATGACGATGATGATATTGACTTTGAAGCAATGTTCAATCTCCCAAAACGTGATAAGCCTAGTGAGACAGCATCACCCTATGACAGTCCAAAAGAACTCTCAACTGAAAAGTCAGGAAAATCAAAAGACAAAAATAAGCTGTCAAGGTGCGTTATTTAATCTCAAGATTTATTTACATTTACATAGTAATGTGAATTAAGTTTTTCGAATTAAGTTTTTCATATAAATTATTTATATTCCAATACCACATTCCTGCACCTGATTTCAGTTTCTTTATTCCATTTTAACGATTTCTTTTAACTATCTGACATCCAACAAAGTGTATTCATTCAAGGAATAGGAGAGAGGAAATGTCTTTTTAGATGTCTTGTCTTGAAATGTCTCTCTACACGTGTTTGTAGTTAGTGTTGTTTTAAACTGTCTGTTTATGAGTACGCTCATTTCCTTGATTGTAGGCAGTGACATAGCAGATTTTATGACAAGGACTAAATCTTGTTTATTAATATGATGTTGCGCCTAACTTCCGTTTCCTTCTTTGACAGACTTCAATGTCTCTCCTTGTCTAAATCGTAATTAAGTTTTTTTATCTTCCATACAATAGATAAATTTCAGATTTGCTGACTGACCAGCTATGATCTCAAATTTAAACAACATTTTCATTGCTTCCAAGTAGCAAAAAAGATGCAATGACAGTTAAATTTTATCCTAGATTAAACAATTTCTGGGTGTTTTTGTCCCTTATTACTTATTTCACACTTTCGGACTACTCTCCTAGCTCTTTTTTTCAGAATTTTTATTTGTTTTTTAACCTGTAACCAATAGTAATAACATTTTAATACCGTATTTTACTGATTGTCAACAATGTTACTCAGGGTGGCTATTATTTCTGGAAATTCCTGGAACTCCCAGGAATGCAATTTTATGAAATACACGTTTTTTTATTTTGTAAGAAAGTTTTTTTAGGCCCAGTACTGAAACTTTCTTAGCATTTTCACTATTCCAGTATCAAAACTGTCTTAGCACTTTTTTAGCAAAATGTTTTGAGTTCCAATGTTTTGCACATGTACTTTAGAGGACAGTGAAAAACCCCATGTAATACATCTAAAATTAGGATAAATCTTAGCAAATAGCAGAAGTTAAACTGTTAGAGGAAGCCAATATAGCATCCATAGCATTTTGTACAAATACAAATCGCATTTTAAATACCAATCACACTTATAAACTTTCTTAGGTCTAAAAAAATCCATTGCTGAACTTTCTTAACTTTCAAAGTAGTCGAGTACTACTTTCTTATAGATAAAAAAACATGTACAGTTCATTTCATCTCGTATATTTTATGAAGGTGGCCCTTCAACGTTACCGATTTACGAGGGTCCATCCATAACGTAAAGTATAGATTAAACATACTAGTTGAAAAAGTTGAAAATAGTAAACTCTTGATAACTGGACTACCCAACCCATTGGAATACAATTTGTGTTCTATTCTGCAAAGTGGCATTTTCCGCATTTCAGAGAGAATATCCCTATGAGTTTTCTGGGAGTGAGCCCCAGACTCCAATGCTGATGTACCCACCCAACTACTGGGCAATTAAGTAGTTTCTACTGCTACCCTAATGTGTTATTTTACGCTCAATTAAAGTACTTACTTTTTATAAGAATGAAGTTTATAAGATTATTAGGACTTAGAATCGCTGAAATTTAGGAAAATTTTAAGAATTTTGCAAAGCTCAAGCTTTATAGAGTTTTTGTGAATTTGAGTTACAATGCTGTTTTAGATTGTCTTTTGCCTTATTGATACAATATTAATTATTCTGTCCTATGTTTGTTTTGCTTTGTGATGAAGTAAGAAGGTATGAATATATTCTTTTGAATTTTGAGACCTAGTTGCACCTTCAAAATTTAAGAATAATTTATGAATAATCTAAGACGCAAAGCCAAAAAATTTAAGAATATTGAGGCTCAGCGAAAAATTAGTTATTCTTATTAAGAAGTAAGTAGGCTGTGTTGTTTGTAAAAATTATTTATAAAAAACATAATTACCATGGAAACAAAACTGCTGCAAAACACCAGGGAAGGCCAGGAAAAGCTCCTGGAATTTCATTTCAAAATATTATTGGCCACCCTGCTACTTGTTTTGAGCACAACGCCGAAAAATTATTTTCTTTTTTCCTATCGACTTCCTCTTTCATGTTGACAAATATTGTTATTTTATTGATATAACCAATTTCATTGTTTAGAAATATCACTAGGAAAAAATAGCTCCAACCGGCCTATTTTGTATAAAAAGTGTGGCTGAAGTTTCATGTGAGCAGTTTGTCCTTTTGCTATGCTTTTGAAAATGAAATTCAAATCTCATTTGTTGAACTGTCGCCGTGAAATTCATGACTAGAAAATGTTGATGTTGATGCAACTATCAAAGAAAATGTCGATGTTTATTGCAACTACATGTTGATGCAACTATTGAGTTGTATTGTGTCTATTGTGTCTTTATTAGAGCCATTTCCTTTCAGCGTTTCCCAGAACACAGCGCAATTTATAGCCTGCCTTTTTATATTATATGGTAGACGTCAGATACTGGCCTGCTATTTACCAGATGAGTTTATTGACGTATCTAGTTAGTGCGTCACCCTTTTCATAGGCAGAAATGCATAGACTGACGATTTGTTCCAGGAATATGGCTAGGAAAGTCTCACAGTTATGGGACCCATTCACTGTGGGACACCTTTTGTCGACGTTGCTAAAAGAAACAGAAAGTCAGTTTCAAAGTCAATTTATTGGGAAATCTCCCGATTTCTCCCGTAGAGCCCGTTCCTGCTTTGTAGTTTTTCCCTAGAATAGATTTGGCATTATTGCTTCTGTCTCTGAAATCTTTATTTTCTTAAAGAGGCTGTAGTGTGCTTATTTTATTCATTAATCATTTTGGTATTTTATTTTTCCCAGAGAAGAGCAAGAAAAAAGAAGAGAACAAAGAAGAAAGAAATTGCTGAAGAAGCAACAGCGTCTGAAAGTACGCATTGATCTCTGACGGTTTACAAACGTTTGAATCTTTGTCGTTTTCTGTGACTCCTGATATTATAAGCTTTTACAATAATCCATGAGGTTGTGCTGTTATTCACCAATCAAATCAAGAAGTTGGATTTAAATCAAAAAGTGCTACATGTCCTTCTTATTTTTGAATTGTCAAAACAATCATGTTTCAGGAGATTGAGGAACAAAGAGAAAGGGAAAAGACCAACTGGCAGCAATTTATGAAAGGCCCTTCAAAGGTAGATAATGTTTTTTTCTACCTATTATTTTTCTAGCTTTTGGAATTTGAACATTTTTGTATTACATAATTGGAGATTTCAAGATTAAATAGCATAGGAAGTAGTTTAAGTTTGGTCAGCTAAGTCAATTCTCACCTTTACTCTCGTAGACTTCGGTGCTCTTTCTATATGCTTTACACTCTTTCTTGCTCCCTAGCACTCTATTCTCCTATCTCTCACTGTATCGTACTCTCTATTTACCCCTTTATCTTCCTATACATTTTTCTCTATTTTCTTCTTTACCTTCCTTTCTATTTCCTTGGTTAGATGTCCTGTTCAGGACGGGAGGATCTTGGGTCTATGGTAGGGTAAGATGTATTAAAGTGAGAGGCCTTGGCTAGACTCGGTGTAGTGAATCTTGGCTATATGCAGTAAATTGATAGCATTGGACTTTATTGAAAACATACTACTACCATTAGTGATTAAACTTCTTTGTTATTTATATTAGGGAAAGGGACGACTGAAAGGTGTTATTAAGAAGAGTATTTTTGCTTCTCCTGAGGCTTCAACCGGAAAGGTAAGCTAGATCGTTTGCCACTTTCAAATTCGTCTTTCACTTGAGCTACAGTATTCCTTGTTGACTTTGTAGGTGCAATGGTGAAGGCCTCTGAATTATTTTGGGGAAGTAGGTTATTCATGAACCTATAGCGGGAGTACAAACACCACACTTAGATACATGTAGCATAATGCAGAATTTGGTACTTCCATTAGCACTTAACAGTTTCCCCAATGTTCTCATTTCCCTTTTGTTGGAATATCTGCTAGTGCTCAATTTCGTACAGGTCTGAAGGAATTTAGGCCGATGAGGTACTTGAGTACTGTTTGTAGTTTAGATTCTGGTTACTTGCACGAATACTGAATAGAATTTTCCAGATATCCCTGAAAACTTTGTATGATTAGGCAACTGCTGGGGATCACTTTTTGCTTTTGGTGGCTAGTGACATATATGAAATCCCTGGGACTTTTTGTATGCCAAGCCATTCACTCATCTGTGAATTTATTCCATGACCCACAAGCTAGGCTCCGCGGCAGAGTTGAAAATGTCACATTCCTATCTTACAAGCACTTTCTGTATCATACCATCTATTGAATTCCATTTTGTCGGCAAGCATGTTTTGCCGAAGCTCTACAGTCCCTTAGCTGACCGCGACAGATTTCATGTGGACTGTGAGATTAATATTCTCTAACGAAATGATGCTGCACTAGCTGTTTTTTTAGCATGTATCCAGTTGATTTGTTTTCTGTGACAGTGCATTTTTGATAACCTATATTTGTCTGTACATGGGCCCTGATTCATGCAAAACAATTTGAAAAGTTTTGGAAGCATTGCTGTAGATAATACTTTTATATTTAAATAGTCTGTTGGTACTACAGAAGTTAGCCAGAGCACGAAAAAGCGGCAACGTTTTTAGACATACTAGTATGTCTAAAAATGTTGCCACTTTTACATTATTCTAGGTCTATTAAGATTTTGTTTCAAGTTCAAATGCTTCATTTGCTGCTAATAGGAAGATCCTGCTTTGTCTTTTGCATATTTTTGGGAAAACTAGTTTATCATTTCTGAATTGTTCATTGTGTACACATTTTTTTTATAGGAAAACCATCATTTTGCCTGAGCCTCGATTTTCTTAACTTTACCCGAAATTGAGCCTGAGATTTTCTTAAATTGTTCTTAACTTTTACTGAAATAAACTGGCTAAAATGGTTTACACTTTCGGTATTAATATTCTATACTTGAATTTGAATTCCATCTTTAGCATTTTGAGTGCAATAATGACGAAATATCGATTTTTGGCCAATAAAACACTAAACTTTGGAAGTTGATCCTCGTGATTTTCTTAATATTTTCTTAAGATTTTGACCATTTGAGCCTCATTTTCTTATAACCTTTTTTCTCATAAAAAAGACGTGTATTTATCCTTCCTTTGTCGTAGGTTGGAATTGGCACGTGTGGAATAGGAGGCAAAGGAATGACATCATATGAAAACCCAACGCAGTACATTTATAAAAAGTAGTATTTGTTTAGAATAACTTTGTAAATAATGAAATAATTTCCATATTACAGTTTTGTGAGCAATAAGATGGCATTGTTATTTGTAGAATTTCACCTCTCATTCTTAATTATTTTGAAGCAACACCCCATATCAAGACAGTGCCGGTTACCACCAATTGGGAGGAGCACTGTTAATGGGCAATACCCTTTGATAGTTACATCCCTTGACGAACATGCCCCTATGTCCGCTCTTGGCACTCCATGCACAATCTTGAGCGCAATCGTAAGCAATATTAAATGTAATAAATTTTGGATGAAGACCAAGCTTAAGTAGGGGTTTTTACATAAAATGTCAAACGTACAGCCCTTACATTTTGATTCGAAGTTTGGCAATGTTAACTACACTGATTGTTGCATGAAAAAGTAAGGTTATAGAAGTGATATTTACATAGAAAGTCAAGGTTTCAGCATTTCTTCCTGAGCAAACTTCAAGCAATATTCTTTAAGTTGCTTATCAATTACTTCGCATCACATTTCAAGGGATCTAGCCTTCTTTTCTACCCAACCATCACCCAACTGCTTAATTACCAAATTTTATCAACACTAAAGATATAACCTTGCCTCTATTCCCAAAATTTCACATTTTTGTATGTTCACTAATTTTCATCAACATTCAAAGACTTTAGCCTTGCTTTATCCCCAAATTTCACTGAAGTGTTTATTAACTTTGCTCACAAGCCACAATCTTTAGTCTCACTTCTTTTACCTCAAATTCAGTCAAATGTTTGCTGATTAAAATTTCTTACGATGCACAGTTTGTAACCTCTCTTTTCTAGCCAAAATTCATTCGATTGTGCACTGCGTACTATTCAATTCATTAATATTCAAAGGTAATATCCATTCCCCCAAAATTCTCTCAATGGCTTAGTCATTGCTTTTCATCAAAATTCAAAGACTACAGCCTTGGTTTTGTACTCAAACTTCTTGCACTTTACAGATTAATTGCAAAGTTACTTGCAAAGTTAAAAGTTTTCATCAAAATTCACAGCCTATACTCTCACTATACTCAAGGCTATAGCCTATGAAGTTTGATACAAACTAATAGATGAATAATTGAGTGATTTTGATGTAGCTGATATACCAAGTGTGTTTGGGTTAAAGAGCAAGGCTATAGTCTTTGAATTTCGATCAGAATTAATAAATGAGTAACTGATTCGCTTTTGGCTTTTTGGGTAAAATAGCAAGGCTATAGCCTATGAATTTTGATAAATATTAATAGATGAATACCTTATTTATATTGAGGTAAAGTAGCAAGGCCATAGCCTTTGAATTTCAATGAAAATTTATAAGTGAGTAATTGAGTGGTTTTTAGGTAAAACAGCAAGGCTATAGCATTTTAATTTGATAAAAATGAATTAAGTGAGTAATTTGGTGATTTTAGGGGAAAATATCAAGGCCATAGCCTTTGAAATTGATGAAAATCTGTAAGTGAGTAATTGATTGAATTTGGGTCAAATAGCAAAACTACAGTCTATTAATTTTAATAAAGAGTAGTACATGAGTAATTTAGTGATTTTGAAGTAAAATATCAAGGCTATAGCCTTTGAATTTCGATGAAAATATATAAATGAGTAATAGGGAGATTTTAGAGTAATGTAGAAAGGCAATAGCCTATGAATTTCGATGAAACAAATTAAATTAATAATTGAGTGATTTTAGGGTAAAAGAGTAAGGCTATTGCCTTTGAATTTGATGGAAATTAAAAACTGAGTAATTGAGCGAATTTTGAGTGAAGTACCAAAGCTATTGCCTTTTGATTCTGATTAAAATAAATTAAATGAGCATTTGAGTGACTTTAGGGAAAAATGAAAGGTTATGGCCTTAGAATTTCGATCAAAATAAATAAATGAGTAATTTAGTGATAATGAGGTAAAATAGCAAGGCTATAGCCTTTGGATTTTGATGAAAATATATAAGTGAGTAATTGAGTGGTTTTGGGTAAAATTCTAAGACTATACCCTTTTAATTTTAGTTAAATTAAGCTAAAGCAGTAACTGAGTGAATTTTGGGTAAAATAGCAAGCCTATAGCCCTTGAATTTGGTGAAAATATATAATGTAGTACTTGAGGGAATTTTGTGTAAAAGATTAACATTGTAGTCTTTCAATTTTGATAGGAATATAAATCTGATTAATTGAGTTATTTTTGGATAAAAGTGCAAGATTATAGCTTTTGAATTGTGATTAAAATAAGTATATGAGTAATTGAGTGATAAGTGGGTAAAAGGGCAAGGCTATAGCTTCTGAAATTGATGAATATCAAAGACTGTCTTTTCACTAACTTTTGGGTAGAACTCACAGGCTATAATGAAAGGCTTTGAGTATGATGAACGTTGATCACTGAAAGAGTAACTTTCAGGTTAAAAGCAAGACCATACCCTTTCAATTTTGATCAAAGTCAGTAAATGAATAATTGTGTACTTTTCGGGTAAAATAGCAAGGCTATAGCCTTTGATTTTTGATGAAAATTAGCAAATAAGTAGTTGAGTACTTTTTAGATAAGATAACAAAGCTATAGCTTTTGATTTTTGATCAAAGTCAGTACATGAATGAGTACTTTTTAGGGAAAGTGGAAAGACTATAGCCTTTGTATTTTGCTCAGAATCAGTAAGCAAATAATTGAGAACTTTTTGGGTAAAATGGAACGGCTATAGCTTTTGAAGTGTCATCACCGTTAGTCAAAGGGTACTTTTTAGTTGAAATAGCACGGTCATAGCCTTCAATTTTGATCATCATCAATAAATAAGTAATTGAGTACATTTTATGTACAATAGCAAGGCTATAGCCTTTGAATCTTGATGAAAGTCATTAAACGAATAAATGGGTACTTTTTGGGTAAAATAGCAAGGCTATAGCCTTGAATTTTGATCATTATCAATCAGTAAGTACTTGAGTACATTTTAGACAATATAGCAAGTCTATAGCCTTTGAATCTTGATGATAGTCATTAAACAAATAAATGGGTACCTTTTGGGTAAAATAGCAAAGCTGTATATAGCCTTGAATTCTACTCATTATCAATGAGTAAGTAATTGAGTACATTTTACACAATATAGGAAGGCTTTAGCCTTTGAATCTTGATGAAAGTCATTAAACGAATAAATGGGTACATCTTGGGAAAAGTAGGAAGGCTATAGCCTTGAATTTTGCTCATTATCAACAAGTAAGTAATTGAGTACATTCTAGACAATATAGCAAGGCTATAGCCTTTGAATCTTGATGAAAGTCATTAAACGAATAAATGGGTACTTTTTGGGTAAACTAGCAAGGCTATAGCCTTTGAATTTTGATCATTATCAATAAGTGAGTAATTGAGTACATTCTAGACAATATAGCAAGTCTATAGCCTTTGAATCTTGATGAAAGTCATTAAACGAATAAATGGGTACATCTTGGGAAAAGTAGGAAGGCTATAGCCTTGAATTTTGCTCATTATCAACAAGTAAGTAATTGAGTACATTCTAGACAATATAGCAAGGCTATAGCCTTTGAATCTTGATGAAAGTCATTAAACGAATAATTGGGTACTTTTTGGGTAAAATAGCAAGGCTATAGCCTTTGAATTTTGATCATTATCAATAAGTGAGTAATTGAGTACATTCTAGACAATATAGCAAGTCTATAGCCTTTGAATCTTGATGAAAGTCATTAAACGAATAAATGGGTACATCTTGGGAAACGTAGGAAGGCTATAGCCTTGAATTTTGCTCATTATCAACAAGTAAGTAATTGAGTACATTCTAGACAATATAGCAAGGCTATAGCCTTTGAATCGTGATCAAAGTCATTAAACGAATAAATGGGTACTTTTTGGGTACAATAGCAAGGCTATAGCCTTGAATTCTAATCATTATCAATAAGTAAGTAATTGAGTACATTTTAGACAATATAGCAAGGCTATAGCCTTTGAATCTTGATGAAAGTCATTAAACGAATAAATGGGTACCTTTTGGGTAAAATAGCAAGGCTATAGCCTTGAATTTTGATCATTATCAATAAGTACGTAATTGAGTACTTTTTAGACAATATAGCAAGGCCATAGCAGTTGAACTTGATGAAAGTCATTAAACGAATAAATGGGTACCTTTTGGGTAAAAAAGCAAGGCTATAGCCTTGAAATTTGATCATTATCAATAAGTAAGTAATTGAGTACTCTTTAGACAATATAGCAAGGCTATAGACGTTGAACTTGATGAAAGTCATTAAACGAATAAATGGGTACCTTTTGGGTAAAATAGCAAGGCTATAGCCTTGAAATTTGATCATTATCAATAAGTAAGTAATTGAGTACTCTTTAGACAATATAGCACGGCTATAGACGTTGAATTTGATGAAAGTCATTAAACGAATTAATTGAGTACATTTTAGACAATATAGCAAGACTATAGCCTTTGAATCTTGATGAAAGTCATTAAAGGAATAAATGGGTACTTTTTGGGTAAAATAGCAAGGCTATAGCCTTGAATTTTGATCATTATGAATAAGTAAGTACTTGCGTACTTTTCAGACAATATAGCAAGGCCATAGCCGTTGAATCTTGATGAAAGTCATTAAACGAATAAATGGGTACTATTTGGGTAAAATAGCAAGGCTATAGCCTTGAATTTTGATCATTATCAATAAGTAAGTAATTGAGTACTTTTTAGACAATATAGCAAGGCTATAGCCTTTGAATCTTGATGAAAGTCATTAAACGAATAAATGGGTACTTTTTTGGTAAAATGACAAGGCTATAGCCTTGAATTTTGATAATTATCAATAAGTAAGTACTTGCGTACATTCTAGACAATATAGCAAGTCTATAGCCTTTGAATCTTGATGAAAGTCATTAAACGAATAAATGGGTACTTTTTGGGAAAAATAGCAAGGCTATAGCCTTGAATTTTGATCATTATCAATAAGTAAGTACTTGCGTACTTTTTAGACAATATAGCAGGGCCATTGCCGTTGAATCTTGATGAAAGTCATTAAACGAATAAATGGGTACTATTTGGGTAAAATAGCAAGGCTATAGCCTTTGAATTTTGATCATTATCAATAAATGAGGAATTGAGTACATTCTAGACAATATAGCAAGTCTATAGCCTTTGAATCTTGATGAAAGTCATTAAACGAATAAATGGGTACATCTTGGGAAAAGTAGGAAGGCTATAGCCTTGAATTGTGCTCATTATCAACAAGTAAGTAATTGAGTACATTCTAGACAATATAGCAAGGCTATAGCCTTTGAATCGTGATGAAAGTCATTAAACGAATAAATGGGTACTTTTTGGGTAAAATAGCAAGGCTATAGCCTTGAATTCTAATCATTATCAATAAGTAAGTAATTGAGTACATTTTACACAATATAGCAAGACTATAGCCTTTGAATCTTGATGAAAGTCATTAAACGAATAAATGGGTACTTTTTGGGTAAAATAGCAAGGCTATAACCTTGAATTTTGATCATTATCAATAAGTAAGTACTTGCGTACTTTTTAGACACTATAGCAAGGCCATAGCCGTTGAATCTTGATGAACGTCATTAAACGAATAAATGGGTACTTTCTGGGTAAAATAGCAAGGCTATAGCCGTGAATTTTGATCATTAACAATAAGTAAGTACGTGAGTACTTTTTAGACAATATAGCAAGGCTATAGACGTTGAATCTTGATGAAAGTCATTAAACGAATAAATGGGTACTTTTTGGGTAAAATAGCAAGGCTATAGCCTTGAAATTTGATCATTATCAATAAGTAAGTAATTGAGTACTCTTTAGACAATATAGCACGGCTATAGACGTTGAATTTGATGACAGTCATTAAACGAATAAATGGGTACTTTTTGGGTAAAATAGCAAGGCTATAGCCTTGAATTCTAATCATTATCAATAAGTAAGTAATTGAGTACATTTTAGACAATATAGCAAGACTATAGCCTTTGAATCTTGATGAAAGTCATTAAACGAATAAATGGGTACTATTTGGGTAAACTAGCAAGGCTATAGCCTTGAATTTTGATCATTATCAATAAGTTAGTACTTGCGTACTTTTTAGACAATATAGCAAGGCTATAGCCGTTGAAGCTTGATGAAAGTCATTAAACGAATAAATGGGTACTTTTTGGGTAAAATAGCAAGGCTATAGCCTTTGAATCTTGATGAAAGTCATTAAACGAATAAATGGGTACTTTTTGGGTAAAATAGCAAGGCTATAGCCTTGAATTTTGATCATTATCAATAAGTAAGTACTTGCGTACTTTTTAGACAATATAGCAAGGCCATAGCCTTTGAATCTTGATGAAAGTCATTAAACGAATAAATGGGTACTATTTGGGTAAAATAGCAAGGCTATAGCTGTGAAGTTTGATCATTATCAATAAGTAAGTACTTGAGTACTTTTTAGACAATATAGCAAGGCTATAGCTTGTGAATCTTGATGAAAGTCATTAAACGAATAAATGGGTACTTTTTGGGTAAAATAGCAAGGCTATAGCCTTGAATTCTAATCATTATCAATAAGTAAGTAATTGAGTGCATTCTAGACAATATAGCAAGGCTATAGCCTTTGAATTTGATGAAAGTCATTAAACGAATAAATGGGTACTTTTTGGGTAAAATAGCAAGGCTATAGCCTTTGAATTTTGATCATTATCAATAAATGAGTAATTGAGTACATTCTAGACAATATAGCAAGTCTATAGCCTTTGACTCTTGATGAAAGTCATTAAACGAATAAATGGGTACATCTTGGGAAAAGTAGGAAGGCTATAGCCTTGAATTGTGCTCATTATCAACAAGTAAGTAATTGAGTACATTCTAGACAATATAGCAAGGCTATAGCCTTTGAATCGTGATGAAAGTCATTAAACGAATAAATGGGTACTTTTTGGGTAAAATAGCAAGGCTATAGCCTTGAATTCTAATCATTATCAATAAGTAAGTAATTGAGTACATTTTAGACAATATAGCAAGACTATAGCCTTTGAATCTTGATGAAAGTTATTAAACGAATAAATGGGTACTGTTTGGGTAAAATAGCAAGGCTATAGCCTTGAATTTTGATCATTATCAATAAGTAAGTACTTGCGTACTTTTTAGACAATATAGCAAGGCCATAGCCGTTGAATCTTGATGAAAGTCATTAAACGAATAAATGGGTACTATTTGGGTAAAATAGCAAGGCCATAGCCGTGAAGTTTGATCATTATCAATAAGTAAGTACTTGAGTACTTTTTAGACAATATAGCAAGGCTATAGCCGGTGAATCTTGATGAAAGTCATTAAACGAATAAATGGGTACTTTTTGGGTAAAATAGCAAGGCTATAGCCTTGAATTTTGATCATTATCAATAAGTAAGTAATTGAGTACATTTTAGACAAAATAGCAAAGCTATAGCTTTTGAATCTTGATGAAAGTCATTAAACGAATAAATAGGTACTTTTTTGGTAAAATGACAAGGCTATAGCCTTGAATTTTGATAATTATCAATAAGTAAGTACTTGCGTACATTCTAGACAATATAGCAAGTCTATAGCCTTTGAACCTTGATGAAAGTCATTAAACGAATAAATGGGTAAATCTTGTTAAACGTAGGAAGGCTAAAGCCTTGAATTTTGCTCATTATCAACAAGTAAGTAATTGAGTACATTCTAGACAATATAGCAAGGCTATAGCCTTTGAATCGTGATGAAAGTCATTAAACGAATAAATGGGTACTTTTTAGTTAAAATAGCAAGGCTATAGCCTTGAATTCTAATCATTATCAATAAGTAAGTAATTGAGTACATTTTAGACAATATAGCAAGACTATAGCCTTTGAATCTTGATGATAGTCATTAAACGAATAAATGGGTACTTTTTGGGTAAAATAGCAAGGCTATAACCTTGAATTTTGATCATTATCAATAAGTAAGTACTTGCGTACTTTTTAGACAATATAGCAAGGCCATAGCCGTTGAATCTTGATGAAAGTCATTAAACGAATAAATGGGTACTTTCTGGGTAAAATAGCAAGGCTATAGCCGTGAATTTTGATCATTATCAATAAGTACGTACTTGAGTACTTTTTAGACAATATAGCAAGGCTATAGACGTTGAATCTTGATGAAAGTCATTAAACGAATAAATGGGTACTTTTTGGGTAAAATAGCAAGGCTATAGCCTTGAAATTTGATCATTATCAATAAGTAAGTAATTGAGTACTCTTTAGACAATATAGCACGGCTATAGACGTTGAATTTGATGAAAGTCATTAAACGAATAAATGGGTACTTTTTGGGTAAAATAGCAAGGCTATAGCCCTGAATTCTAATCATTATCAATAAGTAAGTAATTGAGTACATTTTAGACAATATAGCAAGACTATAGCCTTTGAATCTTGATGAAAGTCATTAAACGAATAAATGGGTACTATTTGGGTAAAATAGCAAGGCTATAGCCTTGAATTGTGATCATTATCAATAAGTTAGTACTTGCGTACTTTTTAGACAATATAGCAAGGCTATAGCCGTTGAAGCTTGATGAAAGTCATTAAACGAATAAATGGGTACCTTTTGGGTAAAATAGCAAGGCTATAGCCTTTGAATCTTGATGAAAGTCATTAAACGAATAAATGGGTACTTTTTGGGTAAAATAGCAAGGCTATAGCCTTGAATTTTGATCAGTATCAATAAGTAAGTAATTGAGTACACTTTAGACAATATAGCAAGGCTATAGCCTTTGAATCTTGATGAAAGTCATTAAACGAATAAATGGGTACTTTTTGGGTAAAATAGCAAGGCTATACCCTTGAATTTTGATCATTATCAATAAGTAAGTAATTGAGTACATTTTAGACACTATAGCAAGGCCATAGCAGTTGAATGTGATGAAAGTCATTAAACGAATAGATGGGTACCTTTTGGGTAAAATAGCAAGTCTATAGCCTTGACTTATGATCATTATCAATAAGTAAGTAATTGAGTACTTTTTAGACAATATAGCAAGGCTATAGACGTTGAATTTGATGACAGTCATTAAACGAATAAATGGGTACTTTTTGGGTAAAATAGCAAGGCTATAGCCTTGAAATTTGATCATTATCAATAAGTAAGTAATTGAGTACTCTTTAGACAATATAGCACGGCTATAGATGTTGAATTTGATGAAAGTCGTTAAACGAATAAATGGGTACTTTTTGGGTAAAATAGCAAGGCTATAGCCTTGAATTCTAATCATTATCAATAAGCAAGTAATTGAGTACATTCTAGACAATATAGCAAGGCTATAGCCTTTGAATCTTGATGAAAGTCATTAAACGAATAAATGGGTACTATTTGGGTAAAATAGGAAGGCTATAAAATTGAATTTTGATCATTATCAATAAGTTAGTACTTGCGTACTTTTTAGACAATATAGCAAGGCTATAGCCGTTGAATCTTGATGAAAGTCATTAAACGAATAAATGGGTAGTTTTTGGGTAAAATAGCAAGGCTATAGCCTTGAATTTTGATCAGTATCAATAAGTAAGTAATTGAGTACATTCTAGACAATATAGCAAGGCTATAGCCTTTGAATCTTGATGAAAGTCATTAAACGAATAAATGGGTACTTTTTGGGTAAAATAGCAAGGCTATAGCCTTGAATTTTGATCATTATGAATAAGTAAGTACTTGAGTACTTTGTAGACAATATAGCAAGGCTATAGCCTTTGAATCTTGATGAAAGTCATTAAACGAATAAATGGGTACTTTTTGGGTAAAATAGCAAGGCTATAGCCTTGAATTCTAATCATTATCAATAAGTAAGTACTTGAGTACTTTTTAGACACTATAGCAAGGCTATAGCCGTTGAATCTTGATGAAAGTCATTAAACGAATAAATGGGTACTTTTTGGGTAAAATAGCAAGGCTAGAGCTTTGAATTTTGATCATTATCAATAAGTAAGTAATTGAGTACATTTTAGACACTATAGGAAGGCTATAGCCTTTGAATCTTGATGAAAGTCATTAAGCGAATAAATGGGTACTATGTGGGTAAAATAGCAAGGCTATAGCCTTGAATTTTGATCATTATCAATAAGTAAGTACTTGCGTACTTTTTAGACAATATAGCAAGGCTATAGACGTTGAATCTTGATGAAAGTCATTAAACGAATAAATGGGTACTTTTTGGGTAAAATAGCAAGGCTATAGCCTTGAATTTTGATGAGTATCAATAAGTAAGTAATTGAGTACATTTTAGACAATATAGCAAGGCTATAGCCTTTGAATCTTGATGAAAGTCATTAAACGAATAAATGGGTACTATTTGGGTAAAATAGCAAGGCTATAGCCTTGAATTTTGATCAGTATCAATACGTAAGTAATTGAGTACATTTTAGACAATATAGCAAGGCTATAGCTTTTGAATCGCGATGAAGGTCATTAAACGAATAAATGGGTACTTTTTGGGTAAAATAGCAAGGCTATAGCCTTGAATTTTGATCATTATCAATAAGCAAGTATTTGAGTACTTTTTAGACACTATAGCAAGGCCATAGCAGTTGAATTTGATGAAAGTCATTAAACGAATAAATGGGCACCGTTTGGGTACAATAGCAAGGCTATAGCCTTGAATTATGATCATTATCAATAAGTAAGTAATTGAGTACTTTTTAGACAATATAGCAAGGCTATAGCCGTTGAATCTTGATGAAAATCATTAAACGAATAAATGGGTACTTTTTGGGTAAAATAGGAAGGCTAGAGCTTTGAATTTTGATCATTATCAATAAGTAAGTAATTGAGTTATTTTTAGACACTATAGCAAGGCCATAGCCGTTGAATTTGATGAAAGTCATTAAACGAATAAATGGGTACTTTCTGGGTAAAATAGCAAGGCTATAGCCTTGAATTCTAATCATTATCAATAAGTAAGTAATTGAGTACATTTAGACAATATAGCAAGGCTATAGACGTTGAATTTGATGAAAGTCATTAAACGAATAAATGGGTACTTTCTGGGTAAAATAGCAAGGCTATAGCCTTGAATTTTGATCATTATCAATAAGTAAGTAATTGAGTACATTTTAGACAATATAGCAAGGCTATAGCTTTTGAATCTTGATGAAAGTCATTAAACGAATAAATGGGTACTATTTGGGTAACATAGCAAGGCTATAGCCTTGAACTTTGATCATTATGAATAAGTAAGTACTTGAGTACTTTTTAGACAATATAGCAAGGCTATAGCCTTTGAATCTTGATGAAAGTCATTAAACGAATAAATGGGTACTTTTTGGGTAAAATAGCAAGGCTATAGCCTTGAATTATGATCATTATCAATAAGTAAGTAATTGAGTACATTTTAAACAATATAGCAAGGCTATAGACGTTGAATTTGATGAAAGTCATTAAACGAATAAATGGGTACTTTTTGGGTAATATAGCAAGGCTATAGCCTTTGAATTTTGATCCTTATCAATAAGTAAGTAATTGAGTACATTCTAGACAATATAGCAAGGCTATAGCCTTTGAATCTTGATGAAAGTCATTAAACGAATAAATGGGTACTTTTTGGGTAAAATAGCAAGGCTATAGCCTTGAATTTTGATCATTATCAATAAGTAAGTAATTGAGTACATTTTAGAGAATATAGCAAGACTATAGCCTTTGAATCTTGATGAAAGTCATTAAACGAATAAATGGGTACTATTTGGGTAAAATAGCAAGGCTATAGCCTTGAATTTTGATCATTATCAATAAGTTAGTACTTGCGTACTTTTTAGACAATATAGCAAGGCTATAGCCGTTGAATCTTGATGAAAGTCATTAAACGAATAAATGGGTACTTTTTGGGTAAAATAGCAAGGCTATAGCCTTTGAATCTTGATGAAAGTCATTAAACGAATAAATGGGTACTTTTTGGGTAAAATAGCAAGGCTATACCCTTGAATTTTGATCATTATCAATAAGTAAGTAATTGAGTACATTTTAGACACTATAGCAAGGCCATAGCAGTTGAATTTGATGAAAGTCATTAAACGAATAAATGGGTACCTTTTGGGTAAAATAGCAAGTCTATAGCCTTGAATTATGATCATTATCAATAAGTAAGTAATTGAGTACTT
>OLMO02000277.1:14211617-14226625 GCA_900291935.2 Cassiopea xamachana | reverse complement strand
GTAAGTAATTGAGTACATTTTAGACAATATAGCAAGGCTATAGCTTTTGAATCTTGATGAAAGTCATTAAACGAATAAATGGGTACGTTTTTGGTAAAATAGCAAGGCTGTATATAGCCTTGAATTCTAATCATTATCAATAAGTAAGTAATTGAGTACATTCTAGACAATATAGCAAGGCTATAGCCTTTGAATCTTGATGAAAGTCATTAAACGAATAAATGGGTACTTTTTGGGTAAAATAGCAAGGCTGTATATAGCCGTGAATTCTAATCATTATCAATAAGTAAGTAATTGAGTACATTTTAGACAATATAGCAAGGCTATAGCCTTTGAATCCTGATGAAAGTCATTAAACGAATAAATGGGTATTTTTTGGGTAAAATAGCAAGGCTATAGCCTTGAATTCTAATCATTATCAATAAGTAAGTAATTGAGTACTTTTTAGACAATATAGCAAGGCTATAGCCTTTGAATCTTGATGAAAGTCATTAAACGAATAAATGGGTACTTTTTGGGTAAAATAGCAAGGCTATAGCCTTGAATTTTGATCAGTATCAATAAGTAAGTAATTGAGTACATTTTAACCAATATAGCAAGGCTATAGCTTTTGAATCGTGATGAAAGTCATTAAACGAATAAATGGGTACTATTTGGGTAAAATAGCAAGGCTATAGCCTTGAATTTTGATCATTATGAATAAGTAAGTACTTGAGTACTTTTTAGACAATATAGCAAGGCTATAGCCTTTGAATCTTGATGAAAGTCATTAAACGAATAAATGGGTACTTTTTGGGTAAAATAGCAAGGCTATAGCCTTGAATTTTGATCATTATCAATAAGTAAGTAATTGAGTACATTTTAGACAATATAGCAAGGCTATAGCCTTTGAATCTTGATGAAAGTCATTAAACGAATAAATGGGTACTTTTGGGTAAAATAGCAAGGCTATAGCCTTGAATTTTGATCATTATCAATAAGTAAGTAATCGAGTTCTTTTTAGACACTATAGCAAGGCTATAGCCGTTGAATTTGATGAAGGTCATTAAACGAATAAATGGGTACTTTTTGGGTAAAATAGCAAGGCCATAGCCTTGAATTTTGATCATTATCAATAAGTAAGTAATTGAGTACATTTTAGACAATATAGCAAGGCTATAGCCTTTGAATCTTGATGAAAGTCATTAAACGAATAAATGGGTACTTTTTGGGTAAAATAGCAAGGCTATAGCCTTGAATTTTGATCATTATCAATCAGTAAGTAATTGAGTACATATTAGACAATATAGCAAGGCTATAGCCTTTGAATCTTGATGAAAGTCATTAAACGAATAAATGGGTACTTTTTGGGTAAAATAGCAAGGCTATAGCCTTGAATTTTGATCATTATCAATAAGTAAGTAATTGAGTACGTTTTAGACAATATAGCAAGGCTATAGCCTTTGAATCTTGATGAAAGTCATTAAACGAATAAATGGGTACTTTTTGGGTAAAATAGCAAGGCTATAGCCTTGAATTTTGATGAAAGTCAGTTACTAAGGAATTGAGTACGTGTTAGGTGAGATAGGCAGACTACAGCCTGTGACTGTTGATCGAAGTCAGTGAATGATTATAGCAAGGGAATAACCTATGAATTTTGATCAAAGTCAGTAAATGAATAGTGGAGTATTCTCGTGTACCATAGGAAGGCTATAGCCTTTGAATTTTGATCATAGTCAGTAAAAGGATAATTGAGTGCTTTTCGGGTAAAAAAGCAAGGCTATAGCCTTGGAAGTTTGATCAAAATAATCAATGAGTAGTTGAGTGATATTTAAGGCAAAATACCAAGCCTATAGCTTTTGAAGTGTTATGGAAATTTCTACAAGAATAATTTAGAGGTTTTTGAGTGAAGTAGCAAGGTGTTAAACTTGGTGAGTGATGTAGCCTTGATACTTGCTGTAAATATAGAAAAGTATAAATGTATAATAGCAGGGATATAGCGTTTGAATTCTGATCAAAATCAATAAATGAAAATTGAGTACTTCTTGGGTAAAATTGCAAGGCTATAGCTTTTACATTGTGTTGAAAATTAATAAATCAGTAAGAATTTTGGTCAAAAGTGACAAAGGAGTAATTGAGTGAATTTTGGGTAAAAAAAGCAAGGATTTAACTTTTGAATTTTGAGGAAAATATATAAATGAGTAATCGAGTGATTTTGAAGTGGAAAAGTAAGGCTATAGCGTTTCAATTTTGATAAAAATTAATTAGTATATAATCGAGGGGCTTTTGATTTAAGAATTGCAATATTTACTTAATATCTTATTGATTACTTCTCTTCAAAATGCAAAGTCTATAGCCTTGCTCTTACAAAAAATGCACTGACTAGCGTATTGAGCAATTTTAATTAAAGGCTATAGCATTTCGTTTTGGCCAAAAATCCACGTAATAGTTTGTTCATCCTGGGAGGATATGCTAGGAAGTGGTATAGGAAGGG
This sequence comes from Cassiopea xamachana, assembly GCA_900291935.2. NCBI lineage: Eukaryota > Metazoa > Cnidaria > Scyphozoa > Rhizostomeae > Cassiopeidae > Cassiopea > Cassiopea xamachana. Next base: position 14,224,152 of record OLMO02000277.1, on the reverse strand, counting down.
TACTCTCAAGCGTAACTTATTCACCAAATAAACCACCTAGGTCTTTAATGACAATTTAGGTAAACCCAAGACTTGTAACGCTCCACAAGAACAATTAGAGCACTGAAATTTGGAAGGCTATGAAATCACTAACTGGTAACCTACACAAATAATATACTGGATGAATACAGAGGAAGAAAAAGAAGGGATTCTAATGGTATTGTGGCATATACAAGAACTGTTTAATTGCCTAGGAAGATGTAGAAACACTCTTCTTAAGAAACGTGATTTTTCTCAATCTTTGTCTTATTAGAAGAGAATAAAATTATGGCGACAGATTATTCTACACAAAAGACACTACTGATTTAACTAATTTCAATATCAAGCTAAATAAACGTTTACAATTTTAAAATAGAATTTATCTTCATAAAGATTATTATTGTGAGGCGATCCTTGAATGATACTGCCATGGATAGAAAAATATTAAGTAGGACAAGGCAGGCAACAGTTTCAGTAGTAGCGCAAACATGTACCATTCATGAAATTAGGTCAAAACGAAGGCAACGGTAGTTGAAAAAATAAAGCGTTCGATAAACATTGATCTTCAGTTGATGCTTGCTTGACTCAAGCACGACAAGGGAACTAATCGTAGGGGAAAACAAATCCGCTTTCTAAGTCTGCATTGTACTGTGTAGTTTGATATAATTATTGATGTCAGATAGGATGCAAGCAATTATCACTTAGGCCTCACAGAAGAGAGTGAGAGGAAAGAAGCTCAAATGCTGGTTGTGGCTGAAGGCAGCCATCAAAAGGCACTTACTGTTCATCTACCACAAAATGCAATGGGTAACTGGAACTAGTTCACATTAGTAAACATAAAAAGGTCTTCAGCAAAACATAATACGTGGAATAATCTATTGAATTTGGCAGTAAAAGCTAAACAATACCACAAATCATTGATGTCAGATAGGATCTTTCTCTGTGGTTGAATTTCTCCTATTGGTGCTGGTTTCACAAGCTTTCTTTTCCTAGTCAATATTTTCAGCTCTGTTTTTCTATTCTAAGCTCCATACTTTTACTTCTCAGAATAATAACTTAGGATATTAATTGTCAAAGTGCATTACTAATATACACCAGTTGGCTGTATTGTTAATCAACGTCTTAGCTGACACAACAAACAAGCCAAATCAGCATAGTGATTGCAAATACCAATTGAACTAGGTCTTACTTTCAAATAAGTCTTCTTTCTGAGATCCAAATTGAAATGGGCCTGCCATAGATTATACAAAGTAACCACCTACAATTTTTTCACTGTGCCAATAACTCATCAAGCTGAGCACAAGATCGCATTTCTAAGCTTTCAGCTTTGCGCAGCAAATCGTGATTGCCCCAAACACGCGCTTGGTAAAGCATCTCTTGCTCTAAAAATTGAGAGAGGAATATCTCTTACTAGTGGTTTATGGAACAAGTGCTAATGGTAAATGAAACAAGAAATTATACAAGAATGAAATGAGAAGAGCAAGCTTTTCAGAATAAATTAAACTCACTGTATTGCCTTTCCTTGTAGCAGTTAATCTGGATCTTCTCAATATAATCCCGTTCAATTTTTCTTTCTAGCTGCCTGAGATTTTCACCTTCATATGATTTTGAAAATGATTTCTGAAAAAGGATTGCTGCTAGTTATAGGAAAGTGCTATTCATTCTATGCTAACATACACACATCTGTACAACAATCAAGTATAGTTAACTTATAATGAAGTCATGACGTCAAGTAGTCATGTAGTAGTCAACAAATAAAAGATTAAAAGAGGAAGTCAAAAACATACCTGTACGAAATACTGTACTCTATACCTATTAGTTACTCTTGGGTGCACATAATTTCTTTAAAACAAGAAAGAAATTTGCATTTCAGTGATGAAACCAATACCAAAAATAGCATGTGTAAAGATAAAGTTAATCAGAAATATCAAAGATTTTGGCTGTTGTGACAACTATAATCAGATAGTCTTATTTTTCTCATTCTGGAACATTGATCTTGCTTTACTAAACAACTTTGGATGCATTTTTCATAACATAAATTATCTATTCTTATATTGACTTATTCAACTTCGCTAAAATTGATTGGATTGGCAACTATTTTATAACTAATGTAATTTAATTATTTTCAAAGCCAAATGAAAATTTCTGAAAATTTGCTAGTCCAAATCACAAATAAAATCCAGTCACTTGAAAATTTCCATCAGAACACTTTCTTTGTCAGAAGTAACATTAACTCTCTCAATTTCAAAACAGCAAGCCTTAAAGACTATGTCGGTTCCTGCAATACTCTTGAGACATCTCATTTCAAATCAGCTTTAAGAATGCTTCAATATTGACTAGCAGAAATAAAGATAGACAGTATGAATAAAATCAAAGTTGTACATACCCACTCTGATGGAAACTATATGGAGGATCTTGAACTAAAAGACTACTAAGTAATGAAAATGCGACTAGGATGAATATTGGAAGAAGCTGCATAATCGGGTAATATGCTGGAGGATTCTAAAATAAATAAATAAATAAATAATTTTCAGTCAACTAAAAACCAGAATTATAATGAGCAGGAGTAATGATACTCAAGAAAGAAAGAAGAGGAAATTTCATAAAGTACTGAAACTACAATGAAGAAAAGAAGAATGGGAATGGACACTAGTTCAAATTTTGGACTTCAATTTGTATAATTACCACCTTGACAGAAGACACATATTTCTGCATACCTCCCAATTCCATATTTTCAATGCAATAGTCTCATCAGTGGATTCAAGAATAGATCTAAAATCTGAGGTCTTCTTGCTGCTTCTCTTATAATTAAAGTGAAATATTTGATAATATCAAAGAAGCTATGGATAATGTATATAAACAGCTAACCTGTTCTTCTCTATGAAAGCCGGGGTGGTGATGGTGACGATGAGATGGCCGATTTCTACGATGTACATAAACTCGACCTGGGAAAACACACAAAAAAATGTTCAAAATCACAGAAAAATTGCAGTGTCAGTACTAGGGGAATCATCTAACAGTCCTAAACTCAATAAAGCTAGTAACACACTGCATGGGCTAGGAAGTAAGTAATAGCAACCAGTACAGTGGCAGTTATTAAGGGGGCAAGGAGGGCAAAGCGCAGTAGCATATTACCCTATTGTGAGAGCTCCTCCAATAAGTAATTCACTACATACAATTTATTTCCTTTGTATTTGTGTACTGTATTAATTTCTCTGTAACATTATTATTTCTAGAAGTAGCTTAGTTGCTTGCATTGAGAGATGTATAAATTGTAAGTAGCGAATTTAAAAGCTATGAACGGAACCTAACTGAGCCCCCCCCCCCAAGCTACCATCAAGTCAGCAAATGCTCAGAAAATGGTAGACCAAAGGCTAAATACATATTTTTTTAATAAGAAAACCACTTTTTCCTGAGCTTTAATGTTCTTGTGTGCTTTTTCCTTACAAAAACACATGCACTAGACAAGTACTTGGCTACTTCTAAAATACCAGGCAAACCTGGCAGCTCTACCCCCTTGATTTTTGTTGAAAAATCTCCACTGATCTAGTATCACTTACAAGACAAAAGTTAACCCCACAAAACCTCTTTTTCTGAGACTATTTACAATCATAATAAGATTATATATCAATGTTATGTAACACATTTAGTCATGTTTCCAGTTTCTACTGCTATTTTTATGGACATTGCTTTCTGGTAATCAAGAATATTATTTCTGATCCAGTGAGGCGTATTCAAGCCACCAGAAACTCTATCCATTCATACACTTTCCAAGTTACACTACCTAAACCACAAACTCTAGCTCACAAATCATCTTTCATTCCAAAAACTTCTCAATTAAGGAACTCATTACCATCCATCACTTTCACTGAGTCCTACAACTTATCCTCTTCAAATCTAACATCAACATACTTGATCTAGTCTACCTATCTACTTAACCTTTCTCCCTTTTCTTAGTTTTTCCTTTGTCAGGGCTTTGCTATAACACCTAAGGCCTTTCCCTGACATTACCTACTAAAAAAATCAAAATGAGAACACTGCCTTTGAGATAGCAAAGTAAACATATATTAAGTTCTAATATTACAGATATGACACTGTCACAAGATTAAAAATATTTGAAAGGCAGATTCATCTAACATAGTGCATTGAAATTTTGCTGAAATCCTGTGATACGTCAATTTCTATATTCAGGTGCTTCAGAATTATCAGACAGTACCTAAAATGAGCGTTAAGGTCATTTCAGTCAAATCTGCTCATTTTTTGTAGGGTAGGAAGAAAAGGAGAGAGATAGTAGGGAGAGAGAGTTCATCAGTACTAAAGGAGATATCAATCCAGTGTATGACACATAAAGTGAAGAGTACTGAAAAGAGAGGTCACTTCTCCTGGATAGCTGGCATCATGAAGTAGGAAGGTCATTTCCTTCTCTCATTTTCTTTACTGCAAATCGCTGCCACCAGTTCCATTATCACTACCGACTGAGCATTGAGTACCAATTCAGCTATCAGATGAGATGCTGCATGCATCAGGGGCTTTCTAGGCAGCAAACAGGGTGAAATGACTTAGATAATTACTCTTGATAGCATTACACTACCCACGAATGTGACAACAGCTGACCAAAAAACGATTAAAAAATCATACCTGTTGGATAGCCACCTCCAAAGAACATGTTGAAAATATCCTCAGGTGAGATATCTGAAAGAAGGTACAATTTCAAAACCCCATTTTTATATGACTGTATGTAATTAGTTGGTTTGAGGTAATAATAGATACCAATTAAAATCCCACAAACTTTGCTAAAATAATCTTGGCTCAAAGCTATGTTTAGAAACTCTTGCAACTATTCTAGGGAACTTGAATGCAATTTGGGTTAATAACAGAGCACCATACAGCTGCAGTCCATGCCCAGAAGAATTGGTGCACAAGTGTCAATTCACATGTGTACCCTCATTTGCACACATGATTACTCTTACCTATGTAGAGTTGCATGTGCTATCCAAGATTTTTCAATCTGCAAATGAGGGCACAATACAGAGTTTCTTGTTGGTGAAACATGTCAAATGTCTCATTTAAAACAAAAAAATCACTTAGCAGAGATATGAAAGCAAAAGGTGACAGTCCCTATTATTACAGTTGGGTAAACAAAGTCTGTATTTGGCATGTGCAACTGCACAGTTGGTAATGATGTTGGCATGGATAAGTATTGGCTCGTGCTGGAGATATTGAATGTGCGTGGCAGGGATGTGCAGATGGGGGGCATCACGCCCTCCCTAATATTTTAAAATTTGCAAGAAAGTTGATTAAAAGTCAGCCATGCTGCAAGAGAGTTAGTCACACTATTTTCCGTGAACACTCCCCAAAGGAAAGTGTCTCAGCACATCACTATTGTGTGGACATGTGCATGTGTGATTGCACATGTCTCTGAGCATGGAATGCAGCTGAAAAATTCCTAGGGCCTGTCCATAATACTGACAGTTGATTCATTAATAAAGATTTCATCATAATGTTCCTCTAATTCAAACATGAGACCTTTGACAACTTCAAAGATGCCTGCAATTGGTGCATTTTAAATACAAGTAATACAATAAAACAAGAATGATTCAGGTAAAAGACTTGATTGGTACAACCAACCTTCAAATTCCCTTTCAAACTCATTATATTGCCTTCTTCCTATACGTGACGGCTCTAAAGTCTCACCATATTCATCATAGCGGGCCTTCTTATCTGGATCACTTAACACAGCAAAAGCTGTTCCAATTCCTGCAAATGGCAGCTAGGATTTTAGGTTCATGAATAACATATCGTAAATATTTGTTTAGGAAATTCAAAGGAAATCCATCAACTAATGTTCAAATTGGAATGCACTGACAAAATATAGCACAGCAAAACAAAAGAACATCAGTTATCTTCACTAAATGCCATTACATATGCACAGCAATCTTTTGACTGCATTCAAGCCTACCACTAAAACAGCAACATTTGAGAAAAACCTTTCCATATATTATTGAACATACACTTTGACTGTATTCAAATAATAATTTGGGACAGTATTCCTATTTGGTATCAAAGAAAATCTATACACCTCTTTACAAAACACAGCATACCTCTTAGCAATAAAGGACAAAAAGCACTACTAAGTAAGATATTTTTGACTTGATTTTAACACGCTACATACTTTTAAAAGCTTCTGTAGCTCCAGGTGCTTTATTTTTATCTGGGTGAAATTGGAGAGCCAATTTTCGGTAGCACTTCTTCAGTTCTGCTTCACTAGGATTCCTTGATACGTTAAAGATTTCATAAAAATCTTTGCAATTTCTAATCCTGCAGAAAAAACACAAGTAATAAAATCCTTGAAAAGATTTATGACAAAAATTCTTTAATGCTCTGAACTGATTAGAACTTCCAAGGAAGAGTTGTTGATTTGAAAGCTCAAAAAATATTATTATGTGACAAATGAAGTTTTGATAATGAAGCAAAAAAGAGAAATTGCTACATTAAAAAATAAAAAACAATTAAAGACAGCTCTGACATATGATGGCTTAGAAACAATTGCATAATCTTCCTATGTCTTCATCAGATTATTGAATTTCTAAGTTGTGCTTATCTTTTAACAAAAAATAAACAAATGAAATATGTATAACACAAATAACAAATGAAATATGTGTATGAATGAACTATATAAACATACAAAACACTCAAATTGCTTCATCTTTCAAATGAGAGAATGACTCTGTCAGATAAAGCTTGCTGTCATATCATTTCTATCAACTTTGCAATCTATGCTCAGGGTCTCCCCCGGGAACACCATATGATGGATACTTCCTGCCATGATTTGATTAGCTGTGCCACAATTGCAAAATCAAGCTGGCAATGGGCTTGCATATGCGATACACAAAGCTGGCAGTAAAACAGTCAGTGGTCCGGGAAGAAAATCTATATACTTTTCTGGCATGGCACTGAAATAGCCAAGAACCAAAACATCGTGATTACGTATCTACATGTTATAGCAATCAAATCATAACAATAAACAATACCTCTCTACTGCTTCCACTTGCTCCTTTGTATAATCATCATCAATTGATGCTCCAGAAGTTGACTTACCCTCTGACCTTGTCCGTTTTCTGCTAGTGCTTTCTTCTGTACTACCAGTTGCCGAGAACCCATTTTTCTCCATTGCCTCTAACAGACCTATCAAACAAAAGCTCCTGCAATGGTGAAAAGGAACATTAAACAAATAACTACTATAAATCCTCAGACTAGCTCCCTGGTGGCTTATTTATTTTTTGGATTTTTGCATGGGGGCTGATTTGAAGGGAGCTTATTTGAGGGGGCTTCAAAAATTTTTCCAATTATTGGTCAAATTCCAGTTGAAACTTTTCAATGAACAATAATAGTTAATGGCTACTGCCAAAATAATGTGTCAATAAACTCAATATTTGTTCTACTGTGCTAGGAAGGGGGTCAATTCACGGATTTACTTATGATAAAATATACATTCAGGTGATTTCAAGAATTCTAATTTCCAAAGCAATTCCCATTTTCTACTGCTATTTGCATGGACATTGCTCTCAGGAAATCAAAAATATTATTCCTGATCCAGTGAGGCAAGTTTGAACCACCAGAAGCTCCACCTATTCACACCCTTTCCAAGTTACACTACCTAATCCATGAACTCTAGCTCACATATCATCTTTCCTTCCTAGAACTTCTCAACTGTGGAACTCATTGCCACCCACTACTTTCCCTGAATCCTACAATTTGTCATCTTTTAAATCTAACATCAACACACTTGATCTTATCTCCCTCTCCACTCAAACTTCCCCATTTTGTCAGTTTTTCCTTTGTTGGGGCTTTGTTATAGGCCCCACAGCCTTTCCCCTACATCAATTACTGTAACAAAGAGAGTATGTTGTAGAGCACAACAAAAACTGAGCAATGGATTTGGCAAAGCTTTCCCAATTTAAAATATTACCATTCTGAATATTAGCAGTTCACTTCTCAGATAAAAACATAAAACAAGGACTTGCAAACTATGATGACTTCAACTGTAACTTTTGCTAAATGTGCCAAAGCCCAGGAACTCCGGAGAAAAGTGATTATGGATGTCACCAAGAAGCACATACAGATCAAAAGAACTTGATGATGAGGCCTGACAATAGGTCATAGGCTCTAACTGAAATGGTTGACACTATAAACAAATTGTCTAGATCACAGTGAGTTCAGGAATACAAATTGCATTCTAGCACTACATAAATGCTACATTTTCCCTGTAGGATCCAACCATTATGAGCCCCCAACAAACAGCTGGCTGAGTAGAAAACTCTTTTTTTGTCTTGCCAATTACACTTTTTATTATGGGTCAACTGGCCCTACTAAAATACAGCTGGACAGTCTACTCAATGTAAAAAACAGCTGCAAGTGCTAGTTAATGTAAAAGAAAAGCTATATAACTAAGCAGAAATGATTCATATTCAGAGGCCCCAAGCTGCAGAATGGGCTCTCGGTGGAGTGCAAGCAGAGTTGTTCCTTGAAAAATGTCAAAAAACCTACAGATGCCACTGTAAATAGGTGCTTTCCATGAGGTCATTTTCCTAATAACCACTATTTTCTTGCTTGTGGTTATTGTAACATAGTTTGAGCTTTTATTGTAGAGTGATAAAAGTTTGGTCATTGTCTGTATCATACCTTTCTAGCTTTACGAATTTAATTTTGCAAAGAACGGGAGCCATTAAAATCAGCATTGCTTCATTTATTCATCAAATAAATGAAAATGATATTAAGATGAAATAATAAAACTGCAACCCTTGCTTTCATAGAATTGATAGATATATAATTTTCAATGACTTTAAATACCAAATTTATCAAACTTTTGCTCTAGGACACCTCCAAATAGCCCTCCTATCTTATTCTAGTTTAGAAAAGATGATGTTATTACATAAAAGCCAATCATAGGCCTAAGTCCATATGCAGAAATTGGCTTGGCCTAGTGTAATAAGACTACAACATTCTCATTTGCAAAACGGTACAGCTCTTACCACTTGCATCCTTAAGTGGATATAGACGAAGAGATTTTTCTAGAAACTTTTTCGCTTTGTCTCTATTTCCAGACCTGAGATGTTTCTTTGCAATTTCCAAGCACTTTTCTGCTTCGTCTCGGTTGCTCTCCATTTTTGAGTCAGTGACTTTATGCGAACAGCGAACAACTTCAACAATACTGATGCACCTCCGCAACTCACGGCAACTACGCAGTACTATTACGTCATCTACATAAACAAGCATGCGGAAGCATGTACATCGCTTTTTGTAGAGCTTCCAATAACATTTAGAGTAAGCAGCTGATCATGAATAGAGGGTTACCCATTCTTAGTACTTTCTAACATAATTTTAAGTCAAAAGTAGACGGTATTTTAGGTAGAAGTAACCGGCGATTTATCACTGGTAGCCGCACTCTATTGCAGATTTTTGAAAAATTCACCATCTGTTTCCGCTTGTTAAGCCCCCCAACCCCCAACTAAGCAACGTTGAAGAAAATCCAACCCCCCATTTTACTACCCTAATGGTTTCAAAATTTTAAAATGGATAAGAAAATAAAATACAGTGAACGCACATCAATACTAACAGGCAAGGGAATGAAAACAAACCATATACCTCATACCCATACAATGTTAACAGCAAACTGCAATAATTTTGAAATATTTGGGTCCCCACACTGTCCATTGAGCATTGACCCCCCATTTATCAATAGCCTCCCTTAATTTATGCATCTTTGGCAAAAATTCTCCTAATTACGCCCCTTACTATTCGGTATCAAAGGTAGCTGTCGTCTGGAGTTGTTGGAGGACCGAGAGGTTTTCACTGCTCCCATTCATTTTGGGACTCCCTAAACTTAAAGTAAACTTGCATTTCTTTTTGTGCTCAACTAGATCTACCTCGAAAATATTTCCCACCTACAACAGTTTGGAATTCATTTACTTTCGAGTCAAAACACCGAAAGAAGAAATGTGACTCATGTCAGAAAAATACTTAGCAGAATACATTGCAAAATGCTTTCAAAAAATATACATTGGCCCAAAGAACAACTGGGCGCTATAGTTTTTGACAACCACTTTTGAGCATGTATTCAATTCAATAAGCAATAATGCAACTAGAAATGTTCGATGGCAGAGGTCCAGTCCACGAAAAGGGCACAGCAAAGCTTTTATGAAAATTGACCTTTAAATGCAGTTTCCCAGATTCATACAACACAGAAATGCAACGAAAGCTTTACTGCTCCTGTTACCTATAAGTTCACTGAGCATAATCAACATATTTTCCAAGGAAGAGGAAGGAGACAGGAGCCAGGGGAAGAAGTCCCGGAAGTTTTTTGGACCACGCTGGTGAGTGGCCAAGCGACCCAGCCAGTTTCATTAGCTTAACTGAAGTTAAGCATGGCTGTGTACGGTCAGAAACTGGATGGGATGAACAACCAAAACAGCTCACTCCGCTGTCCTTCGGAAGGGACGTTAAACTGGGGGTCCCATGCCTGGATGCGGCATGCATAGTAGGCCTAAATTAGCTGAAAAGCTAGGTATAACAGCCTACTCAAAATAAAGTAAACAACAACAACAACGCTTATACATCTTGGGGAAACGTCTTTTTTATAGAGAGAAGACTACCACAAAGGGCACTTTTTCGTGCTGAAATGTGTACGGACCTAGACCCCCTGGACCCCAGTAATTGTGGTCCTGATAGGTATGAATCTCACACTGACTGCTGGCAACTGCGTTTGAATAAGTATTGAATTTAATGAGGTTGAATGTCATAAATCTTATTATATACCAAATATATGAAAGCAAATTGTACAGAGATTAAGAGAGAGATAGAGCAGTGAAAGCAAGTCAAATATAGTGCCATAAGCAGTTAGGATTAACACGTGGAAGAACGCAAAAGAACCTATCTCTCAACTTCATATATCACATATTCAAATTTCAAGGCCCCTATAAAGTGGTGTAGAGCTAGACCAATTACTAGGGGGCCTCAGCTAGCGAGGTGTTGAACTAGGTGAACTCTGAAAAACTGCAAACAAGCCAGCCTGCATCTTACAGTTGCTTCCATTTTTGCTGTGAGCTGAGTGTCCACAAAAAGAAACAAAATGGTAGCGTTTGCTCAGTGGAGTAACGCAAGGTGTGCACCTGTAAGCACAAAACCAAGTCAAAAGTCAAAAAAGTCAAAGTCCTTTCCCACGCCCAATGGCGCATAGGGCGGCGCCTATCTCCGTTTCTATAGCCTTAGGCCACGCGTCTGCGAATGCAGTGAAAGCTACAGCGGGGACTGGTCCACTGGTAGCTCCGCGAGTTTAACTTTCCCACTCCATTCTCATATTTCGAGCGCCAGACGAGAAGGCAGTGAGTATCATTTTTAAAGTCTTTGTTATGACTCGGCCGGGGCTCGAACCCACGACCTACCGGTTGTGAGGCAGACGCTCTACCACTGGGCCATCAAACTAAGGGCCCTCAAAAATAAGGGCCCCGAAAGAGCCCCAGAGAACTTTCTCGAAAAGGTTGGCTTAACTACTTAACTTGATTTAAATTCAGTTAAGTATAATGGCCTGAAACTGCCCTGTTATGCTGTGGTATGCATATTGGACGGAAGTCTCTTTAAAAGAAACTTATTTCACTACCCAGTTCTGTCATCTGCTCATCTGTCATCTCCAACATGTTTTAGCAAGACCAAAGCCCAAAGCCCCCCCAAAACTATTCAAAAATACAATTTTGGGGACTGAGCCCCCTGAGCTCCTCTAGCTGTACACCACGTCACTAATATCAAAGAAAGTGAACAATGAAGGTAATGCCAATTAAACTCTAGAATACATGACATACAGCTACGTCATCTTTATAGTGATTGGTCAATACGTTTTCCTGGTGGTCAATACGTTCTGGTGGGCAAATAAACGCATTGACCGATTATGATAATGACAACGTAATGGTCATGCCACGAGTTCTACAGTCATATTCTTAAGCACAATAACAGCTATGATCCAAAATATCACATTGGAACTTCTTGAAATGTTCTATATAAATTTAACCATGTCTTATCAGAAAACGCCGACAACCAATAGGGATTGTCACAGACGGACACTAAACTTAAATAAAACAATTCTATATAGCTACTACCTTAACAAATACGACAACCACAAACACTGTAAACGAAGGGGGCCTAATAGCTACTACCTTAACAAACTTATATTTGTCATAATTAGGAAACGGTCCCAATCAAGCATTGGACTAATTGGCACAAAATGAAGCCACATATACACGTAAAAATATTAATCGCAGATGACTTAATAGGGAGATGTCCTGTTCCTAGAAACATAGCAGATATATGCAGTTCATGCCCGGTGGCATGTGCGATCGCACGTGCAAAAGCTACAGCACAAGTGAAAAGATAGCCCGTGTCAACATTACTGTTATCCGTGCAATCGTAATTGTCAAATGCGAACTTCCTATATATATATATATATATATATATATATATATATATA
>OLMO02000277.1:14173904-14211563 GCA_900291935.2 Cassiopea xamachana | reverse complement strand
TATATATATATATATATATATATATATATATATATATATACCACGTCTCGTTGATCCTGTATGAAGATACTCTTTTAAAAAATCTCATATTTTGAATTATTATTCGTCTAGCATAGGATTTGCAAAAATGCTCAACTTGGACATTGGAATCTTGTATCGCACGTGCAAGTCTATATAATTCATAGAGCTATCGTCAGGGATGAGCCGATGGGGGTGTGCGGGGCATCATGCACCCCCAATATTCACAAATCTGTAAGAAAGTTTGTCAAAATTCAGCCATGCTGCAAGAGAGTTGGAAACAGTATTTTCCGTGATCTTTTGTTAGATAGTAAAAACAGTTGGTCAAATGGTCAAAACGCCCCCCCCCCCCAACGGAAAGTGTTTCAGCACATTACTAGTTATCTTTCGTGCACAAACCAGCACACGTGCGATTTGATGTTCACGCACAACTTTTTCTGGGCATGGACTGAATAAGTATATAACAAACCCAACCCTTCACAACGAGCAAGAACAAATAACACGACACAAGGCATGGAAATTTCTAACGACACGATTCTAGACCTTATTCTAGCTACAGAAGGTCCTTAAAAGTTTCTTATACAACATATATAAATCAAGTTCGCCTTAAAACACAACGGTATCGTTTAGTGAAATAACTATCGTAAATCTGCTTTCGAGATAAATAGCAGTCACAGAGAATGTAAAGCGTTTTGGTTACTCCATGTAGAACGACGAGCAACTTAGCATTCATGGGTTTCTAGAATAAGGTCTCTTGCAACTTGGTTTCTTATGAAACAAAATGAATTGTATCGTTTGAAATTTTTGACAACATAAATGACCTTTGATTATAACAAAAGACAATAAATTGAATATTCATACTTCGGACCCATTCAAAAAGTACGGTAGCTCAATTTCACCTATTTTTGGACCCTCTCCCCCTTTTCGCTTTTGCACATTTTCATGGTACCCCTCCCCCCTTTTCGCTTTTGTACACTTTCATGGTACCCCCTCCCCTGAGCGTCGGTATTTCAAGTCATCACACCCCCGTCTAAACATTTGCTACTATTGTTTATCGCAGTAATGTCAAAGTTTGCAGAATTTGATACATACCCAAGAACTCTAAAAATTATTAAATGTTTGTATAAACATCAATGAGAATGCGATCTTGCGTGTATAATCTTTAAAAGACTGTATTATTTAGGATACTTTGCAAGTAATTACCGTTTTAAAATTACATGGACATACACACATCCCATAAAGAGCCCCCTCCCCCTTGTTGTACGCATTGTTGTGTCCCCTTCCCCTTCAGAGCATACGTACTTTTCGAATGGCCCCTTATAAAGAAAGTAAGCAGAATACGAAGTGAAGCAATTGAGGAATAACTAAACTACAAAATTGAGCACTATAACTATCAAAGAAAGAATAATGTATGCCTCTACTTTTCGTTTATAGATAATAGATTTTGGCTAACACGATATATCGAGTAGCATAAACTAGGGTTACAAATCATAAACAATAGCTACGTTGCGAACTTTCCAAAAAGATATTGTAGCCAAACAATTATTAGCCAACATCATAGCACCTGCAAAGAACAAAGGAATACAAAATTATTGAAAAACGTAAAGGTAGTCCCGTATACTTTCGTACGTAGGGGATTGCCTGCTAGAGAGGACACTTATCCTGAGCCATCGGCATGTGAGGTAGGGAGGCCAGTTCCTTTCCTCGTTGCCTTTCTCTCTTCAGTGTTCCCACTGGGTACCCATTTGCTGCTGGGTGAACAGCGGGCGAGCGTACAGTCAAGGCATCGAGTCGGGGTCGAACCGTAGACCTTCCGCATGGGAGGCATGCGCTCTAACCACTATGCTACTTCGCTCTTACAAAATGATTAGTCAGAAAAAAATTTATGTGACTCTCTAAGGCAAGGGTGGCCAAACAGCAAGAGGCTAAGAGCCACATTCTTTACTGTGATACTGCAAAGAGCCACATCATACTCATGGGGACACCTAAGTATCACCCCATCTTTTCCTCTCACTCGAATATACCTTATTGAACTCAAGTGACGTAAACATATATAAGAAACACAAACTTCAACATGAATGTAGGTGCAGCATGAAACCGGGCAAAGAGCCGGGCACATGCGACTCGCGCGCCGCAGGCTGGCCACCCCATCTCTAAGGCATAGCAAGTATGGGAGAACACAGCTTTAAGTAATGTTTAGAGTAAACCACTGGTCATAAACAATATGGAGCTATGTTCCCAGTGGTGATTTCTAAAAATTTTAACAAGGGGGACTCTAGGCAAAACGAAGCCCATGTTTTGTGTGTGGCCCAGCGACAACCACGCCCATATTTTCAAAGATGGAAATATCATAATTTAGTTTAATAGTGATATAGTACAATCAATAATAAGAAATGCCTCAATAACCATCTAGCAGTGCACAATTGATCATAGCACTTTGGAAGCAAGGCCAATGAACCATGAAAAGCCATGCCAATTCAAGAGTTTTAGGAGGCTGAGCCCCCAAGATAAGCCGAAATTTTAACAAGGGGGCTCCGCCCCCTTGAGCCCCCCTAAAAATCACCCCTGTATGTTCTTCGAAGGGCTGCAAGTATGTTGTGTAATTTTTACATAAGTTAAACTCGACCAATCATTTAATCATACATCATAATCCTTCAGCAAAAGAAAACAAACAAAAGCATTCACATAAGCTTACTTCCAAAGAAAAAAGAAAATAACAGATATTAAACTGGTCTACCAGGAGGTCATAATTGAGGATCATTTAACTCTAACTGGATTTTACTTCACTGGCCTAAAAGCTAGGTATTCATTTTTTGTTTGAAAAGATGCTTATAACTCAGAGTAGACAGTAGTTTAGGCAGAAGTAGCCAGCAATAAATCGCCGGTAGCCACCTATTGCAAGCCACTTCTATTTCCTGCGGGTTGCGTCATGCTCTCCCAGAGCTTAACCTTGCTTTGGGGTCTTGCAACGTACCGCGCTCCCGGTACGTTGTAAGACCTCAAAGCAAGGTTCTGAGTGGATTTTGAGAACTTTTCATGAAGCTTTGTCATTAGAAAACAAGCCAATAAATATGATTTTCTCATACCACAAATAATCTCTGAATACATTACCAATCAACAAGTTATCTTTGAACAATATGCATGCCTAATTTCACAATACCACTATATTAAACAACTGTATCCAGTTAATATTCCCAGACCGTTCCCTAATACGATGGACTTTCCAGGGCTGGAAATAGAGCATGACCAAACAATCGTAGGTCGGAGGCACATCCTAAAATCCGGAATTAGAATAGAGGCACTTTTAAACTTTTCCTTTTGCCTCTATCGATAATATTTTGAAAAAAAGCTTTGACACTCTGTGGGAATTCTGTCAACAATTTTCATTATCAAAGACATTAAACAATCTTTTTCTGCATGGGATTTTCAGAGGAGCTTCCTGGCTTTTCCAGGTTTACCCTGACACTCAAAATATACCCTTTTTCCAGGATATCCAGAACTGTTCTAAACCGTGCAAAGGACTTCGATACTCCATATGATTTTATGACTCTTAGTGGCAATCCATTGGAACACAAATCTTGATGACTCTGATCCAAGCGCGATACTACTATGCAAAATCAAGGTGAAGAATTTAATGGCTATCCTTTTGACAATTACCTGAGAATTTACTCCTCCTTTTCTGAACCAACAGACGATTTTGGAAATCCATTCTGCATGAAGGTAACGAGCGCCTTGCTAGCGGCTTCCTCTCGTGCTGCCTCAGCTGAGTTGCCAATACCATGGAAAACTATTCGAGGGACTGAAAACACAGCAAGGTGGCTTGTATATGGATCTGCCTCTGTTCTCTACAAAAAAAATAAATTTCATATCATTTTCTTAAAGGTAACCAACTCAAGATTAGCACTATAGAAGAAAAGACAGCTTGTTAAGTTAAATATTTCTGTCCTCGGCACTGATAAGATATTGCTAAACAGCTGATCACTTACTTTCTAGAAGAAGGCCACACATATAAACCAGATGAAATTCTAAATAAACCAAATACCCATATTTGCAATCCTTTAACACTACTATGGCATCAACATCAAACAGATAATCTGACATGTAGTGCCAACTTCTGACAAAATTACTAAATAGTCTTTATGTCTAATTATGAAGCTTAAAATAAGAGGCATTTCACATTTCTAATATCTTAATAGCATCTCAAAATCCCTCGCTCATACTTCAAGCAAAATTAATGCAAAATGAAGAGCTTATGAAATTCAGTGAATAACATCAGCCAAAACGCAAATGTCCTTTCTTGTCGCCAGGATTATTTGCCAATCTTAGGTATTTGATTTGATTTAATTTCAGTTTAAATTCTTCATGCAGGATACAGGTACACAATTTTTAAGACATGGATATACATATTCCCCCTGTTTAAAGTAAAGAAAAATAAAATAGAAAAATTAGAAAAATATAGCTCTCGTCTAACAGGTCTAACTAGACAGCGAACATATATTTAGCCAACAACCGAGATGTAATATGTTAGTGACACAAAGCAGTATTTCAAATTGAGAAATTACAAAACTGCCAGCCTACCTTTCCATAGTCATTATACAATATCTTCAATCCTTCACGATCAACAATGCTCTGTAACTTTTCGATGCTTGAGCCCTGGGAAATCTCCCCATTTTGCAAATTAACGTGCGCCTTTACTGGGGCACCTGGAGCCCTGTTTAGCATCTGCACGGCTGGCTTCTCCTCGAGCACTTTGCCTATTGGATTCGATGCACTTTTGGGCATTCCAATTGCAGCACTCATGTACGCCTAGCAGAGAAGTACAAAATTCAAAGCAGAATGCTTCAGCTGATTGTTTTACATGTTTTTTATAAGAAACCTAGCTCACAGCCTAGAACTAAAAGTTTCTTAATTTTTGGCAACATTGTAGTTTTAAAAGTTTGCAAAAAGTTTCTTAATTTAGCGAACTAAATTGCTGTGAAAGGGTACACAAAAGATGAATATAGCAAACAATTTGTCTTATAACAAACAAAGTGCTCCAATGCAAGTTGAATTCTAAAGTAACGTCACGCTCACATTGCTTTGCTTTACGTTGAGCCAGGTAATGATTTCAATGTACTATTTGTCTAAGGTTTCTTATCTCTTTCCTTGTAATTCTAAAAGTTTCTTAAATTTTAGGCTGTCTAGTAATAGGTTGCTAATAAACTGGTTTTTACAAAAAAAACGTGCATGTGACAAATGAACGAATTCTAGATTTCTAGCCATTGACGGTAGTTTGAAAATACATTCTTTTTCCATCTCTTTAAGGATTAACTGATCTACACATAATTTTCAATGTAGATCTCGTCTTCAAGACATACGAAATGGGCCTGGTTTATTGCCTTCCGATGGCATTCACATATTGTGAATCCTCGGATAAGCCCCCATGGGAGTGTATTTATTCTTTGGATTTATGCAGGGGGGGCTTATGCAAGGGAAGGGCTTATCGAGGGGGACTTCAAAATATTTTCTGGTAATTGGTCATATTCTATTTGAAATCGACATACCTGTAAGCTACTTTTTGATGCTACAAATAAAACCGATGGGGTGTCTTTTAAAGGACATACGATTTTACTTTGACTAATGGTTGCTTTTTCTTTCGTAACTCTATTAGGCAATAATAAAGTCTCAAATAGCTACAGTCACATGCTTGACTGGGGGCTTATTAGAGGGAGGGCATATTAAAAATTTGTGGTTCTAGGGTGGGGGCTGTTTCTGGGAGGTTGATTCGAGAGTTTACCCTCGTCAATTATACACGGAAATAAAAGAGGAAGTTAGGATAAACAATATGCAAAATTTGACTCTGCTGTGTAGGAGACTAAATTGGAATGACTTCACCAGATATAATGACGTTTACCCCAGAGTAATTCTGGGGTGGGGGCTAAGGCGAGTATTAATGTAATCTACATAAAACGTAACTGCAGGCAAATTACGATAGTTCAGTTCAGGTCACATCAGTTTGCGCAATTTTACTATCTACTACTACATGCAATATAAAGAGTATAGGTTAAACAAAATATGATATACTACTTCACTAAGAGATGTTGATATAAATAAATAATATAATCTAAAAATACATTGAAAAATATACAACAGTAACATGAATATGATGGAAGGGAATTGCTTGAAGGGGAATTTCTTAAGGAGGGGCTCTTTCAGTAGCTAGGCTAATTGAAAAGAGAGCACCCCCTTGTTAGCACAAGACAATTAGCTTATACTCAAACAATATTTAAAATTCTAAAATATTTCCTAAACTTAGTGAACTTCTCCATGGTAGTTAGAGCTATTGCACAATTTGCAATGAAGTGTCCCAAAGCACAATGACAAAAATAGTCACAAAATCTAGCATTTATTTAAGGGCCTTGCAAAAAAGGTACTTTAGTGTCTATTTAAGAGACTCTAAATGTAAGATTCTATTTAATGGGCTATAGAAAAGAGCCAAATATAAAAAACTAAGAATATAAAAGATGGAAAATGCATCATGCCTTTTTCACCTCGTTCTCTGATTCTCTAATCTTCTCCTGATCAATACCACATATCTTCAAAAGGGCGTCTGCTGCATTTCGTTTAGCTTCCTTTTTGGTTGATCCAATCCCAGTAGCAACAAGCTCTTCACTATTACCAATTGATACCTATCAAATTTGGGACAATATTGAAAACAAAATTTATCTACAACATATAAAATATATGGTCATATTGGTTCAATCATGGGGAGGGGTGGCAAATTGCCCTAGAGGTCTCATAACACCCAATTCTTCAAGGTCTGGGAGGCCTCATAAAGTAAACCAGCAGCAATTTTCTAAAGGTAATTTCTAGACTCTGAAAGTTTTTTTGCTCGCTTCACTTGAAAGGGGCCTCTTCCTTCTTTTTCCCCAGTGCCTCTAAATTCTCTCAGTGGCCCTGGTAATGACCAAGCAATTTAGTCCAAGACTAGCTTATTACATTTTTAGTACAGCACATGAATAGTTTTAGGCCAGTGGGGGAAGTTCTTGCCCAACATGTATCTTTGTAAGAAGACTTTGGCACACTAAATCATCTATGGAACTGAAAATGTGGTCTTACTCTAGAGGTGCTAATACTGTCCTTCACTTCCATCAAAGTTGGGAGAGGCTACACCCCCTTTCATTCCAAAGGTGGGGGCATAGTCCCCATGCCTGCTTTCTCTACTCCACTAACCTAGAAATGTAATACTATGACTAAAACGGAGCAAAAAATTCTGGCAATACCTGCATCTCAAATTTCCTCTCGTTTTTATTTCCTATCTCTTGAAGCAAACTGTAAGATGGAGCCGGCTCCTTTCTGGATTGCATCAGTTGTGTCAAGTAAGTAACAGGGTCAAGAAATATATCAATAGTGCGCTCAGGTTTGTGGTTCTTCTTCTTCTTAGATTTTTTGTGATATTTGGGATAGTGTTTTTTGTTTCTTTTACCTGGAAATGGTAAAATAGAAAATCAGTCAAAAAATGTGATATTATCTATATAGTCATGGGATTTATAGTTCCAAGAACAGGGTTGGCAAAATCTAATATTACAGGACCCTATTCATTGTGAGGCACTGATTCCATCAACTTAGCCAATAAAGCATTAAGTCAAGAGATGGAGCAAATGAATTAACACACAAAAATGGCATACAATGGCCTTGTTCTGAAATAATTTATTATTAGGGCAACCAGAAATTGACTTTATAATTGGAATTAGTTATCTTACTTTTTTGTGACTCTGAACCTTATTTTGATGCCACAAATTTGCCTAAGTTTGTAGTAGGTACAATCCATATTATTAATAAACGATACTACACCATTTCATTAGTGCACATTTTGACACTATACTAGTGTCATCCTCAGTACAGCAAAGAAAGACAACTAAATGAAATGATTTAATACTAGAAAAACATAGAATATGCAAAAGATAATTCATGCGGTAGAAATGGAAATCAGAACATAAATGGAAACAACTCCATGATGATGGAAAATATGGGGAAGCAAGATCCAATGGTCAATTCAGAAATAAGTGGAGATTGGAAGATATTTCACTTACTATTCAAAATTTTGACTTTATTGACCAAAAAAGTGTTGAATTTTAACTGTACTTTTTCCTGCATTTGTAATTTAGACATTATTGACCTAAAAACTTGATTTTGATTTTATTTTAACCCATAAAGTTCATCCAATTGGGATTACACCCTGTATAAAGGTATTTTTTGGGTGTTTCACATCACCCAAAGATTGTAAAAAAATTTTGACTTTATTGACATTTGGTCACCCTACTGATTATAAGAGAGATATACTATAAGTTTATCATCACCATATAGGGACTCACCACATACATTAAAATGAACTGTATTGAATTCCAACACTATAGAGAGCATTAGTGTCATACCGTTAGGTACTTCAAGGAAATGTTTCAAAATACACAGACAAACCAAAGTGAGATGAAACACTTTGAAGTACAAAACAAGCAATAAAGTTCATGATCAGAGTTGATTTAAAAGCTTACTTTCATCAGGTAAGGATTTAAAATCCTCAGCATTTGAAAGAAGCTCCAGCATCTTCTTGGCAGCAATTCTCTTTGCAAGCCTCTTCCCTATTCCTTCGCCAGTTGTTTCATGCTTGCCAACAGAGCACTTCACAGAGAATCTCATAAGGTGTGAAGGCCCAGCAACAGTGATAACATTATATGTTGGCTTTAGGGAGTTTCTCAGAGCCAATTCATAGAGCTTTGCAACATCAAAGCTAAGAGATAAGAAAATCAAGGTCATTACATGTAAAGAAAAAACAAGAAGCTGTAAGAAATGTTCCAGATGTTCTGAAGAGTCATTAAGTTAGTACATATGCACCAAAATGGTAACAATTTGACCCCCTTCCCCCATCACATGCACATGTATGCTTACTACAACCCCTCCCCCATTGCATACATACTCTTACCCATCTGACCCCGCCATTTCCAATGGGAATTTTTAAAATATCCAATCAATAATTCAATAAAGAAATGACAGTAAAACACTTGAGAGACTGGGAAATAATCATAGCAAATGTTTTGCAAAACAGTAATGAAAGTCATCACCAAAGACTGCAAAGTATGATAAAAGTACCTTGCATATGAAAATATAACAAAATACATGCAAAAAGGGGCTTCTTTGTCTACATACTTAAAAGTGTCAGTCTCCCTCCCCCCTGTACATATGGTGTACACTTTTGCTTGACCCCTCTTCCCTTGTGCATACATACTAAATGAATGACCCTTTAGTCAATTGACACACAAAAAATTATAAAGATTTATTTTTTCAGGGTTCATATGCCTTTCCTTCAAAATTAGTATCACCTGATCTTTTCAGTGAAAATGATACAGATTTTGCAAAAAAGGTGCAAAAAGGTATCATTTCCTCCTGATTCTATTGGCTCTTTATCAAAGCAATATAGCTACTACTTTTGGTTTGTTTTGTTTGTTTGTTTTTACTTTATTTTGAGTAGGCTGTTATACCTAGCTTATTCAGCTAATTTAGACCTACTATGCATGCCGCATCCAGGCAAGGGATCCCTAGTTTAATATCCCTTCCAAAGGACAGTAGAGTGAGCTGTTTTGGTTATTCATCTGGAGGTCGCCCATCCAGTTTCTGACTGTACAGAGCCATGCTTAACTTCAGTTAAGCTAATGGAACTGGATTGGCTGCTTGGCCACTCACCCTACTAACAAACAAACACATAGCACAAGAACCAGAATGAATCATGGGATTCAACTTATTTTTCTAAATAATAACATCAAATGAGCAGCATGGTGGTGCTAGCAGTGCATACATAAAAGTCTTTGTTAAAGAAATGAACTGCATCTCCCAACAAGATGTAAGGGCTTAGACTGAAGGACAAGGTTTGACATGAAATTTTCCATTATTTTCCATGACTCTCACTGCCTTTCACTGACCAACTTAAAATGTGATATCTTCCATTCATTTTGCAAATTTTGTGAAACACTGCTACCTTGCTAAATTAATTTGTCATAATGTTTGCCTAATTTGGAGCCAAACATCCTTACTAGTACTTAAAACACTAGGCATTCTTGTTAAAATATTTTTACACACAAGTGCCATTGGACAATATAAGTCTTTGCTTTGTAGTGTTCCCCCAGAAGCATCAAGAGCATGCAAGCTATGGGTCAGGCAGAAATTGAGTAATAATCATTGAGGACTAAACAAACCGGTGTGATGGCCCAATGGTTAGAGCATCTGCCTCACAACCGGTAGGTTGTGGGCTCTAGCCCCGGCCGAGTCATACCAAAGACTTTTAAAATGGTACTCGCTGCCTTCTCTTCTGGTGCTTGAAAAATGAGAAAGGAGTGGGGAAGTTAAACACGCAGAGCTACCAGTGGACCAGCCCCCCGCTGTAGCCTTCACTGCATTCGCAGACGTGTGGCCTAGGGCTATAGAAACAGAGATAGGCACCGCCCTATGCACCATTGGGCGTGGGAAGGACTTTGATTTTTTTTCACTTTTTGACCAAATAAGGTTTTTGAAGGGTTGTCAATCAATTGTGTCAATTGGTCTGCAAGGGCATCTTTTAGGAGAAAAGTGATCACCTTTGTAAAACAAACATGTCTGTGGAATACTCATGTACAAACCAGGGGCTTAAGTGAATTTTAGGTACCTACTTTATCATTGACATTAAGACAACTGATCACCCTCATTTGAAGATAGCCCATTGTCTTGAAAGAAAGAACTTGGAAATTAAGAGACACCATAAATAGCTACCTTGTGATAAACAAACTTATGTTTGTTGTAAAAATATCATAGTACTTACCCTTGATCATTTTCATCTTGGCCATTAGCTTCATCACTCTGTGATACTTTCAAGAACAGCTGATCTCTTGTTGCCATGAGGGCCTTTCTTGCAGCATCATTTCTTGCGTCCTGTTTTACTTTACCTTCTCCAACAAATGACTGTCCTAAAACACTTACAGCAACTCTAAAAATCTTAATGAATTGCCTGTAAATTGGTAGGCTTCCACTGACTTTATTACCACTCACAATGAGCTTATCATAATTTTGAATTGGATTTGGGTTGCGAATGTGCCCTGGATCAAGCTCTGTGTACTCAACAGCTTCTCCTGATCTCATTGACAAAATGTTCAGCTCCACTGTGGGGCTCATTTGCATTGATGTTTTCAAAGCCCCCATGCTAGAAAGCGTGCAGCTTTGTATTCCAGCAAGTGCTGCCTTATTTTTTGCCTCCTTGATGCTAAGTCCACTGCCCTCATATGTACCATACTCCTGAAGATGCAACTGAACTCTGAATGTTTTCTGATGGGGTGGTCCATCCTGTGCTGAGGTGTTATAGATGGGTGTTATCTTGTTCATCCTAGCAAGTTCATTCAGAATTCCACATGCAGTTTGCATTGACATTTTTGTAGCATTCTGTAGGAAAATCATAGCATCAAATCAGCTATTAAAACTTCAAAATGTCAAAGCTAATCAATCTATAGTAGTTACTACATGCATTTTGTCATATGAAACAGACTTTCTGCTTTCTGGATGTTTCTTAATAGTTTGTTAAATCAAGCCTTAATCTTCTAACCTGTTTCCTAAAATTTAAAGATTTCTACTAACAATAACAACACAAATTAGGCAACTGTAATACAAGAAATAGGGTGTTCAGGTTTTTGAAGCAAGTAATGGATGCTTTTTTCTATTTGCTACAAGGCTGATCAATAATTTTCTTGAAAAAACAGTTTTTTCAAGTTAATGTTTGAAACAGCCTGGCTATGTTCTTTTTGGTTCTTAATTTTTGCCTAATTTCAGCCTAAGCTTCCTTACCACCATTTTTCTTAAAAGAAAAAATGAGTATTACCATTTTTAAAATACGAAGCCTCCCATGTTATGATCCAAGAAGTTTAAGTACTTAGAAATCGATATTACTAAAACTACAAATTTCACATGCATCAAGTCCACAATGGCAACAATAAAATGCATCAAGTAACATGCAAATAGAATCAGTTTAAAAAGTACTTCAATAAAATAGAGGCTATCAGCAGGGGTGTAGATAGAAGGGGGTTGTGGGGATGTAACACCCCCAACCTTTGGTGATCTTATTGGTAAATTTTGATTCTATGACTTTCATTGGTAAATGACTACATTTTCTGCTATAATATAGATAAAAGAGTATTGAAATTGCCCTTTCCAATATCAATGCACTCTATAAAAATAAGAAACTCTTGCTAAAAATGCTTCTGTTAGTAACTTCACACCTCTGTCACTACATTCACAACTTTACTAGTTTTTGTTGGTAAATTATTGCTCTACACTCCCTCCCCCAGAGAAAGAGGTCATGCAATGCCACTGGCTATCAGCTGTACAAGGCAGCTGCAAACCCTTCAAACAAACCTGGTATGCAAATTCAGAAAAAGCTGCTATTCTCCTTAGACACCTGAGTCCAATCGGTCAATATTTCAATATAGCATTTCTAGTCCTAGATATGGCATCTAAAGAACAACATTGACATTTTGCTGCCAAGAAAAGTACAGAATACAAAAGCTAACCAATAACTTCTGTAAGCAAAATGGTAAGCCTAAATAAATGAGTCCAACTAGAACTTCAAGGTTTTTTGGCACTTTGAAAAGTGTGCCTGGAGACAGAGTAGGACTGAATACAAATAATAACTATGTTCACATTGGAAAGATATTTGGAAAGTACTGGTTAATTGGATTCAGCAGAAAACCAAGTCTTATTCTCTTAGCTGTTAACGTGGCCAGCCCAGCTAGTGTTATTTTAAAGGCAGTATTTAAAAACTCAGGTCGTCGAGAAAAATGTCAAATGGTAACTATGCCTTTCACGTCTGTCGAGTGTGGTCGAAAATAGCACAATGTTTGCTCACGCCTTCTCTGCTGTAGAAAGAAGGTACTTGGATATTCTCATGGAATACAAGCTAATCGTTGAATAGAAATTACTAACGAGCTTTAAAACCTCATCCGCACAGTTTGGAGACAAAAGCTTGCAGGACAGTTGAGACTAATTTTAGTTTTCCTGTTCCCTATTTCAAAATAACGGGATTTACTAGCAACTGTAAATATTCAAACAAAGTCATGAGTATCAATCAAATTAACATACCAAAATGCTTGAAAATCAACAATCTCTTTGTAAGCAAATTTGGACAATCAGTTTCCTGCAATCATGAAGAAAAAACCTAGAAAGTAACACCATCTTGCAAACGGACTAGTGTGCTAGACTGAAAACAATGGGCCTAATCCGAGAAACAAGTGGATCGCATGGAAACCACGTTGTAACGAGTAGTCGATTTAAAAAGCAGCAAAGCACAACAAGAGTCTTCTAGCAGAAAATGGGAACATAAAGTTTGTACCTTGTAGATCTCAAGGTTGTGATTCCTTGAAAACTTTTAACTAAAATCGTTCAAATTTGCCCACTTCGAGCCCAGCTCGCTGCCTCCAACAGTACACTCCACAACACCAACAACAATGGAGTCATTAATGTAAGGGGTGTGGCATAAAGGTCTTTGAGCAAGGTGACTGTCGCAAATACCTTTTCCGGTGACCAGGCACGCCGGAGAGGGGGGCAGAGGGGAGCAAGCGCCCCCTGCCTTTCACTTGGGGAGCAGGAGGAGCACAAGTGCTCTTTTTGTATTACAATAGAATCCTTTTTTAGACATAGATATGATAGAAAGGAGATCAAATAAGTGATATAAACAAGCAGACTATGCTTGTAAGAGAGAGCTATTTGTATAGCTGTGTGAAATATAGGTCCAGCTAAAGCATGGAACGAAAATTTCTCAAAGAGGTGCCTTGGGTCCCAAAGAAGTGCTTATGCTAGGTAGTGTCACAAAGAGGTGCCCATGCAAGTCGTTGTCCTTTCGTTCCTGTTGACCCCACTATCGTTCCGGCGTGCCTGCTGGTGACGTTGACAATTAGTTAGTGTGGTGTCGCTTGTGGCTAAGTAGTTGGTGGCAAATACACGTTCTTTATAGGGGTGATTCAAAAAGTGCATATCGGTTGGGGGATAGGTGGGTATGTGCTGTCTTTGTTTTGTTGTGTAACGCCAAAAAGTTAGGAATAACTTGCCGACAGAAATAAAATCTGCAAAATCCTATGGTTCATTTAAAAAATCAATTTAAAAAGCAACAGCAAAGTTATCAGCCGATTTCGACCTCTTTAATATTTACCTATATTTATGTTTTCATTCTATTTGTTGTTAATATTTCGTTACTTTTACTGTATATTTTTTAGCATGGCTTCCTTTAAATCAGGCTCAGGCCTGAGGGGCTTCCATGTATAAATAATGATATGCTATGATATGACAGGGATGTGCCGATGGGGGCGTGGGGGGCGTCACGCCCCAATATTTTCAAGTTTGCAAGAAAGGTAGTCAAAAGTTAGCCAGGCAGGCAGCAAGAGAGGGTTGGCTACAGTGTTTTCTGTGATCTTTGTTTTGTTTTTTAGTAACAATCAAAAAATAATTGGTCAATTGGTCAGAACGCCCCTTCCCCCCTCAACAGAAGGTATCTTGGCACATCACTCTGATATGATAAATGATATGATACGTACTTCTTGAATGATTCCATATAGGAAAATGGTTTATTTCAAATTAATGATCAAACACATTTTTCTTACAAAACAAGAAAATATACTGTGTCATCTAAAATGCAACAAGCAGAGAAGTGACTTTGACCATATGAAAATAATACCCAGTTATTTCAGATGTAGAAGGGCAAATGATTTCCAATGATGCAATAGTAGACGATAATAACTGCTGTTTCGTCGGTGATTTCTAGAGTAGGATAGGCAGTAGGGGTAACGACAATCACAATTTTGAGAGGTTGCGCTTAAGGAATTTGTCGGAAAATGTTTACCATAGATACCTCAAAACGTACCACCAGACGCTTTATCACTTCATCATAAACACATCAAGGAAAGAACAGAATAACAGATATTGTATCGATAGTGCGAAAGTTAATTTAAACGCAGGATTATCACTTGAACACACACAAATTCAAAGTCTCGATGAAGCTTGAGCCTTGTATTATTCTTAAATTATTCTTAAATTTTAGCAATTCATAGAGACTCGAT
Organism: Cassiopea xamachana; assembly: GCA_900291935.2. Taxonomy (NCBI): domain Eukaryota; kingdom Metazoa; phylum Cnidaria; class Scyphozoa; order Rhizostomeae; family Cassiopeidae; genus Cassiopea; species Cassiopea xamachana. The sequence continues at coordinate 14,196,447 of OLMO02000277.1, read as the reverse complement.
AGTCTCATAAACTTTATCCTTACAAAAAAGAGTGTACTTCAGACTTGATAAGAATACGGCCAGATAAAAGAACAGTCAGCTTCCTTCTGAATGGATTTCATTTTGCATTCTTACAATAAAACTACGTTCAAGATGTCATAAATTACATTAAATCATAGATGATTCAAAATGTCTTGATAAATAAACGAAGCAAATAGAAAAAGACTACACAGTGGGCTACTGGGCTAAATTTATAAAATAATTGCCTCTGCACCCTCTCCCCCCAAATGGATATTTTTTATCAATATATTGGTATAAATGCTACTTCTACCCTGAAAATATGATTTGTAGTCAAAATGATGGGTAAACATATCGTAGAGTCCCAATGGGGAGAAACTGACCAAGTAGCCCACTCTGAACGCTCTCTAGAGATATTTATAACCCCAAGCAATGTTATAGTTTGAGGCGAGAGAGCCTCGCAACTTGCTAATAATGCCACAGCATACTAATGCACTACTGGGTCCTGTGGTCTTCACAGACGAAAATTCGAATTATTTAATTCTGGCTACAATGACTATAAATTTTATGCTAGACATTGATGCAAATGCTTAAAAGTCTGCCCCCAAAAGGCTGTTTCATGCTAGGGTTTGCTTTCCAAACCAACGTGCACCTTTGAGGTGAACAGTGAGTTACAAAAGATCATAATAACCTTCATTTCCTTTTAGACCTACCACTAGAAACTAACGTAATTTAAATCTAACTACAAATTTGCACTGCAAAAATCAGCCCTTGAACAGTATCTGTTTTGTATACGACAAAACAAAATAAGAGCTGAATAATATTTCCATATCGCTAGCTTTGAAGGAAAGAACAGAAGTGGGTCATAACGTCCCTAAAAATGTGTTCAAACTTTGACTGCTAGCTTCCAATGGCCTACTTTCAATTTTAACCATATTATGAGATTTGTTTTAAAGCGAGCTGACAATGGAACATTAGAATTACTGTACATAGCCCCTATTTCTCATAAGAAAAAAATTAATTCAGACACCGTCAGCGGGCCGTAGTTTGGTGTCCCCTGCATTTAGACAAGCAAACTGTCCTAACGACTCAATCATGGTATCAGCAAAAAACTATGGAAAGAACTCTAAGGCTGATTAAACAGGACACAAAGACTGTGATATGGTTACATTCCATATAACTCAGGGGTGGCGCTAGGGACTTTCCGGCGGAGGGGCTGACTCTCCCAACGAGGGGGCTAAAATACGGTTTTCAGGTTACCGTAAATGCCAAAAATCTCCGAAAAAATAGTTTTCACCTTCTGACGGGGGGCTAGCTTGTTCCGATGGGGCTATAGCCCCTGACGCCCTATCCTACCGCACCCCTGATCTAATTGACGCTTTTCCTTTAATGGCAACCCCAGAATTGAAATTATATTAGTAACTCTTCATCTTCAGATTCAATCATACTATTTGATTTGCTTCTTTCTTTCTCGCCTTCCATGCCACCCTCACCAGCGTCATCAACAACATCGTCTTGAATTGGGGTCAACGCGTTCAACGCGTTACCAGCAATTTTTGTTGCTTCTAATCCCTCGTTCATTGTTGCCTCCCAAGTCGCATGGCCAGAATCAACACTATCATCATTGACTAGGAAAAAAATACAAATGAAAAAATAATTTAAAAGACGAAATGTTACTACTCTAAGGAATTGAAATAACAACAGAATATGGATTTATCTAGGGCGGTCAGAAGTACTTCAAAGTTGTGGATGTATCCGAAGGAAAGGGGCAAAATTTCCCAACATGGGACAATTTTCAAATGAGGTAGAAAACCGACGCTTCAAGCTAAGAAGAGGATGTTTTTACATTCAAAAATACCCCTATTCTTATCTTTTACCATAGTATTTGTTCCAATATTAAGAGATTCTCATAGGGCACTACTGGCTTTACATTAAACAATCTTACACTATTTGAAGGTAGCGCTAAGTCAAAACTCTAGAGCGAGCAGATAACATACTAGTACTAAAATCAGGAAGAATATCTGACAATGAAGAACGAACGCTCAGATAGAGACTCATCCAGATGAAGTGCTCCTAGGAATAAAGTTTGTGGGATCAACAAATATGCTTCCCTCTAGTAACACGATCTCTAAGGTGCTTCTTCTTTTACATTTCCTGATTCTGCAAAATTTTGATGTATCATTAATGCCTCTCTGTAAAAACTAGTGGACCATTCTATACGTTCCAGACCGAACACAAAGACATTTCTCGCTTGGTACGTGAAAGCCTATTTTGAATAATTGATATATGCTGGTTGTTGGTTAGTGGTAAACAAAGGATATTGTAATATACTAAAAAGGAGTTGATCAAGGGGTGATGTGTGGTTTATTTAAAATAAATGTGCTCCGGACTGGACATTTTATGGAATGGTCGCCTGTGTGTTGATCTTGTTGATTAGCAATATACTGTATGAGTATACAGATATACGCTTTTTTTATAAGAAACTAACTCTCTCGCTTCTGCTGGGTGCTCCTTAATATTTCGTAAAATCCAGCCTTAACTATTTCCTAAACGGTTCTTTAGCGACTTCCATTGACAATAAAAAACCCAGACTAGGCACCTCTCTTGCAAGAAAAAGAATGTTCAAGTTTTGTGAGGCATGTAATTGACGCTTTTTCGATTTTGTTTCTAGCTTATTCAAAAATTTTCTTGCTAAAAAAGTGTTGTCAAGTTGATGTTTTAAATTCAGCCCGCCTATGTATCTTAAATGTTTCTTAATTATTGCATAATTATAGCCTCATGTTTCTTATAGACATGTTTCCTATAGAAAAAACTTGTAATGTCATACGCTACGTATCAAAATTATTAACATATCTCATATTGTAGCTAGCTATAATAAAATTAGCAGTCTGTATCCCAAAAGCAGTGATTTTCAACCAGCGTTCTGCGGAGCTCTAGGGTTCCACTAGCATAGTCCAGGGACACTACCATAAGCTACACAAATGCTATGGTCGACGGTACTTCTTAATTTTCTTGTGCAGATTTGTAAACAGGGGTTCCTCGGAATCTCTCATAGAACTCCGCTCCAACAAATAGGTTGAAAACCACTGCATTAACGCTATACTTGGTGAAAAAAGGGCAAAATTAGTAACAGAAATTGCAACCTACAGTTTATTTTTTGACCGGCAAGTGATCTGGCCTTCACCTTTTCAAGGAATGCGTCAAAGTCATCGATGTCCAGGTCTGGACTAAAACAAAAAGCAGAGGATATGATTGTCAGCGACTTCTCTTTTAAATTACTATATCCTACAGAAGCAGTCTCAATAGTTTGCGAGTATCGTTGCTGGTAAATATATTATATTGGCATGGTGCAAAAAACGATACTATACACAGCCTAAAGAGACTAGGAGGAAACGGATATCTGAAGACAGCGAAGGATACGTCAAAAGGAATTAACAGTACTACTGATGTTAAAGCTATTGCTGGGTTCTCGAAGATCGACACATAAAAGGCACGTCTTTATCGTAGCTCGAACTTTAGTCAACTGTCTAAACACATTCGACTAAGTCATTATAAACTTGGCTACTACATGCTGGCCAATACGCAAAAGGAGTGTTGCGACGTCAATCACAACACTGGCAATGATAAATAGTGCATATGAGAATCATGGCTGGCTGCGTTTACTTCAGTTGGGGCACTGGGCACTACATTGGTTAGGGGCCCTTAAGTTGATTTTAGCACGTGTGCAAAGATGTAGATGTCAAATTTGAGAGGTAAACCGCTATCTATCAAACATCTGCGCCCATAAAACTAGGAATTGTGTACCACAATACTCATTTCATATTCAAGTCAAATTTTTTTCAATTCAATTTAATTCAAATTCAAACTCCAGGCGCAGATAGATCCAGGGTAGTGCAACTGTTGCGTGAGCACTAGTCAGATTTTCTGGTGAACGACACGCAATTCCGTATTCCAAATGCATTCGCATCACCATCTATTTCACGGATAGAAAGTGGCTGACTGATTGAGTTAGTATCCAACCAGATTCTCAGAATTAATCGCTCCTTTTTTGTAGCTGCCCAATCGAAATGCTTCACGTGATTCATTCCGAGCAGTAGTCATAGTGACCATAAATATTTCATCACAAAATCTCAATTCATTGTGCCCTAATCCCAAGCATTAATGAAGGCCAGTCCCTAACTAAAACCTGTGTCTGTTAGCTTGCATCTGCCTTTAGACCACTATGCATTCAAGACCTTTTGCATCTGGTCTGCGGTAAACACAAAGGCTTGCCAATTGTAGTTTTAAGAGGTTTTTTGAGTTCTATCACAATTTACAGCAAGCTTGGCAAAGTTAAATCAGCTCAAGTTGCTGGTAAATTTGCCCTAGAAAAACATTGCCTAGAATTTGTGGTGAGGAAAAATTTCAAAATGCATAATGGCCTTCAGTATTTCTGATTTCTGCACTAATTGCTTGTCTAGTCAGTAGAAACTGTGCTAGAGTTGTAAGAGTGTTGTATATTTGAAATGTTTCCACCTGAATGGAACCAGCTGTAACCCAAGCACCTAGCCATTACAGGGAGGTTTTGGCCCCTCCAAAGCTCCTGGGACCAAACTCTGTCAGCGCAATTGCCATAGGGGGGGCAAAAATTTTATCCAATTATTTAAACTCCATGTAAATAATTCTGTTTGGTAGGGAAATCATGCCAAATATGTCAATTGGGGGCCATTATCCCTTGTGCCCCTTACAGCTGCATGCTTTCATTAGTCTGACCTTGGAGTAAAGGAAGAATGTCTGTGTAGGAAATGGGGGATTCAAGTTCTACTCTGTCTCTAATCAATAAATAACTGAAACTGTCAGTAAAAGCTCTGCATAACATTTTTTTAATTAATGTTTTGTCTTGGAAGTAATCTTTGACTTATTGCCAGGTGAATGTTCTAGGTTGTTGGATTTAACATTTGCTTCCCATTGAACACTATTTTGTGCAATCCAACTGCTAGCACAAAACCAATATAAATATCATATAGAGCATTACTTAAAGCTTAGTAAGAAACAAAGAAACATTTGTCACATAACTTTTAAATATAGCTTAGAACCACATTATGTGAAGATATGAAAGTTCGAAGAGACAAATAGTGCATACCTGGTCACTTCTAAACTCTCCTGCGACAACCAGCTCGTGAAGTCCTTGCTATCAAAGGCTAACTGCTTACGAGTGACTGATTTCTCTGCCTACAACAGCAACAACCATAGCAAATGCAACACTATTCATACACATGCACAATATACTGTAGTATGATTTTGCACTCAGCTATACCGTTTATGTTTAAGAGGTTCTACCGAAATAAGTGGAAATGCAAGAGGGGATAACCCTGATAGAGAAATCTTGTTTTATCTGGTACAAGAAAACAAACGGTCAAACTGCCCGTAAAGCTTTTTGCAGTCCGGGACGCCAACACTGGTGGGGCTGGAGGGGCAGCTGCCCCTCTACCCTCTTCCATTGGGGGGGCAGGGGGCATGAAGTGCCCTTAATACTGAACTCTTTCTTCAAGTTCATGTCGATTTCTAACATTCCTATCTTTTGACGGGGTACTTTCTGACGTTGTAGACAGTTTGGTTTAAGAAATTTTATCTATGGACAAGCCCCCAGACCCCCCACGTATCATCATATAACTATGAAAACATCTAGTCTATAGCTAAAATTAGATATGACGTAATGCGCAGGATGGCAACAGCATAGATAATCACTTAATCACATCTGACAGGTTGACACAAGGTTTTCGCGGTAGCGGATTCAAATGAATTCGATATGTTTTCGTACTGTAATGTACGGTGGCACTTATCCAAAACAAAACAAACTTATCCAAAACATAATACACTTATCCAAACACAATGCACTTATCCAAAACGCGATGCACTTATCCAAAACACAATACACTTATCCAAAACACAATACACTTATCCAAAACACAATACACTTATCCAAAACACAATACACTTATCCAAAACACAATACACTTATCCAAAACACAATGCACTTATCCAAACACAATGCACTTATCCAAAACACGATGCACTTATCCAAAACACAACACACTTATCCAAAACACAATACACTTATCCAAAATACAATACACTTATCCAAAACACAATACACTTATCCAAAACACAATACACTTATCCAAAACACAATACACTTATCCAAAACACAATACACTTATCCAAAACACAATGCACTTATCCAAACACAACACACTTATCCAAAACACAATACACTTATCCAAAATACAATACACTTATCCAAAACACAATACACTTATCCAAAACACAATGCACTTATCCAAACACAATGCACTTATCCAAAACACGATGCACTTATCCAAAACACAACACACTTATCCAAAACACAATACACTTATCCAAAACACAATACACTTATCCAAAACACAACACACTTATCCAAAACACAATACACTTATCCAAAATACAATACACTTATCCAAAACACAATACACTTATCCAAAACACAATGCACTTATCCAAAACACAATCCACTTATCCAAAACACGATGCACTTATCCAAAACACAACACACTTATCTAAAACACAATACACTTATCCAAAACATGATGCACTTATCCAAAACACAAAACACTTATCCAAAACACTTATCGGAAACAAAATACACTTATCGGAAACACAATACAGATACTTGCGACAGGGGTCATCGCAAATGTGCTAGTACAATAGGTAGGTGGTGAAAAAGAGAGGTCCAGTTTTGGTCTTTCTCACACCTACACTATTACCTTCTGTGCAATCTAGACTAGGGTACCAGGCGCATGCGCCATCAAAACCCCAAACTGAGATAAGAAAAACGCCAAAATACATTGAACTCATTTGAATCATATACTGTGTAAATCCGGTTTTCCGTTCCTTTCAAAACTTATGATCATAGTGCAGTTGTTCTATCACAGGGGTGGGCCACCTTTCTGGAGAGTGGGCCAACTCCTTAAAAAATTTTCTTTAAGCGGGCCAAAAGTAATTAGGAAAATCTTTTCTTGATTCTCAAGTTTGACAAAGAAATATGTTTGCGACCCTAGACAGTTACATTTGAAAACAAGATTACGATATTTTATGGCCTCGCGGACCACAAAAATTCTCCTCACAGACCGTAGGTTCTCCACCCCTGCTCTATCGAATGTTGGAACAAGGCCCCAAGATCAAGCAGAGTGGTCCTCACAACAGGATGATCCACTAAGAAGCACTTCTCCCACTTTGAAAACTTATTATAAATCCTGCTTTGTCAACAAAAATCAACAGCATCAGTAATAGGAAACCAGAAAACCTAACACGATTGTTTTGAATATCAAAGAAGCCCTCTTACGCATGCCTTGATGGAGAAACAAATACAATATAAACAAACAAACAAACAAATAAACAAACAAATACAATATCTAATAGTGTTCTGTTATTATCTTGGCAGCTAAACTCTAAAACTGGGCATATGAGTGCAGGCAGATCAACATTAATTAGATACATTCTACTTACTACTAGCAAGTCCGCCCTGCACCTAGTAATATTACACTCATGATTCTTCAGACAATAGCATGAATAAGCTCATACCTTTTTAGCAGTTGCTTGCGTGGAGACTTTGGAAGCTTCAAATTTGGCTTGTTTAAATGCCTGAATTGAAGTGCAAAAATTCTCAATACAATCAGGTCGCGTTCAACAAATTCAGAGACTATTGTGATTATAACTTTGAAGCTTTAAACAAGCCAGAAGAAAGCTATGTAAATTAAAATGAAAAAGTTAGTCGTGTGAAAATTTCGTGCTCCGTAAAGCTCCCATCTGCAAGGGTATCGGAAAAGGCATACAGTGGCGGCGCCACGGAGGGACTGGTTGGACTTGTCCCCCCCCCACCATGATCACTTCTCGCTATGGTTAATTTCCTAATTCGTCCAAATTTGAAGAGAAAATGTTAGGGTTGGGATGAGGGGTCTCTAACAAAATTGTGAAACGGGTGTGGCAACCATTCATATTGTCATTTTAGGGTGTGGTACCAAAAATCCCCGCCCATGAGGGCATTTGATGGGTAGATACTACACCAGGGCTTTACTTAGTCATTACTCGCTATTTGAATCGAATCATGTGGACCACCTGCAAAGCAGACGATTATTCCACGCAACCGCAACCAGATGCTTCCAGTCATAACAACGAAGCTCACGTGGAATATTTATAGAATGTATTTAAAAGCAGGATCCCTTGAATAACAGCTGTGGCTGAAGGGTGACCCTCCTCAAAAATTTTTAATAAGGGCAGTAATTCCTATTTTCAACATATCTCTCTATTTATCACAAAGGATACCTCTATTTACCACTAAGGAGTTGCAAACACATGCGAGCTGTTCACCACAACATGATGGCCTCTTCAACGCATTACAGAAATCACTAATCATCAAAGCAACGGATTATTTTGCATTGCATACAAGTACTTTTTTATAGGAAACAGTTCATAAGAAACGGTAGCCTCAATTTCTCGAAAGATAAGACACAGCCCTACCCAAATTGAAAAAAGCTAAGAAACAATTGTAATTTGCAGTTTTAATTTTCCGAGTTGACTCTCAAAATAGTCTTGACATTGAGCACCACTGTATATTGCAACACTACAACAGACAAGCAGTTTGCATTAATTCTCAGTAAATTGCTCACTCACGAAGTTTCCAATTAAAAATTTGTTTTGACTAACTTGACATTGGTGAAGTTCGATGAGAATACTACTTACAGATCTAAAGAGAGTTAGTCATTCTACAGGAAAGGACATCTTCCACGGTATAATTCAACAGGCTTTCTATCCTGCTAACCTCGAAATTGAATGAAAACAGTGCCCTCTTTATCGTGAAAGTGCACCATTTGTCGTGAAATTTGTCCTTTTCATCGAGATAGTGTCCCGGTTCTGTCATGATAGTGCTCCTTTTTATCGTGCTCTGAATGAGTAAACTATTAACTTCACCTTGGAAGAAAGTTTTAAAAATTCATTACCTAAAAAATTTTACGAAACATGTAAGAAACTTTTCGTAGCAAAATGGCCAGAAAATTTACGCAACTGCCTACCAGCACCGGACATTCGTTTCTTATGATAAAAATACGTGTATCGCAAAGCAAAGAAGCAAGCACAAAGTCTTATAAAAAAATAATGAAACCAACCTCTTCTTCAAGCTTCAGATCTTCCTCTTGCTTTCGAAGCTGAAACAATAGCATGAAAAAGAGCATTTTGGAAATGTTAGAATACCCAGAGATGGACAATGCTATCCACGAGAGAATCATGAAAATATTTTTAAAACATCTGGTACATGCAGATTCAGTATGACCTATTAATATTAACGAGATACCTGTTGTGTCTATGAGATAACTATTTCTTTAATGACGGATACAATCGCAATTCATGTTTGAATATGAATAGCTATTAAAAATCACATTGAATTCCACAGCAAAAAACCTCCCTTTTTAACCACGATTGGGCTTTTCTACTTGTGGTTTAAAAGCGAGTTTATTTTGCTGTGTCATCCAATGTGAAATTTGACGGCTGTTTTTAAAAACATAGTACAAAACAAAAATAGACAGTGAAGCATACGAGTTATACGTTTGGGCAGTGCCTGCCTGAGAGAAATGGCATGTATGATGGACCTGCGGTGTCAATGGCGTAGGGCGCGCTCTTTATCTGGGGGATGGGATGTAAAGCAATGAGTGACGGACCAGTGGAGTAGCCAAGTAGAATGACCAGATCTGAAAGCATATTGCAATACGGGAGACAAAATGGAAGTTATATGGGGGGCAGGGGGGCAAAGAAAAAAGGGTTTTCATTACTCAACCCTGAAGGCTTGGAACAACATGCCTGCTGCACTACGTGAGTTACCGACTTCAAATAGTTTCAAAAACAACTCACAACATATTTTAAGGGCTAGAATAAAAACACAAATACCTGGAAGATCAGCTCTTGTTTATAGTAAGAATAAATTTTTGTTTCCGATGGGATATTTTGACAGTGTTTTAGTTGGCTGAAGGTATACTTCATGTGAAAATAGTTAAATTATTATTGGATTTGAATCCAATCTTCAAATTAATAACGATTGAAAGAAAGCGAAGTACCACTCTCTCATATCTGACCTCACCTCTACATTTTCTAACATTAAATTTATCAATCTCTTGATGAGTTATCTTGGAGTTCTGGGTAAATCATCTGACTCCTTGTTATTATTTTTGGAAGATCTCAAATTTGACAAGCCTTCATCAAAATATATAATTAAGAAGATCATGAACATAGCGCTAAGGTGTAGCTATTACATATTCGGTCGCAGAAACAAGCCCTGGACCAACACCGCATTATTAGAATTTTAGTTACTTCTTATTATCATTATTTCTTTTTTATCTTTTATGTATGCACAATTTGTAGAAATATTAGTAGTAGCAGTTGTTGGCTTTACCCTTTTGTTGTATTTAGCTTTGTTTTTTCTTTGACACGTAGAAATGGCAAATAACGAATTATACACTACCTAGCATTAGTGAGGTGCATGATTGTATCGTAAGATATATTCAATTATATGAAGTTTGAAAAAAATTATTATATATAAAGCCCTTGGGTGGCAATGAGATTACAATTAGTTGACAAAAGGTAATACTTGGCAAATTGATACTTCTATAATACTCCGCAAATTCAGCACTGGTGCCCCCCAAATTCCTTTGAAAAATGGCCATTGTCCAGGCACAAAGTTTTGAGCATACCTCTTCTTCAAAAGCTGCATCATTTCTCTTTTGTTGCTCAATCAGCGCATCATACCTGCCTCTAGCAATTAGATCTCTTTCTTCTTCTGTGACAGCAAAACTAAAATCAATGGTTGAATGTAACAATGGACTAGCAAGTAAGAGAGCATAAGAAATTCACCAACAAATAATTATCAACATTCTAAGAACCTATAAAAAGAGAGAAAGGAATGTAAAATTCATATGCTCATAGTCAAGCCATTATAAACTTCCAGAACAAATGAAAGAAAAATAGGCAATGAGGAAGTTGGTCCTGCAATTCTACAACCAATATTTCAATGTGTGCTTCTGAGCACATCTTGTACACATAAAGCACATAGTTGTAAGGAGGTATGTGTTGGGTTGCCCCCCTCCACAACAAGCTGGCATGGTTTTGCCAACACAGGATTATTGACTTACTTCCTTTCCAAATAAAAGTTTTGACTCCTAAGGTGAATGAAAGGGCAGGTATTGTCTCTCCAGGATAATATCTCCAGCATTGTGGTTGATATACATAGTAAGAGATAGGTATACTAGTATGAAATACAACTCAGTATCTAAAAGTAGAAGCTACACACTGTGATTGATATTATCTGAGGCTGATTTAGACAAATATGTGAAGGCTCAGCTTCAAATAAATCAATTGTGGTAGGGAAGTTGGGTGAAGATGATGTTTGAACAATCAAATTTCTTCAAATCAGACAAGAATGTTCTCTGCTGTACATACTACAATTACATATTTCTCATTAAAGCATAACCTATTGACTATGATTAAAGCAACTGCTAAGCTGATCACATCATCAACTAGCTATAAACACAAACCTTTTTGATGGGTTGAAGTCATCCTACAAAACAATAGAACAATGCTATGAGCAAAAAAGCAAGCATCAGAACTGCTTTATAGCCAGAAGTATACTTAACATTGAAAAATTTAGTGAACTATTGTACTTATTTAATAATAAGCCATGGCTTATAGTTAGTATTGGATACATTTTGTTCAATGAGGGCAGCTTCTATCTAAGATGCCAGACCACAGAAAATGCACTCAGTAAAAAGAAAATGGTCTTGAAAATTTTAGATGGATCAACTTCAGGTGATTGCATGCAGACACTTGGCAAGATATTCTAAAGTATGCCTTCATTTCCACTACAATCATACCTCCCAACTGACCCGCAATACATGCGTCAGACCCATATAATCTCTTATAAAACCGCTGACCTGCCAGGCAATTCAAAAAACCCTCAAGAAAGAAATGATGATAGATTTATGTGAATTATGCTATTATGTATTATTTTAATTTAGTACATTGTTCTAATCAATGTAATGTGAAAAATATAAAAATAAACATCACAGCAATTTCCCAGCTTTTGGCAGTAGTCTTTTAGTTTAAAAGCTCTATGCATATATGCAAACATACATACATACATACATACATACATACATAATTTTCTATTAATAAACAAAAAGAATACAAGATACTTACATCTTCAATCAAATTTTCAAACTAAAATAAGAAAGTGAAAAGAGTGATTACCAAAATAGAACACTAATCAACAAGATAAGGAAATAATACTTAGTAGCATGATATATAATATGACAATATTATATATCATGCTACTAAGTATAAGAAGCTGCAGAGTATCTATAAAAATCATAATGTCAGACTGTAAGGGAGTTTTCTTAAAATGGGAATGATATACTGTTCCATGCATGAAAAAAATCATCTTGCTTACACTTGCATAGAAATTTGAAAATTTGGTTTGATGTCTATCATAAACATAGCAGTAACATTTGTAATCTGGTTTATTCATATTTTACTAGGATTCTGTTGCTTTCTGCATACAAAGGAGGCAGCTAAAAAAAGAACTGAACATACAAAGAGGAGGAAGCTAAAACACAACTAAACACACAAAGAGGAGGACGCTAAAAAACAACTATATGTGCATGGAACATCATCTAAGAGCTGAATTCGTGTAGACATAAATCAGCCAAAAATTTGATAAATATCCCCCACACAGACTAAACTCTACAGTCGGGCTATGAAATCATCACAGCTAAATTGCACTTCAAGTGCTACCAAAAAACAGTCTATTACACTGGCAAAATTTTCAATATAAACTCTATCAATAATAAGTTGATACCTCAATACTATATTCTCTTTCATTGTATCTTGCCCTTCTTCTATACCGATGACTAGAAAATACGACACTTCATCATTTAAGCCTACTACTAAAAAACATCAAAGATTAAATCTACACCTTATGAAAAATTCAAAATCTTCTGAACTTCATATCTATTGCACAAAAACGAATAAACGGGAATTGCCAGATTGACAAGGCATGTAATGTTAATAGAACTAGCCAACATATCCAAACGCCATAATTTAGGCCTATCGCTGTTTAAGCCAGAAATTGATAAACCATATGCTATTAACTCCATGTAATAACCATTTCTCTACTTTAATATTATCTTGTGTAACCTCTGCTAGTAACCAGCGATATTCAATTTCATATAAGTACTAACATTCCCTAACGACTCATGCTTCCTGAATTCTATTACACAAAGAGAGCTTCTACTACAGTGCCTTACCTGCTCCGCGTCCTGTCTGGTGTCAGTCGGCCAAAAATGTTCCAGAAACAACCACAACAAGCTATTCGTTCGGTTTCCATACTTATTAAAACAGCAAATACTTCTATGATAGCAATTTACGGGACGAGATTTAACAAGTTTTGTTTTCAGTATTCAGTCGAGTCAGCCATCTTCAATCACCTGATCATCATGCGCCTCTTTTACACGTTGCGTAAAAGTCCCTCGAAATCGAGACTACGTGAAAGACTACTCATGGCATCGAATAGTAAGGGGGCCCCGATAGCAGATTTTTGAAAATTTCACCGCCCACTTCCATTAAATAAGCCCCCCTAACTAAGCAATGTTGATAAAATCCAACCCCCCATTTTACTAATCTAGAGATTTCAAAGTACTAAAATGTATAAGTAAGTAAAACACATTGACTTTTTGAACGCAAATCGATATTAAGGGGGTAGACCACTATAAAATTCTGAAAATCTGCCAAAAATCTCAAATTTTTTTTCATGATGCTTTCTAGCCTAAAATGTAGGAGGAATAAGACGATGAACTTAGATCTCTTATATTCTTCTTAGTTATTGAGAAAATTACTCTTTTGTGTACTATACCAATAATTTGTTTCCTTAGCAACGCCTTAGCAACGTGTTTTGCCTTGTACCCCAATCTCCCCTTTGTGATATTTGGGGTTCAGCTTTGGGAATAATGATACACATTAGTCCCCTGTGACACTATGAGCATCAACAACACTTTTAGAGTTGTTCTGTGAAGGCACACTGGGCAATCTACGTTTTCAGTGAACATCTAGAAACATTTGTGATCTGGAACTTGTTGCTGCGTTTTATTCAGTATGGGAAAACGTAAATCTTTGGGTAGATATCGATCGAAGACAAGGAAATTTCATGGTAATCAATTTACTGAACCTGCAGATCAAAGTGAGGATTCTGCGACAAAGCGTGTTATTGAAACGACTAGTCCATCATCAGCTGATGGGACAACGAATGATGCAGACACGGAAAATGATCTTAGTTGCTCCAGTGCTAAAAATTGCGACTTGGCTTTGAAAGTGATAAGAAGGAATGTGATAATCATTATATACTCATTTCATTCTCGATTCTCCAGACTGTGGTAGGCAGATGTAAGTGTGAATTTTGTCAAGAGAGTTTAGATCTTGTTGATAATGAGTCCTTTAGAGCAGATTTAGCTCATAAGTTATCACTCCAGTGTAGAAATTGAGGAATTTTGTACACATTCTATTCATCGCCTGTCAAATGTATGTTTATCCTGACTCCAAAGCTAGAAGGTCAATGTTTGATATAAACCTTAGATCAGTGTTAAGGCCATAAGGCAATGAACACTTTTTCTGGTTTTATGAATCTTTCAAAGCCATTATCAAAGACACAATATGATAAAGCAAATGAAAAGCTTTTGAAAGCTTATCAAGATGCCTGTATCCAAAGTTATAAAGAGGCAGCATTAGAGACAATAAGTAAGCTTGGTGGAAGTTTGGATGCAGTTACAGATTGTCAAGTGTCTGTGGATGGGACTTGGCAAAAGCGTGGTCATTCCTCATTGACTGGTGTAGTTACTGTCATGTCAAAGGAAATGGAAAATGTTTGGACCATATTGGGCTATCAAAAGCATGCAAAGGGTGTCAAACATGGTCAAATAGGACAAATCACCCTGAATACAATAGTTGGCTGACAAACCATGACTGTAATGTTAATCATAGAAGGTCGTCAGGCTCTATGGAGGGTAAAGGAGCAATTGAAATGCTTAGTAGCTCAGTACAAAAATACAATTTGTGTTACACTGGTACATTGGTGATGGAGATAGCTCATCCTTTTCTGAAGTTGTTAATGCCAAGCCTTATGGGGACACTGTTGTGATAGAAAAAAGAGAATGCATTAGCCATGTGCAGAAGAGAATGGGAACACTGTGTAGAAATTTGAGACAGACACTGAAAAGTACTGTATTGTCTTATGGAAAAAAAATTGCTGGTAGAGGAAGGCTGACTGACAAAGCAATAAATACCCTTCAAAACCATTATGGTATGGCAATCAGGCAGAATACAGATAACTTTGATAACATGAAAAGGTCCATCATAGCAGTATTATACCATATTTCTGATATCACAAATGACAATGAGAGACATAAGTACTTTCCAAGAGCAGAAAATAGTTGGTGCAAATGGTGGCTTGATAAAATAAATGGTACCAAGAAGTATAAGAAAAATGTGAACTTACCAATAGTCATTAAAATAGAGCTTGAACCAAGATTTTTTGATTTATGTAAAGATGAACTACTGAAGAAATGCCTTCATGGCCAGACTCAAAATGAAAATGAAAGCTTAAATGCAATAATCTGGAAAAAGGCTCCCAAAACAATTTTTGTGAATAGAAAAGTGCTGGAGATAGCTGTTTGTTCTGCTGTCATGGAATTTAATGATGGATACTGTGGTATTGTTGCAGCCTTGAATACACTTGAATTAGTTCGTGGATTTTTCACCAATAAATTTGTGCTAGAAGCAGATAAGCAATGGGTACAATCAATGGAAGGAAAGTCTAACAAGAAAGCAAAATACAGAAGAAAAAAGCTCAGAAGTATTAGAAAAGGATTTCTTGACAAAGAAAAAGAGAATGAGAAGTCACAAAGTTACTTGTCAGGGACATTTTAGGCCTCAATTTTTAGGTTTCCACATTGTTGAACTTTAATTTACATTTTTCTCACTTTGCGTTTTTTACTAATGTTGCTTTGCCGTTATCAAAATATCTCTGGAACTGTTTCTCTGGATGCAACCAAACTTTGCACAGCCAATGCCTACATTATGCTCAACAATCTGAACCTAAAAAAGCTCATGTATAGCTCTTTATCTGGAAGTAGAATTAACATGTTTTTTCAGATCGTGATCAAAAAAGTTGATTTCATGTTTGACACTTAATATCTTCTCAATAACACACTTAATGACTATTATTTTAGGTTCAGATTGTAGATTGGCAATGGATCTTTTCATTTTTGAAGTCTGTTTCCAAATATCTCTTGTTGTTCCACAGATATTTTGATAATACGAACCAAGCTATTTTGAGACAACAACAACAACAACAGCTCAACGAAGCGTGAAAATTAGAAAAAAAGTTGAAATTTATAATTTTCACATTACAATGTACAACTTCACCAAAATTCACCCCCATCTGATGCAAATTGTGGCTTTTCAATTTTATGGTGGTCTACCCCCTTAACAACTAAGGAAAGCAAAACAAACTATTTATCTTATACTTATATAATGTTTACAACTAATTGGAATAATTTTTAAATGTTTGGGTCCCCATGCTGTCTATTGAGCATTGATCCCTCTAACTATAAATAACCCCCAAATTATGCATTTTAGCATAAATACTAACCCTTTCCTTTTTACACCCCCTTCTTTTCATTGACAAAGAGTCCATTAGCTGAGCTGCATCAATTTCATGACAAAATCTTGCTTGAGATATGCAATGGAGTGGCAGAAGCGTAAAACGTTGTAGACATGTTGAGCTGTTCAAATCATATATACATAAACTGACACAGTTGTCTCATAAACAAAATTCAACAGCAAGAAATCGAACAACACTTTAAATAAAAAGGTTAATAGTTAAAGATAAATCTCCTCCTTTTCAAATTTTTATATAATGATTCTAAAAAATTGGACACTCTAATTAAACATAGATAAATGAAAACATATATGTGTTTTTCTAAGTCTGAGTTATTTTTCTTAAAACTTAAGCCCAGTCTTGGAAATGACGCTTGAGCAAACCACATAGAATTATAAAATATATTTTAAAGTGTTTGGCTTCTCAATGAATGAATGCATGAAATACAATATCTGTTGTATCTAGGCCCAAAAAGAGAAAATCCCTACATATTTTTACAATAAATATCTTAACTACAAGGTCAAATTATCTAGGTTCTTGTCAAACAGTAAGAAAATGTATAATCAAATCTAAAAAGCAAGAATTAGAAATAGGTTCTACATGTGAAAAGGTGGAGTAGTGGTGATGGAACACACAATTTTTAAAACAAGAAAGATAATATGAAAATGCGGCTCAAAATGCCAACACCTTAAGGGAGCAAAAGGCCTAACTTCCAAAGTTCAATTGTTTGGCTGCGAAAAATCAATGTTACCTCATATTTACATTGGAAATCTTACAGGTAGAATAAAAATTCTAGATTGGAAGGTTATCAAAGACTGGAGTAACTAGGTTTTGCAGTCTATCATAGAAAAATTTAAGAAAAAGTTTAGAAAATCTCAGCCTGAATTTCAGGAAAATTTAAGAAAATTGAGGCTCAGTCAGAAAGAAAAAGGTTTAGTCATTCTGCGCCACCAGGCTACTAGCTCTTTCACACTGAATAGTAGGGTGGTATAATAAGGAGGGTTAGCACTTTTGAAAAAACGTATAAATTGGGGGTTGTTAATAGATGGGGACAATGCTCAATAGACAATATGGGGGCCCCAATATTTCAAAAATTATTTAATTTGTTGTTAACATTGTATACGTATAAGGTAATTAGTTTGTTTTGATTTCCTTACTTGCTGACATTGAATTGCGTTCACAAAGCCAATGTTGTTTATGTGCTTATCCTCTTTTAAACTTTGAAATCTTCAGATTAATAAAACGGGGGTTGGATTTTTTTCAAAATTGCTTAGTTGGGGGGCTTCATAAATGGAAATGGGTAGCGAAATTTTCGAAAAACTGCAATCGAGCCCCCCCTACTATTCGCTGCTAAAGAGTACAAGTACTTGCTACTTAGCTCTATCGAAGAACTTAGCACGGGTGGGCACAAATTTATGATTTAGATGGTATTTACTGTCAGTCATCCACTCAACCTTTCGCTCACTCAGGGAATGGAGATTTCGCTTCATCATCAGATATTTTCACAAAGTTTGTACAGCAATCAGGCAACTAATAACTCCTTCACTAATTACCATCATATTTCACTTCTATCAAAATGGTGAATGTTCTCAAGAAATATTTACATTTAAATTAAAGTGAAAAAATCCCCTGTTATTAAAAACTGAAAAATTCCTTGCTTGCTCTGTAAGGCAGCAATTTATACTGGAATGCAGCACAGCGCAACATACTAATCACTATAAACCCACGATTATTTAACCAGCTCTCGCCAATAAGATACTTTTTATCTCCTCTTGCAATTCTGGACTTATGTCATTTTCAGGCATCAGAGTTACGTCAATGATCTGTCTATTGTTTTTCACTGCCGCTAAAATCCTTCGGCCTCCGATATCACCAATTCTGTTTCCTTCAAAGTCAATAGATTTTAGAGACGAATTGTCTCGTATGCCTTCACATACTATTTCAGTTCCCTCGTCTCTCAAATCACTGAAATCCAATGATAAAGTCATGATTGTGCTGTTCTTCTTTATACCATCAGAAATGGCACTCCAGCCCTTAGCAGAAATCTGATTTCCACTAATATTCAACTCAGTTATACTGTTGTTATTCTCTAAAAGTTCAGCAATTCTAAATGCGCCTTGGTCACCAATACTGCAATCGCCCACATCTAATGTACTGACGTTTGTGTTTTCCAATAATGCATCAACTAAATATCCGATTCCCTCATCTCCTATTTCGTTCCCGTGAAGCCTATAGCAGAAAATATAAAATAAAATTATAGCTGACTTAAGGTTGAAATACACGATCAGTTTTTTGTATCAGTTTTTTATCATCAGGCAAACAGTTGTGACATTTTTCGAGTGGAAAGCGATAAAATGTAAGGTTTTCTCAAAGCCGGATGTGCTTAAATTGTCATTTAAAGTGCAGTAAATGTATAACAATTCAGTTATATTTGTGATAAACACTGGTGTAAAAAGACTGATCAGCAAAAACTGATGAAAAAATTGATCATGTATTTTAGCCTTTAGGATTGAGAATAACGACAAAGAACCCCATGATTCCGAATTTTTTCGCAAATTCCTAAACTGATTTAAACAATTCCAATAGCAGTTAGACAATTCCACAGATGTTAATTTCCAGACGTTTCAAGCCATTCTGGGATCCATCATCAGTGTGAAAAGGAATAATAGAGATAAAACTTATATACAATAATCAAAGATAAACAAAAGCTACAAGGGGATCTTAGGTAAAACTAAAGGAAGCAACTAAGCGGTAAATCAATATAAAATATGTGCTACATATGTTGACTTCCGAATGCTTTTCTTTCGTATGAAAAATTTATGTAAAGATGGAAGAGTCAAATCCACAGCAAGAATGGCTCTAGAAGCATTCAATAAGCTTTGGATACTGGGAGGTAATGAAGTAATGTATTTCTTCAAATAAAAACATGGAGCCAAAGATGACTTCCTATCTTGGGTGCTTCTTAAAAAGGCTGCATACTTCCTAGAACAAACTCCAATACAGACCCAGGTCCCAAATGGAAGAGACATTCCTAATGGGAAACAATGCAAAGATGGAAGCTCAGCACCTTGTACCTTGTCAATTAACTAAAGCCTGTATCCCGTAACGAGTAAACAAAAATCTTGAGTGAACGCCAAGTATAGCTTGAAGTGATAAATCAACTTACATCAGCATTTTGAGGTTTGAGTTGTTCTTGACGACGTCAGCAAGGTGGCCTGCTCCAGATGGGCCGATCTTATTCAAGTTCAAGTTGAGCATCTAAAACAATGACATCATTTAATCACCACGCAAGGCATTTTCAGTGAGAAATTCTGTAGCTAGCAATCTTAGCAGTAAGAAATAGGGCCTACAAGCTTTACTGTTCTTGGACACCAAATTATTGCTTTCCCTCCGCACCAATAAACAAGTACACGTTACCTTATAAGAAAGATTTTTTTATCCCAGTGCTGAAATTTTCGTAACTTTTCACGATTCCAGTATCAACACTTTCTTAAGACATTCTTTGCAAAAATTTTAGAGTTCCAATATTTTGTGCTTGCACATTGATGGAAAGTGAAAAAGCTCCATGTACACTTGAAATGGTGACAAACCTTAGATTGCAGAAGTTAAATTGCAAGAGGGTAGCCAACATCACATACATGAGATTTTGCACACAAATAAATCGAATTTTAAATACATAAACACTAAAAACTTTCTTATATCAAAAATCCAGTACTAAACTATAATAACTTTTTGAGCAGCTGAGTACTATTTTCCTATAAACTACTTTCTTAAAAAAAACGTGTATTCAAAAATAAAATTTAAATTATGAAGGATAGAAGATAATAAAAGGAAGAATTATTATGCGTATAAAAGATTATGTTGTAAATGAGACAGAAAAGACTTTCAACACAGACCTTTAAATTTCCAGAATTTGCCAACGCCTCTTTAACTTTCGCGACATTTTCGTCATCCATTTCTGCATTTCGTAGGGAAAAGCTATCAACAGGATTCTTGGAGACTACTTCAGAGATCTCTTCAACCTACAATAATATACATGAAATATGGCTGCCTCAGTTAGTGCTTACTTCGGGCTTGGAAAGCTACCAAGTCATCATTAAAAAGGCAAAAAGTGGCACATAACAGCGTTTAAGTTGAAGAACACTTGCAACGTTTTCAACTTCGACTTATCATAGCACAAAAACAGTGATCCGGGGTGCAGCAGCCAGGGCTACTGGGATTGCAACACCATAGAAAAACTTTTCCATGAAAAGCTAGGTAAACATTGGTATACAAATGGTTACTTGCTACGTTGGGAAACAGAATTCAGTTTAACTGTGGAATAGCTAAGCAAGTCAATCCCTTAGACATGTCATGTAGAGCTGAGGAATATGGAAGGGCATTGGAAGGTGATGGAAACAGCAAATACAGTTGCAATAAATAGAAATCAAACTCATATCTCATCTGTAGACTACATCTTGGAGTCAGTGAAAAGTAAGGTTTGGGGGTGAAAAGGGAAAGCTTTCCGATAATTTTCCAGTATAACTTCTAAAAATTTTAATTTTCATTCTTACCTACCCTTTACACGGTGACAGAAATAGTCCCTACCCCCCCCACCCCCAGTCACGGAATTACTTGGCTATATCTGCTTTTAAAGGTTTCAATATTATGCTAAACAGTGAAAATACAGTTGAAGACAGACGAAAGTCAACACTATTTTACATCCGGGAAACTTATTGGACTCATACCTGATTGGGTGACAGTGCAACGCTGCTGAGCTCGACATCCGAAGTACTATCAATTAAAAGTGCAATCGAGCCCTCATGTTTTACGATGGGTTGAGGCTCTAGCGGTGTGTCATTCCTTTCCTTATACTCATCTGCAACTCCGTCTGGATCACGTCCACTGTCAAACAAAGCAGCCTCTGGGTCTTTTTCGTTCTCAATATTTGACAATTCTAAGACGGAAAAACAAAATGCTGATTTGGACACCAGGAATCAACTGGGCCATTCTCATGTGACGTACGTTACATCCAAAGTGAAAAATTTGAAATAAAATGGCAAAATGCGAATGAACAGATACGAAAATGGACTCAAGAGTGTGTTTGTCGTGAAATTGAATGCACAGTGCTTAAATAGTTACCAAACAACTCTGCATCCCGTAAAACCTTCTAGTAGAAGGCTTTAAATTTGCGTGACGTACGCGACATCGTACAAATTACATCATCCCAGTAATATTTTGTTTCTTGGGATTTCTCTGAATTTCCATGAGTGAATCATAAATTTTTGCGTATTTAGCAATGCTAATGGATGAAGTTTCAAAGCAACTTAAGCAATTCAGTTAATTTCTTCATTTTCTAAAAAAAATTGGTAAAATGTCTCGTGACGAACGGGACAAAATTCATGGCGGATGCAATTTTGAAAACACTCTCAATCAATCAAAAAATTGTAAATTTCGAAAAACATTGGCCAAATGTATTGTTAACTTTCAAAACATTGTAGTCATTAGTACTCTGCTGATTTCACCTATTTTGTGCCCCTAGCTAGAGAGTTGCTTTTACACTCCTGGTTGACATTTTGAGATAATGGCCAAAACTACAATCTCTCGTGCTTTCAAGTGTTTTATGATATCGTTTAGCTACAAAGTTGCCAATAAAACGAGACAGCTTTGCTCTAAAAAGCCATGAAGGCAAATTGTCCTTTCATGTTTCAAAAGTAAACCAGAAGATGGAATGGAGGTAAAGACAACTGTAGGATATATATATATATATATATATATATATATATATATATATATATA
>OLMO02000277.1:14157088-14173844 GCA_900291935.2 Cassiopea xamachana | reverse complement strand
TATATATATATATATATATATATATATATATATATATATATATATAATCATAAGCTTCACCACCTTAGAAAATTCATGCCTACATTTGAGCTCCTAGATTCGTGAGCATACCTATGCGGTGCAACATTGATGTGCTTTTTTAGTTTTTAAAACGCGTCAACTATAAAAAGTAGGCCTGACCATAACACACAGAAGCTATTCACTGAATCCTTCTATAATAAACACACGCGCATACAAGGTGAAAATGATTTGACAATTGAGAGTGTTTCATTTCATTTTCATTTTTTCATTTCATAAGCTTTTATGCATAAAATAACCCTTCAGCTTAACAAAAAAATTACATACTAAGCTATTTAAAAAAGTAACCATTCAATAGAACAAAAAAATAAAAAAAAACATATTTATTGTAGAGCTGCTCTTTCAGGGGGTCGTGTTTATTCATGCCTTGGTCTTCATGTACCATTTCAGTTGCCTTTTAAAGGTATTTATTGTTGGCAACTCACATATATTAATAGTTAACTTACGTATATCAATTGGAATGCAACGTAAATAATAAAACTATTCATACCTTCATTTGGATCGAAGACAACAGGAGTCTGCTCGGCATCATCTTTAGATATCTCTGAATCATCATCTTTCGCTACCTCGCTATTCAAAACAGTATCTTCACCGCCAACATCTTCTTCATTTCCATCTTGAGCTTCCTGATCATTTTCCTGATCATTTGTTTTATCTGCAGAGCTTTCTGCATCTCCTTGCTCACCTTCAGTTCCAGCAACATTTGCATCAGTGTTCTCATCAAGATTTTCATTATTTACTACCTGTGTATTTGCACTTTCTTCCTTGTTCTCTTCGCTGTTTTCAACAACTGAAGAATCATTTCCTTCTTCCACAGGATTCTCTCCTTCAGCATTTTCTACATCACTCTTAGGTTCATGCCCATTTTCTTCTTCTTGTTCTTTTTCTTCCACTTCCGCTTCACCCTTATTCCCCAACGAGTCTTCATCATTGACTACATTGGGATCAGCATCAGACACTACTTGTTCTTCCTTGTTCGTATTATCTGAAGAGTCATTCTCTTCTTTAGCAGATTCTTCTTCTGGGTGATCCCCCTCTTCTTTGGTAGCTTCTAGTGCATGATCTTCTGTTTCTATATCAACTTCAGTCTTCTTTTCGCTATCGGATTCCTGAGCTTCCCTTCCATCAATGATATTCTTTTCAGGATCTTCCTTTGCACTGTCATATTCGCTGACCACTTCACTTTTTCCTGTTTCTTCAGCATCTCCTCCGTGATCAACAACATCATTTTGTTCCTTACCATTTACTTCAACTTCATTATTCACATCGGCTTTTCCATTTCCAACTTCATCTTCACGCTTTTCGTCCCCAACCTTGCTTTCATCTGCATCTTCTGCACCGTATTGTTCTTCTGAAGAGTTCGGTTCTTCAACCTTCTCCTCCTCTTTATCTTCACTCACAACAGCAACATCCTCCTCTTCTTGATTACCACTAGCCTTCTCAGCCTCACCTGCAACATTTTCTGCGGCCTCTGTTTCCTCTGCGCTCTGATCATCGATTGTCTCACGTGTTCCAACGTCCTACAATACAAAAAAACATCATGAAAATCAAGATAATTCTATTGCAAAATAACTCCCAGGGAACGCAGTCAAAATTAGACCATATTTTTATTAACATCAAATGATTCTTTCCCATTAATAGCAATAGTTTAACTATTTCTCGAATATTTTCATGATCAATTAAAATACTTTTACAATATAATCGTTTAATGAAAAAAACCTGTTCTCGTCATATTTTATTTATAGAATTTTTCGAAGAGAGACTCTTGAGGTCATAGGAATAGCGAAAGCCGGACCCAGAACTTTGAATTTCGCCAAAAGGAAACACTTATATTCCATGTCTAAAGTTTAATGATTCATTACACATGTAGCTGCATCACACAGTAGGGTTTTCATATCAAGGGTATCTCAAAATACACATTCTGTGCATCTAGCAACGGACACAAAAGTAAGACATTTCCTTGGCAGTCAGTTGGGACTATTGTTTAGGGATTTCAACACAGCTTCAAAACCATACAAGTAGCCTCGTATTAAGAATGGCTCTAAAATCAAATATTTCACAAACGAAAGCAAGTTGTTATTGAACACTGCAAATGTAAGGACATCAAAACAACATTTCTGCCAATGCTCGCAACATAGAGCTCTTGCCAAGACTCCAAAGGAGATAGACCTGTGGCTTCTCTTGAAAAAGCTTCTGCTTGAGGTATGTAGATTCGCAACAATTTAACGGTTCAATTTCTAACTGTTTATGCTTATTTATAATTATCGTTTTAATAAACTCACTATAGGCATGAAACCACCGAAACACGAATTAAAGGAAATTATTCCTTTATTTAAAAATCTTTTTGAACACCTAGCTTTGCGTTTATTTACATAAATTCAATTTATATTACACCTATAATTATATCACACTTAGCCATCCATAAAATATAAATCTCTGTAGTCTGTTACTACGTTAAGTACACACTGTCTTCAAGCATTCTTCTCCTACTTCCTGTTATTTAAAATTCATTTCTCCGACATTAACAGCTATGATGCTGATAAGTAGTAAAATTATGGTTTGAACTTGCAGATTTCAATTAGATTTACTAAAACATTATTTCATAGATATAGCTACTGTGTTAACTTCCAGTGTTTATATTAGCACAATTCCAACACCAAAACGACACACCCATTGGATGTGATTTAGGCTGTAATAGGGGTAACAACGAGCAAAAGAACTATCCACAAAGAAACTCTGATAGAAAAATTACATATAAATGAGCTAATCTATAATTTTTACATTATTATATGAACGTAAGTCAAATCAATTGCATGCTTTTTTCAAATTATATTATTAGTAAGTTTGAGTGACACCTTACATTAGAATACTTGCTCTTGATAATAAATATATACCAAATTAAAAAATTTTCTATGGTTACATTTTAAAAAAAATTTCTGAATTAATTCATGCTTTGCATCATAAATATACAGATTAGCTTTACTAAAAGAATTCAAAAAATATTCAACAATTATTGGTTAGTTTCTGCATATAAACAAACTACACCTTTACTTCTGCCCCCAGACTGCTCCCATACTTTATAAATACCCCATCCGCTCATTAGACTCACCAAATTTCCAACATCTCAGCTATTGAGACCTAATTTCAATCAGGCACCCGAGAGATGACGCATTCTTACTTGAATTCAAACCAATTAAAAATATTAAAATCACTAATTCTCCTACACATGACGTTTAAGAACGTTAAATACACCGGTCTTCTATGTAAACTACTCAAATTTACAAACTCTAATTTATTTATTATAAATGAGTAATTGTAATTCACACTTAATCTTTAGAAGATGAGAATCATAACAAAAATCTAAATAATTCAATAAAAGAAAGTAAGATCATAATAAATTCACCTGGTTCTTATCTTCATTATCAGTGTCCTTTAGCTGTTCTGTATTGCTGATATTTTCATCCTTTTCAGTACCATCAGGGTCGTGCACAGAATCAGAAGTTCTATCTTCCCCTGCATTTTCATCATTATCAGTACCGACAACTTCCACTTTTTCTACATCAGCTGCGTCCCCGGCTGAGTTATCTACCTCATTCCCATCTTCATTAATATCATCCTTGTCCTCTTTGGTCTCACCCTCATATTCACTAGCCTGAGAGGCAGAATCCTCCGCAGCTCCACTTTGCAGCAAGATTCCCTTTTCTTTTCGTTCACCATCATTATCCTCTTCTTCTTTATCCTCTTTTTCTTTATCCTCCTTTTCTTTATCCTCCTTTTCTTTATCCTCCTTTTCTTTATCCTCTTCTTCTTTATCCTCTTCTTCTTTATCCTCTTCTTCCTTATCCCTACCTTCCACAGTCCTTTCTTTCACAGCTTCCTCTTCATTATTCCCCTCTTCCTTATCAATCACCTCACTATCCTCCTCTTCTCTATCTCCATCCCTTATATCCTCTTTTTCCTGATCTTCCACTTTCATGTCTTCCTTTTCACGAGAAGAATCATCATTGTTATCAGATTCAGAATCAGATTTGTCGTCAACAGACTCTACGCCCCTTTCACCTTCTTGATTATCTCTTTCTTTCTTCGTTCTCCTCCTCTTTCGCTTATTTTTACCTTCCTTATCTTCTTCATCTTCACTTGAAGAAGATGGCGAAGATCCAAAATCCGATTCATAATTTCGTTCTACTTGTTCAATATCTTCTTGTTTCTTGTCTTGCTCATCCACATCATCATTTTCAAAATCTTCATCATCATAATCATTGCTGTTCATATCTTTCTCTTCAGTTTCATTTTCCTTCTTCTCGTTATTTGAGTTAGCAGATAGGTCTTCCCCTGTTTGTGTGAGCTTGTCTGTTTTTGTTGGCAAATCTGTCGAAAAGAACATACACAAAAGCATTACTAAAAACAAAAATATATATCCACACACACGCATGCACCCACAAACTCATGTAAACGTGCACACATGCAGAAGTATGCATCCACACACTCGTGTACATGCACGAATACGTGCACGCGTGTGCACTCGTACAAACCTGCAAGGAGAGGAAGAGTAACAAGGTGAAAATTGAGATCAAAAAGATAGTACGCAGCAGCAGTAAATGGGCTATTGAAGTGGGATTTTATGCCAACCCTTTTGTATACCTAATCCACCTTTTCGACGGAAAGTCCACGTGTTCCAGGGGGTCACATGACCTTTAAAATAGCGCGCTATCATTGGTTAAGGTCCTATCTTGGTAAATATAAGCGCGAAAACTAGGACAAGTCTGAGGCCATCTGCTGTGAATGTGAAGAAACTCTTATATTAGTTTGAATTTAATCAAATTAGGCCGTGAAAATAGTGTTGACTTTCACAAAAATCCTGTTCTTCATTGTATGAGCATTTTATCCTCAGCATTGGCTTCACGCAGTGACGCCAACGCAGCGAATTTTAACGCAGTGACAGCGTTTCACTATTTTCAGTAGTTGTAGTTCTTTCCCACAGACTCCTGTCCAAGTTTTCGCGTCTTTGTTTACAAGAATGAAGGCTTATCCAATCATAGCAGACTATTTGACAGGTCACGTTACCACTACTAGCACGTGGATATTGTTTCGAAAAGGTGGATTGAATGTCTTTTGCAATGACAGGGAAAGGAGCAAAAACTATGATCGAAGCGGGAACATTTGCATTGACAATAAATCTTGGGCCAAGCAGTCACGCAATGTTCAACAGCAGCGTTTTACGTAGCCGTGAAATATAAAACTAATAGATGTACGTGCACAATAAGCAGCACCGCTTGACAATCTTAATGGGGGAAAATCAAATTCTTGATGATATAACTGAGGTTATGATGTAAATTTGTGGAAACACTGACGATTAAGCAGGATGTTCGGTTACAATTCTAATATTTGAAATATGAATATATCATCTTCAATTGATGGTAGAAGCAGCTGGTGAGAATTGGTTATTGTTCACACAGTTGTGAAGAAACAAAGAGTCATTCGCTTTAACGCTTTTGAGACCCACTCCTCGCTAGTAACGCTCCGTAGCATAGCTCTCCATGTGAACTAAATAACAGCGTAAAACATCAAAGTGCCCTCCCCCCCTAACCCTGCACTTAAAGGCATTACATAGCAAGTGAATGAATAATCCCATAGAAATCAAAGTAACGGTTACCGGCGCTGCTAGCAAGGGGTTCCTTATCCTCAGCATTGGCTTCACTTGTTTCCTTCTCTAGAACGGGACTTTTTGCACTTTCTTCATTCCCTTCTTCATACACATCATCTTCCTCTCGATTGTGGATATTTATTTTCACTGCGAGCGATACATCTTCAGCTTTTTCATTATCTGCATCAGCAGATAATTGCTGGAACAAAAAATAGTGTTGTCAACATATAGTTAATGATATCAACAGAGAATTGTTAAAAGCAGTTGAAAGCTTATTGGTAAAAGCAGTTGAAGACAAACCTACTCTATAGAAGACGAAAAATCGAGAGAAGCAGATGCTTGCCAAAAAAGATAAAAAGAAAATAGCTTATGAGTAAAAATAGAAAAACTAAAATAATTCGAAAAAGAAAGAGATCAAATAATCTAGACCTGCAGAGTATACTACTAGATAGCCTTTCTGCATTAATACAGGGGCAGATCCACAGGGCAGTTGACCCCCAAACGATAGTATTTCCTACATCAAAATGACAATAAATGAATCAGATGGCTCCGCTCCCCCAAAATCCAGCTCTGGATGCACCCCTGATTAACTGACGTCATAAATTTCTCGAGCTGTCCTGATTGGTCAGGAATATCCTCCACAACAAGGGCGTAACCGTTGGGGATGTGGGGATGCCGCACACCCAACATATTTAGCTTGTCAGCATATTTCCCGAATATCAATATTGCTCACCAACATTTTACTGCTGACAAAACTCAAGGAAAGTCCTATTTGTCGGCAAATTGGACTCGAAATGAATCTATTTGCCGGCAAATTGGGGTTGTACACCCCACCAACAATTTTCTTTAGCTTCGCCCCAGCTCCATAAAATTTAAGAAAAAAACAGCAACAAACTATGAGAAGTGAAAAGAGGATTATGAACAAGCATGAAAGGTCTGCAAATGTAGCTGGTGGCATCTCAAGAAAATTTTCGTCAGAAGAAGCTCATAGCACATGTAAAATTATGATAGGACATTTCACCTCTTCCTTCTTCTTTGAGGAGCTCCTGTTAGACTTTCGCTTGGTGGAACGGGTCTCTTCCGCAACGGAAAATGCAGCCTGGCATCTAAAGTCAGAAGAGAAGAAATCTTAAAATTAGAATGTCTCTTTTGTATATTCTTACATAATACATGAAAGAAAAAATTGAATTATAAAAAACAATACTGCAGGGAGTATGCTGTCAACCCTGCGGCCTCGAAATATAAGGGATCGTTCATCCTTTACACAACACTGCAAAAGGGGAGAGATGGTAACATCAGAGCGGTGATTGAAATATTCTTTACTAAGATAGTGGTTGTTCTTAGAAAATATTATCAATATTATATTAAGAACCATTTCTACTCATTTCTACACCAAAAAAGTTTGCTCAGACCTCGCACCCTTCTATAATATAAACTTCATTCACGGTCGCAGGAGAGTAGTAAATAAAGGAATTTCCTGTCCTTATAGCGGACGCTTCTCGCACGTTTTGGGGTGATATATCGCACCACTAGGTTGGAGCCCCTGCTGAAAGTTAAGAGTGTTTGTCTGAAAATTGCAGCTGGGAAAGATCTGCTTGGCTATAAACCGCTCAGTGAAAAATTAGGTCGTTGAACCCAATTCAAGATAAAAGCACTGAATATGGCCCAGGTTGGGTCGAAACGTTTGAGGGACCTTTGACCATTTGACCAAATACTGTTACGAAAAACAAAAATAGGTCAACCGAAATACATATCCAGACGCGGTTAATATGATAGTATGCATCTAATTGGCCTCAAGTGTGACCAATTAGGACCTATTACGATTGTTTACTTGAAGAGTCCCAATGAGAAAACATCCTATCACATTAACCACATCTGGATATATATTTCGGTTGACCTTTAGGTCACTATGCGACGTTTTCATACTCTGATGAGTGTCGGACGACAAAAAAAACAGGTCACAAAAACACTGTCGCCAACTCTCTTGCAGCATGGCCGACTTTTTCATCAGGTTTCTTGTAACTTCAAAAACATTGGGGAGGGGGGCGTGACGCTCCCCGACACCCTCCAAAAACACATCACTGGTTTTAACTGAAACTAACTGGAATTTTCATCAAAGGAAGATTCTAACTCAATTTGTCGTCACTCTAATTTTCCAATTCAGTGAAAATTACAGTAGAAATACTAACTTGTAGCAAGGAGCAGCACCATTGACACCAAGAAACAAAAACTTTGCATTCTTTCCGCCTAGCATGCTTCCAGGTCTGTGCTTGTACTCGCAGCAGCTACTCACACGGATGTCCTGGACTCCATCTATGTACAGAGTTAGGCCAAATGGTGCGCCACGGTGGCGACGAGATATGAACGAAAACGTTGCTAAGAAACAAAAGCAATTGTCAGTTTCAAGTACCATCATAAAAAATCATCTAAAGGAGAAAGCTGAGGTTATACCAGAGGTAGCATAGGCGTCAATTCTTGATTGGCTAACAAAGGAATCACCATCAAAGGATTCCTGCCAATGACGATAAAAGCAAAGATGGATAGCCTGTAATGTCGATAACTTTTGATCTACGCAAGATCTAAAAATTTTCCCTTCTGGAGATGTGAGTTGAAGCCTTCTGAACATGCTAGCAAAATATTTTTCAATTATTCAAAACTATGTGTTATCAGTTTTTAACGCACACATTTTACCACCAAAACACGCTTCTCGATGCTTTTTGAACAAATTCTCACAACATTATTGGCAGGAATCCTTCCATGGTGATTCCTTTGTTAGCCAATCAAGATTTGATGCCTATGCTGCCAGAGGAATGAACATTGTAAAAATAAAACTATATGATTCCTATCGGCCTAAGAATTCTCCATTGAGCATTTCTCTCCCAAAATTGACATTTCACTCCCTACCCGAATATCATACTAATGCCTTGAAACACGCTAGACGTTAATCTAGAAATAGCGCTCAAATTTTGACCATAATGAAATGCACATAGGGATGCAAATGCATTAAGATGCTTTTTGCAAAGAACAAAATACGTTTTAAAACATACACAGGCTATTTTCCTTCCAAGGAGATAAAATTCTAGCTTTTTACGGGTCTAATAAACAGGCGGAATCGTGAAGATAGAGACGAATATATCGATAAATTGGAGATTGACCAACAACTTAAGGCACTTTGCATTAAAGGTATACGCAGATTCTAGAAGAGTCATCCTTCGTAACATGCGAATTGTACGGCGCTGCACACGTATTATCTCAGGTATGGCAGTTCCACTGGAGAGAGCATTTCCCCAGCAAATACTATTGAATCTGCACCGATACAAGATCACATCATGAACAGAGATACAAGATGCATAGCAAAGCATGTAGATACTATATGAACACGAGCACTGGAACATGCAATTCCTAATCCATGCATTAAAAGCATTGAACCTCAAATTTCAAAAAGGCTACGAGCGCCAAGAGCATTGACGAATCTACTTCCTTATAATAAACCTGGACTAAAAAAACGTTAGAGGAAGGAGATGAGCAATACACCTCTTATATTTCGGATTTATTGCTTAACTAGCCTATTGTTGTTGTTACCTCGTGCGTTCTCGTTGTTTTTCATTCATGTGTTTTTGACGTTATGGCAGGCCTATGCTTGAAACATGCCTAACGATTCTTGAACAGCTATGTTTAAGTGCAAATGGCTCGTATACAAAGTAAGAGCTAGTTCATACAATGAGCTGCAGATGGCCTGAACCTATGCATTTAGCAATTTGAGAAGTTAAGTTAATCTTCGGTTCAGCGTATGAAACCACAGAAACACATCGGCTCGAGCCACGTTCACGCAGTTCATTGGCTCAACACTGGCTCATCCCCAGCGGCTGTGCCATTGCTGAACCAATACTGTAATAGATTCGGATCATCCATGGCTCATCGTATGAACTAGCTCTAAGTCTCTGTGGTTGCTTTTCTAATGTGATTAGAGAACAGGAGCAGCTCTACCTTGGCTATTCTAAAACGACATTGCTTGCAGCTATGCATGTAAAAATCTTTTGCCTTGCAGAAAGTTTACTTCAGTTTTTATCACAAAGCTCCTGAGATCTTTGACTCAAGAGAGGGATATAGGTTCAAGAGAATCTGATAAGAGTGAAACAGAAGAGTCATGACCCAATGGGGATATCTACAGATCTATAGAATGTTGATGGTCATGCTATTCACGCAGTTCAGTGGTTCAACACAGGCTCATCCCCAGCGGCTGTGCCATTGCTGAACCAATGCTGTAATAGGTTCGGGTTACCCATGGCTCATCGAATGAACTAGCTCTAAGGTAGCATATGTGGTAAGCTTACTATTGGCTGGTAATTGCTCTCTGAATACGCAAAGTGTACTGCCACCACAATGCTGCTGCAACACCATTACTTCATGTAATTTGTGGCTTAAAAACATGTCATTCGTCAGGTGCAGGTTTGGGCCTGTGAATTTCAGCATGACCTCGGCCAGTGATTGTAGCTGCAAAAGAGTATATTTCCTAATAAGATACGAAAACTAGTAAGCTGGAAATTTTTTCCAGATTGTGATGAAATTTCTTGACAAAATGTCAAAAATTTGTCTAAGCAAAAATTTTATTAATTTCTTAAGTAATATATTATGCCAAGGAATGCGTTAGCATTGAAAAACAAGGGGTTATCTGGAAGAAGAGTGTTGTATTGAAATTATTGAGTTGAGAATTTAAGGAGTTGGAAGAGCCTCTATGCAACTAGCCAGAGAGATTCTGAAATGACGAATGCGTATAAAAAATATTACCTGTATTCTATGAGCAACAGTAGTGTCTGTCCTTGCGAGAATCAAACCCTGGTTGAGAAATACAAAGAAGCATTATCAATAAGAAACCCTATAGCAAACTGGCTTACTGATAGCATCCCTGCTCCTACAATGTAGGCGTGTGTGTGTGGGGGGGGGGAGGGTCACAGATCTTAGACAAAAATTATTTCGGCAAATTACCAAACTTTTCACTTCTGTAGACAAAGTTTTCCAATTTCTATTCTATGAATCAGAGAAGGAGAATTTCGTTTTGTGGCACAACGGAAAGCTAGGGTGTTTTGTCGGTAAACTGCAGACTCTATGCCTTCCTGGGATAGCAATGACCAATTGTGCTTTTCAAACTATGCTTGTAAATTAAAGCTTATCCAGAGCACGAAAAAGCGGTAAACTTTTTTGACATACTTAAGAGCTTTTTCGTACGACACTCATCAGAGTATGAAACGTTGGATAGTGACCTAAAGTTTACTAGAAATATATAGCCAGATGCGGTTACATGTGATAGGATGCGTCTAATTGGCCCCAAGATCTGCGTGTTATCTGCATGAAAGCTTTCCATACAGCAAAGCATACCTATGCCATTTATCAGATAGTCGGTAACATTTATCAGATAGTCGGTAACAATGTACCCTCGGCTAAAAAAACAGCTACAATCCAAGGTACATTCCATGCACTTAGGCCCGAAGATCTCCGGCGTGGAGTTAGATTTCCTGTTGGCGTGGCGACGTGGATATAGCCTAAACTATGCTCTTTGGCGTACTGTTGTAATAAAATGCAAATCTCGGCGCACGGTTATTTTAATCTTTGAGCCTCAGGTGTAGGCCAACCTTCACCGTTGGCGCACACCTGAGGAGCTACTGGCGTACCTCCAGCGTGAGTTTTACATGGAATGCACCCTGGGCTACAGTGTGTGCTGTATTCTCCTCCCAAAATATGACATCTAAATAGACAAGAACTATTAACAATCAAGCAATGGTATCTAAAAGTGAGAAAGGGAGTTACCCTAGGTGTTTTTCGCTTCGTTTGTTTTCTCTTCTGAGGTGGGTGTGGCTGTGTGTGGCTTCTGTAATAAGGCACACGATCCTCTTCTGCCATCCTCTCAGCACGGTCTTGCGATGCAGCTCTCTAAAAGCAAATATTCAATGATATTACAAGCCACTTTCCTAAAATCCCCTGAATGACACCATTTATATTCTCCCTTTCACTAGTCGATACTTTGGATGTGTTATCCCAAAAATATCTGCTTTTCGTTTAAGTTCCACTAGCCTTGCCTGAATTCTTACCTTCCCCCCCCCATGACAGTTATGCTATGACACCCCCAGTCCATACCTGGAAGAAATTGGTGCAAGAGCGTCAAATCACACGCACTCCCTTGTCTGCAAGAGAAATTGCCCTTAATTGTTTGGAACTGCACGTGCGATCCAAGATATGTGTTTACGAAATATAAAGTCTCTTGTTGCTGAACCACTTGAAATGTCTTATTTAGGATAAAACAATATAAAGCAAAGTTATGACAGCAAAAGGTGACTACCATTGGTGTTGCAGTTGCAACAGCAAAGTTCTTATTTGGCATGTACGATTGCACGGTTGACAGTGATGTGGCAAGGGCGATTTCTAGCTTGGGGATGTTGCACGTGTGTGGACACGCGCATGTGCGATCTAACGTGTCTCAGGGTATGGAATGTATCCCAAATTGGAGCATCCATCTTTTCCATGGATACGCCATTAAGGAGTAGTTCACTTCTAATATTGTTTTCAAAAGTCTACCAAAAGTAGACTTTTCTCCAAACTGCCTCTCTTTTCTTAATTACTGTGAATTAACTACAGTACTTTCCCAGAGATACCCAGCGGGTTATACGCTCATGTTTAACTGTTTTAAGGTTGGCTGCGGGTTGTACGGAGGTGTGAGTTAACTATAAACATCATTTTTAGGCACTGCGGGTTATCTACCGCGCAGATTATATAATGGAAAATACGGTATACGTGAGTAACTGTGTAGTTACATACCTTAGTGAATAGCCTTCGTTTATGCTGATCGTACAGGATTTCTGGCAATGAGTCATTCAATGGAGAGTCTCCTTCGCCACCGGTAGAGCTACTTTCACTTGAACCCCTGAAGCTATCTCCGGGGTGACTTTTAGATCTGCGGCCACCCTTGGGAAGCAGCAATGGTACTATTTCTTCATCACCTTTCCTCTTCTTTTCACCCTATGACAAAATGCAAAGGTCTAGTATAAAAACTGCTTAGTTTGAGGACATTTAATAAGATAAAATACAGTGTCTTGGTCTCTAAAATCAAAAGCAATGGTAATAACTCTAGCTAGCTTCCAAATGTTGAATATGAAAGGGAATTGGGAAATGTATAGATGGAGACAGCTGCCCACTACTCTCACTATTCAAAGGCAGGCATGCTGTGAGGGGGGAGGGGGCTCAGGGAATCCAGCTCCCCCTCCACTTTTCTGCTAGTGTATGATATCATACAATAGATAGCCTATCTTATCTAAGATGCACTTTGATACTAACAAGGGGATTTTTTGCATTCTAAAAGCATACTAAACTTTGAAAAGCTCCAACCCTGACCCCTCTGTCATGCCCAATAGGGGCTTGCAACTTGTACTCAGCCCCCCTCACTCAAACCATGATCTGACATCCCTGAATGGTTCTAAATAAGTACAGGCAATTAGCATATATCAATGGTTTGCAAAATTTCAAAATTCCTCTTTCTCTAGCCTGGTCCCTGACATTGTCCAATGCAATGTGTGACCTTATGCAATCCAATAGCTTAGCTTTTTTGGCTGCAGCTCCAGATGGAAAATGTTAAAGTTCCATCAGTTCTAAGTTGGCTTGATGGCAAAACCAAGACCATTTAATGTAAGGAATAGGGGTGCTACTTATGAAAGGTTCACACAATAGACTTGCAGTAGAATTCTCTGTAGCACTAAGTAGCCACACAAATAGTCTTCAGCTGAACATGCATTTTCTACAAAACCTAACAAAAAAGCTCAACAGGTGAACTATGCTAATTATAGTACAGCTAAATCAATTCATCACAAGCACTTCAGTAGAAAACAGAGCAATTAGGATTGCAGAAATGCAGTTAAGAGAGAAGTTACTGTCAGTAGAGTGACTTATAGCAGCTACTTGTTTTAACTATTATTCTGTTTTAGATTATTATCAAAAAGCAACCAATACCTTGACTCTCTGAACAAGTTCAATCTTGTACAGTTCATCAAGTTTCTTTCTAAATTCATATTGTCTCATTCGCTACAAATAAGATAGACAAACTTGGCTCAGTTCAGTTCAGTTTCTTATCAATACCATTCCACTAAATACAACTCAAATACAAACTGCAGATACAAATTACAAAATAACTGCTGCAGAAAATAATTAATAAAATAAATGGAAAGGAAGTATGCTGATGGTACAAATAAAAAAATTGCATGCATGGAATCACTTAAAGGACATATAGGGGGGTCAGTTACTTGAGGGGAGCAATGAATCAAATCATTACAGTACTCAAGAATCTGAACATGGGAATTTTCCCTGGAAGAGACCTGAAGTTTCCCTGTCCCTTTAAAATTTTTGCCATCACTTACATATGTTTTAAGCAACTACCTGTTAAATTCTCATGGGTCTTTGTTAAGAGATATTGAATATCTATTGGGCTTTTGATAAAAGCATTTGATAATGTGTGTAAGAAATGCCATAGATGGCACTTCATGCAACACACTATCAAGAGTTTTTGTTAGCCCTATAGATGTTCAATATCTTTAAATGAAACACCATGAGAATTTAGCATCTTCATGGAACAGTCCTAGATGCATTTGAGATCCTGTCTCAAAAGACATCAGAGCTATACAAATAAAGGACAAATAATTTCTTGAATATATGCAACAGTATGATAAAAGAGAACTACATGAGGCAAGGATGCAGTGACAAGTGCATAACTGGGTGGGCATGGTTGTGACATCAACTTTTTAGGACAAAGGGGTTTATCCTATAGGATGGAACTAGAAGTCAATCCCTATCAATTAAAGTAATCAAATTAAAAGATAAATCTATACAATAAAACATCTTTATTTTGCAACAAGCAAGACTAACTATGTGGCATAAACTCCCCATTCCCATCAACAAGGGCACTGATTCCATTAACATAAGTTCTGCTCTACCACAAAAATTGCAAACTAACCTCAACATCAAGTGCTTTATGCACTATGGCAGTTGCTAAGAGATCCTTGACATGTTTCTGATGCTCTTTCTTGGCCATCTTCAATCTATATGTATTATCATCAACAATCTCACCATCCTTCTTCACCTGTTAAGAAAAGACAGGGAGGATAAAAGTATGCCAAATGCATATTGCTTTCACTACATGGCCCAACGTCAAGTATGCTTGTAAAAAGCCAAAGCACTGTTGCACATAAAAAAGCTGAAGTCCTGAAATTGATCATGAGTCTTGCATTAACCCAGATTCATTTCAGGAATGTATCAAGAGAGAGCTAAAAAAAATTACACTACACCATCTTACATCACAAGTCCTTCACACAAGACTTTTGTCAAGGACATACTTTGAAAGGCTGTTGTGCAAAACTTACTTTAAATTTGAATGGTAAAGTTGGCCTATTCATTTTATCTGACCCTACACAACATAAAAAATATGTTTTCTCAATTTTTCTTAAGTTTCACTTCACTGTGCCTTTAATAGTTGCAAAAAGGCTTTATAACTTTTGGGAGCTCCTCTCAGGTTGGGGAATAGAACAATCTACCAATCTACCCCCCTCTAAGTACCCTTGAAAACCAATGCATACTGATAGATTGTGAAACACCAGCAAAGCTTCATTTTTTATGTGGTCAAAGTGCTAATGATGATGAAGCTGATTAGTGGGATTCTCACTAATCAATCAAGCAAGAGTTACTACCACAGCTATATAATTTTACATTGTTTGCTTATACAATATACTGTCTGAAGGTGCTAAACAACATGAGTGACTCCGACAATAACTTTTCAATATTTCTGCAGGATGAAACAATTGGATTAGAGCTTGGCTAAAAATTACACAAAGAGCATGTGGATTGTCAAATAACTTACTGACCACATGGGCAATTAAGCTATGAACCTTAAAAGGATAATGGAGGTTATTTTGCTTGGGGTGGCAGCTTATTGTCTAGGATATTGTGGCTGTTTGTTGGTAAAAGGCAACATCTAACTCTTTAACAAAGTGGGATTATAGCCCCTATGGCTCATTCACACATGAAGCATGTTTGTCATAATGACACCCCTACAGTGCAAAAATAATCAAGGCTATGAGAGTAATCTTTCCCTGTTTCCAAAAGCTAACTTTATAGCGTCCAGATAAAGGACTCCATGGCAATTTCTGCAAAAAGGTTTCTTAGAAGTGTCATGATGGTAACGTGAAAGTTTTCAAATGATTATAAAAAAGCATTAATCCAAAAATGATAGGGATGAGAAAAGGCTGTGAAATTTTGTTCTTTAGTCTCCACTCAGAAGCTATTGCCTACCTTGCTTTAATGTAATGAAAGGTTAGGATGTGTCTAGCAATAAACTATGAACAGAAAGTGATAAACTTTACTTATATATTTAAAGGAAATCATCTTTGCTTTTGAGCTACACATCTCAGTTCAATGCAAAAGAGCAGAACAACCCTGAAGAAACTTTTCCTGGAAATAAGCATTTAATCATATGTGGATGATCATAGTGCTGCTGATGACAGAAGCAGCAAGGCTCCACTTGAATGCTGCAAGTCCAAGCTTCAAATATAATCCAATTGTTGGAATAATTAGCCACAAGCTATAGATATTTTTTCTGAATATGGGATTGCTTCTTTGACAAAATTCAAGTCTGTTCATCAGCAATGTGGAATATGCTACCTTCCATTTCACCACAGGAAAACTCGGCTAATGTTAACTTACCAAGCCTGCTTTAATAAGGTGCTTTTTCATCTTTGTATTACTAAAATACCCTGCCAGGTGCTTGTCTTGCAGACTATTGTATCTTGCAAGTGGCCTAGGAAATTAAACCATAAATTAAAAAGCAATATTTCATCATCAACTGAAGTCGTTTTTGTTGCAGCTAAATAACAAAGAGCTCACCACCCTGCTTCATTTAAAAATAAATCAAATATATAAATATATATACTATATATATATATATATATATATATATATATTATATATATATATATATATATATATATATATATATATATATAT
>OLMO02000277.1:14119340-14157010 GCA_900291935.2 Cassiopea xamachana | reverse complement strand
TATATATATATATATATATATATATATATATATATATATATATATATATATATATATATATATATATATACACAGAGATAGAGGGGGGAGAAAGAGAAAAGCCAAATGAAGTGACATTTAGGCCACTTAGCTTCTATTTGTGTTTTGCTTTCAAAAATAATTTATCTTTCCCATACATATGTATCTATATACATATACATACCAAAATATATATAGAACAGAATTAAATACTTAATAGTTCTTAATATCCAAGAATCCTCTCTTTTCACTTGTATGCAAACAAGTGGGCAGCTTCTCAAACAAATAGCTGCAAAATGTGTGCCTCAGATAAAGTTCTATTTTGCTTCCACTAAACCAGAGTCAATAAATCATCCAGATTTTATGGAATCCAAAATCTACTTGTGTACATAATAACATGCCCGTTTTAAACAGCTGCTTCAGTAGATTGAAAGAAAGTAATTAAAAAATCGCTATATGCAAAGTCAGGAGTCATGCTCAAGGAGTCATTTCCAGTTGATGATTCATTTTTTACAAGTGTAAAACGAACTAAAATACTGCTTCAGCTACATACGATGTATGAAAAGTAGAAGCTTGAAATCAGAAGATAGTGGCCAAATTTGTCAACAAAATAAGACATAGAAATAAGCATATCCATCATGGAAATGAACCAGTCTTCAGAAAGTACTACAAAAATATGCAAAATTACCCTGGATCCAAATTGCTCATGGTTGAATTCTGCGTGTATGCGACTATCTGCGTTAGTTTTCTCTCTTCTGTTATAAACCAAAACTAAAACCACGTAAACTGGCTCTACAAACCAACTGT
This sequence comes from Cassiopea xamachana, assembly GCA_900291935.2. Lineage (NCBI taxonomy): Eukaryota > Metazoa > Cnidaria > Scyphozoa > Rhizostomeae > Cassiopeidae > Cassiopea > Cassiopea xamachana. Next base: position 14,156,185 of record OLMO02000277.1, on the reverse strand, counting down.
AGCGACTTAGATCTACTTTAATGGCGTGTTCGGAGTAATCCCTCAGTTCATTTCCCAGCCTTCACGTTCGCCTCAAGGTGTGCTTCTAATCAAATCCCTCAGTAATGGCAAAAGATTTTATCGCACCCCTCGTACATCAAAATATTGCATATTCCGTAACTCCCGAGCTGTTTTATGGCCTGGTGTTCTGCAATCGTCAAAGCAACTGCTTGACTGCTCACTGTTTCCACCATGCAACATACTCGTCTCCATGGCATCAGTTTTATTGATGTCTGCATACACATTGTAACGCATTTACACGCGGGACCCGCAGGGTATGTAACAATAGAAGACAAAAAACCCAGCGAGGGACGGCGCCTGTTGTCGCGGAGTACGCTTTAGCGGCACATTCTTTAGTTTCCACAGCCATCAAACCACAAAATAAGGCAGGGGTGGCACAGGAAAGGGCTATAGTGCCCCGTCGGAGTGTACTAGCTTCCCGTTGAAAAGCTACTTTTTCGAAGATTTTTGACATTTGTAGGTACTATAAAACCCATATTTTATTTCCCTCATCGAAAAGTCACCCCCCCCGGTCGGAAAATTCCTGGCGCCACCCCTGGAATACGGTAATAAAAGACTGCTTTACTATTTCCACACAATGGAATACAAAAGACATGACGGAAGCAATAGAGGACTCTTTTACCCCAACAATAACCCCTCGAATTTGGGCGAAGTAGAAGGTGGATCCTGGCGAGAACTGAGGACGTGGTGTAAATATCCCTTGGCGCCATCACTACTGAAAGGTTCAAGAGTTTCCTATCAGTTACATTCGAAAAAGGGAAAGTTCTCCTGGAGCATATTAACCAACAGTGGAGTTTCACCTTATTTCAACCTGAAGAAAAGATTTTCCTGTCAACACGATCTTTTAAAGGCAAGGACAAAGACAAATCAAAATACACAGTCAGTAATTTATCTAGAAAATACTGTCACTTAAAACTGCATGATATCTAAATTTATCTCACATCTGGTTAGCAAAGTGTTGATTAGAAAATTAACGATACAATTAAGTTCATCTTCATTACAACAGGAAATAATTACAAGTTTAATATCACTGTTCCAGATCATCATTTTGATGAAGTTGTCGAATTTCCCTTATGAAGGGAACTTTTAATCACCACGAAATGATCTGAAAAAAGACAGCCAAATATGATCTCGTTAATTACTAGATAACTTTTCCAGTTAAACATTTGCATACGATAACTTAAGTTCAAATTTAACAGTTCAAAATTTCTTATCAATTCTCAACTTCAGCTCTTTCTATTTTCTTTCCTTTTTTGGAACCATAAATGTTTATAGAGCATATGGAAGTTTGAATTTAAGCTCAAATTGTTTTTGAAAAGCGCGACGTGCAGATGGAAATGTGGGCGTCATACTACAGAAGTAATTAATATGAAACACAGTGAGAGATCTCATAATGGAAATGCATATTTCATAGCCTTTGATCCTGCTCGCTTATTTGATGTTATTCGGACTTCACCAGCACTGTTATTCCAACATTGCTATTGTAATTTTTGCGAACTAGTCGCGGCTCTAAATCGAATTTGCATTGCATTGTAGCATAAATTATACTGCAGCATAAATTAAATACTAGGATAAATTAAGTTTTAGCACAATTATACTATAGTATAAATCACATTCTTGAATTGCTGCATCAACTACATTGCAGCATAAACTATAGTGTACAAATACTGATTTATTGTAACAAAAAATTTATGCAATGCTCTAGAATGAATTATATTATATTACAGCAGGTGCACCAAACGTGGCCTAAAGTTAGTTGCTCTTCATTAAAGTGAAAAGATGCAAATTAAACGTTGAATATTATAAGCTGGCAGAGATTTGAGCCGCCAAATTACCAAAGCAGTTAAATTATCTTTTTTGTATTTTGAGTAAACCAATTTACTACCAATAAGGAAAGATACGGAGTAAAACCCCAATTATACTGGTCTAGATTCTTGATCGAGCAAATGGGGTAAATGTCGGGCTTAATTCCTTCCAAGTTCGACTTATTCACACGAAAGTAAATACGAAAAATTACCATTTGTACTCGGTATCAGAATTGAACACATCAAGGATGGAAGAAAGCTAAAATTATGAAAAAACATTCTCAGTCATGTAATTATTTTGATGGGATTGTAACATACGATATCAAACAAAAGAAAAGTAACAAAAAGGATAGAGCAAAAATTCGTGCTTATACTTTGGTGCGGGGGCTGGGAAAACCCCCAAAATCTAATTTGCCGGTGTGGTTGGCGCAAACGAGGGGGGTTGGAAAATGACCAAAAATGACAGAAAAAGCAATGGTTTCTTGTCACAGGTTTATATCGAAGTAACATACCCAAGTCAACAGAATGAAACAACTCTGAACCATACAATGCCGTGCTATTTTAATGATATTTTTTACTTGCAGGCCAAAGTATCTCCTCTAAAAATCACCTTAGGTGAGATCTTACTTCAAAAAATTAATAGATGGAGGGTTGAAATTAGAATATTCTGGATAGGAAATTTTTGAAAAACTAATTAGCGGGGGGGGGCGTTTATTAGACACCTAAGAGTATATCATCATGCATGAAAACTATGCATAACATCAATGATGTTTAATGTTTCATCTCAAGAAATATAGAAAGCATCCAGAACTCAGGATTATAGAGCAAAATGAAATGGAGGGAGCTCAAGTGACCGTTGGTAACAGGCCTAGCCCCTCTTCGAGAAGTACAAGGGGGCTGAGCCCCCAAGCTCCCTTTCCAAAAGCTCCGCTAAGATCCATTTTACACTGTGCTGGTAACTCATTCCTACTGGGAGCACTTTCAACTGCGGAAGACTGTTCCCACAATTAACAACAAGATAACTTCATGCCCTGAGATCAGTGGGGTTAAAACAAGACACCTATAGATGTGTTGGGAGATATAGCAACTTTTGCAAATAGGTAACTGTAGTAATTATAATCTAAGCTCGGATCTAAGTTGACAATAAGTCATTGGGAAGCCATATTCTATTTATCGAATTCAATTCAATACAAATCAAATCTAAATAAAACATTGATAAAGAGGTTAAGTAAAAATGCGGACACAATAATAAATCAATTATAAAAAACATAGTCTCACCTGGACATCCTAAACCACTCGGTCCGCTTGCCACTGTCTCTCCATCAGGACAGCAACCGTAATGGGTTTCTCTGCATGGTACTAATGGATGTACTAAGATTCAGATACAAAAAACAAAAATTAACCTCGATTGATAACATAGCGGTATACATAATGAGGCTATTCGCAGGAAGAGGCATGTCAAGAACTTGTCAAAAACTATAAAACTAGTGACTAGAACTAGGCCCTTTTTTCTCTAAATCATTGTATTCTTTAAGCTGATCGTTCAAAGCGACAAGCGAAGACTTAAGTCTTGCGATATATTCTTGTGAATGGAGTTGCTTGTCAAAAAGCGTGGGCGTTTCGTTGTGTATGCTGTTGAATGAACGTCGAAGTTGGCGGCGCTCTAGCTTTATTCTTTCCGTTGTCGATTTCTGTTTGGGAGGCATGATGTCGATGTAAAGATAATGAAGTAAACATATATCCTGGTCACAGCACTAATTTGTGAAGAACGAAGCAAAAGCACCAACTTTCTCCAAAAATCTACATAACACTTCGATCAACAATCATATAACAGCAACGGGTAATAATGAACGTGAGACTGAAGACAACAACAACATCAATACAAAAAAGGGTCTAGTGATTAGTTCTTATAGTTCTTGGCAAAGCAAGGGGTTGTAAAATGCACATATTTGCGTACAAAGGTGATAAAAATAATAAGAAACAATTATATGTGGTACAATTTTTTTTCAACAGTGGGAGTGCTGCTAAAAATAAGAGCCCTGTTAAAAAAATAAGAATGTGAACAACTATAAGAATAGTAAATATCCAAGGAGTTTTGAAATGAAATAATGTTGGGTAACTAATCAATCCACTTAGATGTCGCTTAAGAATATAGGCCCATTTACATTTTACCAGTTGCTATCGTCGCGTTGTGTCATGGAATGACCTCTGTCGAATAGGGAGATCGTTTATGCTGTACCGGATAGCGTCACAATAAAACGGAGTGACTTTCATATCACCGTCGGATAGGGAGATCGTTTATACAATACTGAAAAGCGTCAAAACAATACGACGTGACGTTCATATCACCTACAAAGCGAAGTAACTTTCCCTCTCATTTAAGGAGCGTCTCGTACCGGATAGCTTTGGCATGATGTAAATGGTACCTCTCTATCCGATAGCAAACTCACGACGCGACGACAGCTATCCTGCATAATGTAAACGGGGCCTATGCTTGAAAACAACCATGGAATCTGGACTTCGAATTTCAACTAGCAATTCGCTATAAGATTGGACTTTGGAACTATTAGGACTTATCTGTAGCTTCTTTTTTGACCGCTACACTTGCAAAGTAAATTTGGTACTCCTCGTAGCATTATTTTGAGATAAATGCTTCCAGAGCACTTCAAACTCACCTACTTCATGGACGCTTACGCCGCCATTTTCTACCTCACATAATGAGCCCATGAAACCACTGGGGCAGTGGCACTGGTATGATGATCCACCACTTGATACACAAACACCACCATGAAGGCAAGGGTTTGGATGACACTTGTCTTCATCTGCATATAGGAGATCAGAAATAAATTTTATCAACAAACAGCACCAAAGAGCTTGAGAATACTACTAGCATGCTATAGTAGAGACATACTTGGAAAACTTCTCTTGGGGAGCGTTGTACAAAAGTTTGACCAACTATAACGAGAAAAAACAGAACAAGGATATTCAATGACCAACACGGTGCCAAACCTTCTGCATTATGGCCATCTTTCTTGCAGTTTTCGTACACATTGAGGGAGACGTCACGCCTCCACAGGCGTATCCATGACTGCTGGAATCAGGGGCTGATCTAGAGCTGGACTTTGGGGGGCCTTTATTGCCTTTTCCATGTGAGATGTTTCTTAACACTGTTGTTTGCTGTAGGACATATTGCCGTTTAGGGGAGCCATGGCCACCCCGACCCCCTGGATTCGCCCTTGACTAGAATTTGATTTTACATGTTGGAGGACTGAAGAATCTTTGCGAAGGGGTTATTCTAATCTCCCCCTGCTTTTAGGTAGCTTCAAATAATTATTGTATTTTGAGTCTGGTCCTAAACGTTTAAAACCAAGAGAAAAATACAGTGGTTTGCATGTCAAGCTTTCTGTCTTCAAATGGTCGTATTTTTGCTAATTTTGATAACATTCATCTAAAATTGTCAACACATGCCTATTTTGAGGAGCGCTTTTCCTTTTGTTGTGAAAATACGAAAATTCTAAAAATAGATTTTTATGATGTCATCACTATTGAACTCTATTGAGACAAAAGAAAGTTCGAAAATGAGAGTAGAGAGTTCGAATCAGCTGCACAGGAACATGTCGAATTCTACTTGCCATCAAACTGCTAGTCTAATCGAGACGTAATATGCCACCTCGGATGGTTCATTGTCCTTAGGGGCCATTCACTTCGTACGTGCGCACGAAAGGGGGAAAGGGGGTCGAGCAAAAACGTACGCCATGCGTACAAAGGGGGAGGAGATTAAGACATTCAAGTACGTACATAAAATAAAAAATCCCTTTTTGCATATATGCTGTAATATTTTCATATGCAAAGTACTTTTATCATACTTTGTTGTCTTTGGCGGAAACTTTCATTGCTCTTTTGCAAAACAATTTGCAATGATCATTGTCATGGCTCTCAAATGCTATACAGTCTTTCTCTCTATGGAATTATTGATTGGAATTTCAAGAGCATTTTCATTAGAAATGGAGGTGGAGGTCAGATGGGTAAATGTGAAGACACAATGTGGGGATTCATAGCAAGAATACATGTTCTTACGATGGGGGAGGGTGGTCAAATTTTCGCCCATCTAAAGGCCTGTTTAAACGATCCAACATTTCACCCAACATTTACCCAAAATTGATGTTGGGTAAAATGTTGGATCGCTTGAACATCATGCTGGGTCACCCAACATTGACTTTTCCGATGTTGGGTGAAGTTTGATTCTAGTGAGAAATGTTGGGTGACGGTAGCCAACAATTCCATTGTTTTGAAATGTTGGATGAAATTTTGGGTCGTTTGACCACCTCAGCCAACATTGTTGGCATTGTGCATGCGCTCTCCCTTAAAGCAATCCCGTGCTATTTGCATTTTGATCGTGGTTCCCAGTCTCAAACGCACAGCTCCATCACAGCGTATTCAAATCATAGCCTCTATAGAAATGTTGGATGAAATGTTGGGTGATTTGAACGCCTCTCCCAACATTTGTAAAATTTGTTGGCTGAAATGTTGGCTGAAATGTTGGATCGTTTAAACAAGCCTTAACATACATACATGCATCACAACGCTTTTGAGAGATCGCCCCCCCCCCCCATTTTATTCTTGAACAATAACTATCTTGTGTTATTTTATGTCTACAATGTAACTTTCACAATTAATTTTCCTCCTCTTGATTTGCATTTGAGTTTTCTATATGTTTGTAATGGGAGTCGGGTAGGGAACTCAACTTAGTTCATATACAACATATATTTCTCATGCAAAATCACCATAGTATTGTCCTTCTACCCAGTTTCGCATGACACCCATTTTGGAACTGACTTCAGGTTAATTGTTAATGCCACAGGGTGGTTATGTAACTCCATTCCCCCTGTGGTATTCTTGTGTCTTCTATTCCATATTGCATTTGTAATTTAACTGTAATTGTAAATATCTATGAGTTGTAGTTGTACTTCTTTATGAGCATATGAAAAAAGCTTTTCGCCACTTTAGTGCGAACCTGCTATATGAATGATCCCTCAACAAAATATTTAACTGGAAAGCACCTTGGGTGTTTTGCATTTAGCACAAATTAGTGCCTTGGAAAGACAAAGTGATCGGAATAGAATGAGGCAATTAAAAAGAACTAGTGCCATAAAACAAGAACAACCGCAGATGCCACACAGAGCTTATCAGGGGCTTACTTACCCAAACAATCACTAGCTTCAGTGGACTCTAGAGCCCAGTTCCTTTGGACCTACGTCAGTTCTGCAACACTGACGTAAATGAAATGAGGATCCAATTAACGGTAACAAATAATCTGGGTGGCATACTGATCAATCGATTCAGCAAACAGGAAAAGTAAAGACACTAAATGTAGGCTCATTAGCTGATATTGTTTTTCGCATACACACTATTTTCATAATAATAGAGATGCTGCACTGATAAAAAAACGGGGCTGGGCGAATGATATCACGAACAGATAACACTAGCTCTAACATAGCAATGAAACACATGTATATGTTTCTGTTTTGCAAACTGCAAAATGTACTAGGGACATAGGAGGAATACAGTGGGGTGGAGCTAAATAATCTGCGCGAGCAGCCGAGTGTCGCTTGCAGGCACAAAATTTCACACTTCTCAAAATTCACGGCACTTTTAATCCAAGTCTGCATCTATCTGATGCATTCAAATTCTACAGGTACAATTTTCATACGTTTTCCCCAAGATCAGCGCTCGCAGGCACAAAGTACTTCAAATGACACCTGGTGGGAGGTAATCTATAGTTTAGCGAAAAGTAAAAATTTTCTGGCAGCCTTTCAGTACAGCATCTTAAGGCTCGGCCAAACCAGGAAACATTATCTTATGAAATTGCTGCACAAACGAAAAATATGTTTTCGCATGTTTCTGCGACACGAAATGCGGGTGGCTAAACTTGTCTGACAACGTTTGACAACATTTTGTTGTTGCTGCCGCTGCTGATTATTGTTGCGAAAAATCGAAACTAAAATGGAAGTAAAGCGAAAAGCAGTTGTTGCCGTTTTGCTATTAGAAGGTCTAAATGACGAGAAAGAGAAAACGAAGACGTCTTGCAAAGTAAGACAGTAGTTATAGAACAAGAGCAAATGGGTTTGTTTGACTTTATGAAAGAGCTTGCCATAGGAGACACATAAGTTTACTTGGAAATGCTTGAAGGTGAAAATTAAGGCTCCTCGGTTTCTGTGTGAACTGCCTGACTGTCTTGTTACGTCGGTATGTTATCACGGAAGCCTAAAGCAACCACTGCGCATAAGACTACGCATGGGATTTATCAACATTGAATTGAATTTTCTGACAACATCATGTCAAACTAGGAAACATTGTCATACAACATGAAATGTCACGCGAAATGTTTGATAATCGTTAAACATTCGTATGACAAATTTTTCATCGATTTTGTGATATGACAAAGTGGCCAAACTAGGAAACATATCGTGAAACATTTGCAAGACACGAATGTCATATGACAATGTTTCCTAGTTTGGCCGGGCCTTTAAAATTGTATTAGCTTCTATTTCTGCACGTTCCTGAACAATTGCTTGATCATCTCTGAATCATTGAACAATCATCGAATTTGAAGTCTGCCTACCTTCACAAATACGACCAAGCCAGCCTCCTTCGCATGTGCAATGATAATCGTCTCCTTCTGAGACACAAATTCCACTGTGTTGGCATGGATTTGGATGACAAGGATCCCGATCTGAAAAGATGAAAAAAACTGCCATGAGATGAAAATTTTGAGATATGATAAAGTAGCAAACCATACAGAATATCTTTCAAGGACTGGCCAATGATCCCACTATATGTAGAGAAGGTAAATCGCAACTGTTTTTGCGTAACCTTAAAAATAATGGTAAGATTGACAAGGATATCTACCGTCAAATTTGCCCAGCAGGTTCGCAACCAACAAGTATATATGGCCTACCTAGTGTGTATAAATTTCAATCTCCTAATGTAGTGCCACCATTTAGATCCATTGTATCCTCACTTAACACTACCAACTATCAATTGGCTAAATTTCTTTGCAATATTCTACAACTCCATCTCCCTAGGGCATACACTCAGAGTACAAAAGTATTGAAACGAAGGGCCTAAAAATTCGTTTTCAAGAATGGCGTATAATAGTGTTCGAAAAGCTTGCAATTGTTTCTCCATGGAAGTGATAGCTGACGTGACCAAAATGTATTCATAAGTAAATAAATGCTTCTGTTTTCGAAACATGTTAGACTTTTTCAGCTATTCTTTGTAATTTAAAGAAAATAAGGAAATGTAAGCATGTCTAAAGATTGTGCATTACCAGACTGCCAAATAATAGTAATGAAACATTTCCGTTTTATTAGGCTTTCCTATCTTGAAATTTGAAAGTACATGATGCAAAATGTTTGCAATATTCATAGGTGTAAAAATACTTCGAACTACGAGTTTTAGTGAAGGAACAATGAGAATGTGGCCGTCTACAAAATTTTAGTGAATTGAGGAGAACGAGCTGTGTACAAATTCTATAGATAAATGAGATTTTCAACTACGGGTAAAATAAAATTTGTAGCTTCAAACTATTTTTCCATCAGAGCAAATATCAATACTGCTTGTGAAAAGAATATTGTACCAATATGGTATCAAAAACTACAAAAAGATTAAGCTATTTGACAGCACGATTTTATGTTGTTAAAGGTCATCGTTTCAATACTTTTGTGCCCTGAGCGTATACTGTTTCTGATTCTTTCTCTTTCGTGCAAGATCTAAACACTATTGATGTATCAATAAATGTATGGTCTCTTTTGGTGAGGTGAGTTTGTTCACTCATTACCCCTTAAGGAGTGTATAGATCTTACCTTTTACCACAGCAAGAAAAAGCGGTAACATTCTTTTGACACTATATGTGTTGGAATCTGTTTACATAAGGACTCAAAACTTGGGTAGACAAAAAGAGTTCATTTTTTTCATTAAGACTCTTCAAGTAAACAATGGTTAATAGGCCCTAATTGGCCACTCTTGGGCCAATTAGAGGCATCCTACCAAATGTAACTGTATCTGGCTATATATTTCGGTTAACCTATCGGTCACTATCCGATGTTGCATACTCTCACGAGTGTAGGACGAAAAGAAGCTCTCAGTATGTCAAAAAAATGTTGCCACTTTTTCGTACTGTAATAAAGTTCTGTAAGATCTTGCTATTTCTTACATTACAAAAGGTAACACCAATCCCAAACTCTCCAAGGCTGATCTCGCTAAACTTTTCACAATTGATACTGCTCAAACTCATTTTCTTTTCAATAACATATAAGTGAATGAATGAATGGCAAATGAAGAAAGAGGTCAATAGATGGAATAATAAATGAAAGAATGGATGGATTGTAAGTAGGTATATGAGGAAATGAATGATTAAGTTGATGAATCAGTAATCTACAGCTAGTTACCGCAAATGCAATGATGGATGCCAAACTTTCCTAAAAGTTATCAAAACTCATTCTGAACTGATTGGCTCAGAGTGACGGAAATTTTCACTGCAACAGAAGATTGTACCTTCGCAATATTTTCCTCTGAATCCGCTGGCACATGTACACATCACGTCTGCTAAGTTTTCAAAGCAAGTTCCACCGTTTAAACATGGACTTGCTTGGCATCTGTCCTGCTCTGTAACAAGAGGAAAGTTCTGCAATTTAACTTCTTGATTCTGTCTAAGTATAATCCAATTTTCGAAGTAACTGGATACGTTTTCACAAGTTCCAGCTTGACCATTTTGGTTAACGTTAAGTTTGAAACATCTAACCAGAGTGAGAGGGGTATGTGAGGTCCTGAAAGAGTGTGCTCTTTCTGCACTAAATAAAAGTCTCCGTAATGCAACGCTACTGATTGTTAAACATTAAATAGTCAATGACTACAACACAATTGATAACATTTAGCGTTTCCACCTGACATTCTCTTCATCATTCGTCCCTTTACAATAATAAGTTGTAAAGCCTACAGCACAATTGTGAATGGTGCACAGCAAATGCTAAACTATAAATAAGGGTTCAGTCACTTTTTATGCAGCACCAACTTTACCGTTTTTGAGAACTTCCCTCTTTCTCTTGTAACACTTTCTGGCACAACCCTCCACAAGAACGAAGTAGTGTTACAACAAAGGGATTCATTAATTTGAAATACATTGATGTCGGTCAAAATCCATTGCAGGTTTCGGTTCACGTTTCTGACCATCCTGAATTCGGGGTAGACCACGTTAGACTTTGTCAATAAAAGTTAAATTAACTTCTTCTAACTCACGTATAACGTGCACTGAATCTTCTTCTATGAATCTAAAACGTATTAGAGCCAGTGGTGGCGCCAGAGAAAAAATGCTGGGGGGGGGGCTAGTGCTTCCAAAGTGCCGAAAGTGAGTGGTGTCAAAGAATTTTCAAGGGGAAAACCTATCGTATTGGCTGAAAAAAACGTCCAAGCTACATTCAGAATAGCCTTTAGTTTTAAAATGCGGTATTTAAGGGGAAATCTTGTACCTGATGTTTCAATTATAGCATTGTTTTTGTATCTGATATATAATTAGCCATACACACCATTTTTTACGGAATTTTTTGCATGAAAACAAATAGAGACCGATAGTATAAAAATTTAACTTGGAAAACGCAAGGCGGAATCGCGTGAATGTAACTAACCTTTGGTTTGAGGTACTAGAATAAAAACATTCAGAACTTAGGGCCTTTTCACAAGCAGCAGGCTAGCCCGGTAAACCCGGCTCGGTCATCCAGCCGAGGTGTTTTGTATCCCACCTTCGCATGGGAATTTCGATTGGAGTGTCTCTGCAAACATAGAAGCCATCGTTTAGAAACTCGTGGTCTATAGCACATGCGCATTGCCTAAAATCTTACCCCGGTTGACCGGGCTAGCTCACCTGCAGCGTTTCACATGGGAAATTAACGTCTTGGTTAGCCGAGATCTCTGCAGTTTCAGGTGAGATCTCGGTCAAGCGGGCTAGCCGGCTTTACAAGTGAAGACAAGTAGTTTTTTCAGCATTCATCTATATGCAGCTGAGATCTCGCCTAGGTGGGCTAGCCCGCTGCTTGTGAAAAGGGCCTTAGCATGTCATTGTCAAAACAAGCAGTAAAAAGTTTTGTGAACTGTAGAGGCTTCGAAGTTTAGTCTTGCATCATTTTCGATCGTCTCAATAGAGTTCCAAAGAAGAATGAGGCAAAAACAAAGTCATAGCTTCTTGGAGCTTAGGCCAAGCGCGTCCACCAAATGGAACAACAAGATCCTACATATCTCGGTTTTCGCAGCCACCGAAATGCCACAAACACGAACCGAAAATTGCAATGGACTTTGACCGACTTCAATGTATGTCAATTTAGTCAATGTATAAAAACCGTGGTATCCTCCATTCCTGTACGAGACACTGCGTAATGAGCGAATGATCCCTAGGTGCATGAATTTGGCAATATTGCAGCACTATTCACTGTTTCAATGTTTGCATAGCACTGTAGCATATGCTTTGAATAAACCAACATAAACAAAAGGAAGGCTTCATGACTTTCAGCATGTCCTGAATCTTGCTCATTCGACTCCTCACCACAAGCACGTAACTGAAGGGAATGCCCTGGAAGGTGGGGAGGGGGCTAAACCTGCCTGTACAATCACTTCGGAGGGGCAAAAGCCTTATTTTGCTATGCAATCCTTCAGGTGAATAATTCTGCTAGGGGGCAAAGACATGCAAAATTTTCAATTTGGGGGCTTTGCATCCCGTGCCCCCTGAAGGTATGTGCCTGCCTCAATAAATAGAGTGCTTCTGAAATAACCGCCCAAAATGCAAAGTTCCAACTCAGTTAAATTGATTGGCTCAGATCAATGCCTACTCAACAATAGGTGGTGACCGGCACAAAAGGTACACTATGGCCTAGTCAAAGTGAGAGTGAGAAGAAGAAAGGCTTATTTTAGTTAGATGATAGACTCACTCACCTTCGCAGAGGAGGCCCCTATATCCATCTAGACATTTACATTTGAAATCATCTCCTTCAGAAATACAGAATCCGCCATTTTTACATGGGTGCTCATGACAATGATCAATTGCTGATAAAAAGATTGGAAGAATCTGATAAGTTGATAAGCACAGATTTATCTTACTTCCTACAGTCTAGAAAGGGGTGTTTCTAGAGGGAGACAGAGGACAGGGACTACATCCCCCTCTATATAGGAATGCTTATTCGTCTGAAAAATCCTGGCAAAAAATCTTACACAATATTCCAGAATCTTTGCTCAATAGGCTACTAAAGAATTACGTGATCATCCAAAAAGGATCAAAGTTCCTACGCCATTCCTACCTATACGGCAGTACATCTTTTTCTAGACTGCTTGTGCCTAAAAAACATGCTTATGCTAATGCTATCACTCAACTTTACAAGTACCTCAGGGTTCATACAGCTTTTGTGGCAAAAAGTGCCCTGATTTCTTGTATAATTTGTGCAGTTTTTCTTGACTAATAGGATGAATATGTATACATTTTTCCCTGATTTGTCCTAAAATGTTATGTTTTTCCAGATTTAGAGATTTTGCATCTAGATATATAAAGTATGAAGCAAGTTCAAAATAAAATTATCTTAAAGGACTTCTAGTTTCATCTTTTTACGCCATAGTATTCAACTAAATTATCAACACTGCCAAAAATCATGTACAATCATTAGTTGGAATTACACAAATATTCAAGAGAAATAAAAATTCCCTCATTTTGTCAGAAAAACATAATTTTTCCATGCTATAGAAAAGTTTCCTGGTTTCTTGTATAATTTTTACAGTTGTCCCTGACTAAGAGGATGAATACACGTTTTTTTTTTATAAGATAATCACTATTTTGCCTGAGCCTCAATTTTCTTAACTTTTCCCGAAATTGAGCCTCAGATTTTCTTAAAGTTATCTTAACTTTTGCTAAAATAAACTGGCTAGAGTGGTTTACAATTTCGTTAATACTATTGTATACTTGAATTTGAATTCCATCTTTGACATTTTGAATACAATAACGACGAAATTACCGATTTTTGGCCTATAAAAACACTTAATTTTGGAATTTGAGCCTCGTGATTTTCTTACGATTTTCTTAAGATTTTGATTTGAGCCTCATTTTCTTATAAACTTCTTTCTTATAAAAAAAAAACGTGTACAAAGATATTCTTCCCTGATTTTTCCTAAACTGTTATGTTTTTCCCTGTCTAAACGTCAAAAGATTTTGTACTTAGATTTCGTATCTACAAAATCTTTTTGATACTTAGTCTCGGAAAAATTTTCCTCATCTTTTTACGCTCTACTATTCAACTAATTTATCAATACTGCCAAGTATCATGTACAATCATTAGTTAGTGCTAACACAAATATCCAAGAGAAATAAAAGTTTCTTGCTTTTGTGAGGAAAGCATAGCTTTTTCCAGATTATGGAAAAAGTTCCCTATTTTCCCTGATTCTCCCTGATTCTTCCTGATTTTCCCTGATTTTCCCTGATTCTTCCTGATTTTCCCTGACTTTGCCTGATTTTCCTTGATTCCTTCTGATTTTCCCTGATTCTCCCTGACTTTCCTTAGAACCTAAAATTTTCCCCTGACTTTCCCTGATTCTTCCTGATTTTCCCTGATTCTCTCTGGTTTTCCCTGATTCTCCCTGACATTCCTTAAAACCTTAAACTTTTCCCTGATTTTTTCTGACTGTACGAACCCTGTACCTACGGTAACTTTCTTTGTAAATGAAAGACCCCAATAAACTCATATTTGATAAGAAGTGCTTTCAAAAGTGATTGAATTCGCATAATGGTTACCTTCGCAGTGGTCTCCTCGGAAGCCAGACTTGCAAAGACATTTAAATTTTGAGATTTCATTTATACATGTGCCTTCATTCATGCAAGGAGATGTATCACATAACGAAGCTTCCTCTGCAAACAAATTGCAATTATCAGAAATTAATTGAGGGGATACAATACCACTAGGAATAAGTGATATAAATGAATAGATAAAGCACTCCGACATATATGTTTTAAAGATATATATCCACTCAGAAAATCTTTGACGCTTCGTTTATCACTTCTTCAGGATCGATTCTGAAGAAGCGATAATCGAGTGTTCCGATTTGATACATTATATATATATATATATATATATATATATATATATATATATATATATATATATATATATATATATATATATATATATATATATATATATATATATATATATATATATTGACATGTCCTTATTTGCCTATTTTTTTATTTATTCTTTGCACAAATTGCTAGCCTAGCAATATTTTCTTGAGTTCTAGCCAATAGGGGTTTTGTAATAGCTACTAATGCATAGAAGATTGACATACCCTCACAATGATGACCTTTGAATCCATGTGCACACTCACATCTATAGCCTTCATCAGAGTCCAAGCATTGACCAGCATTCAAGCAAGGATTTGGAGAGCATTGCGTTTCCACTTTGGAAAGAAGTAAAATTATTGTAATTACTATGGTACACAAGACTCTATGCTTGCAATCAGGGCTATAAAAAGCTGAGTTGTTTAGAGGGGGGCATGGATGCAGAAGACAATTTTTCCTAGATTAGAACTCATCTTTCATATACAAACTCAGCGAATATTTATTCATTATAAAGTTTGTAATCATGAAATATTTTGCTAGAAAGATAAATAACAATCTCATAAAAGGAGAAATGAAAGAGTTTATTTTATTGTATAGCTTCCAATGTAGTTACAATACAAACTATATGTTCTGTATCGACCATGATGACTTAAGAGTTTCCGTTGAACGTGACTAAGTATGTATAAATATAAATATAAATATACGAATAAATACAATAAATAGTATGGAAACATACATTATTATTATTATGTTATTATTTAGTATAAACATTTACTATAATTTAGGGGAAGAATACCCCCGTACTTACATTCGCAATTGCTTCCCCTATACCCATGACGGCAAACGCATCTGTATTCTGTTAATGACTTTACCATGCATGTGCCACCGTTCAGGCAAGGTGAAACCGAACAAGGAGACGGGGGTACTGAAGAGAAATTAGAAATGCATTTGGTTGTGTTCAGTTGATTTACCATTATGCTTGAAAGGTAAATACCCATTTATTCCATCCAACATTTACTTGCTATACTTAATTTACAAGGTCTATTTCAAAAAATTAAGTAATTTAAGACTCAGAATTTGAAATTACGGGCAGAGGCAAAACTTTTCTCATCATAAGGCAGCATCAGCGGCGTGATTTTAGCCAACAAAATGGTTGAATTACACATTTTATTTCGCATTTTGCATTTACTGGTAATACACTGTATTTAGATTTCTAAATATGTCTTTTACTACATTGCATTTCACAGGGTTCGTGTAGGGCTTCGATTTATAAATTCAAGGAGTTTTCTATGACTATTCAAGGACTAAAGTAAAATTTTTCAAGGAGCTCTAAATCAACTTTCACAGCGCATGCGTGAATACAACGGAAGCTCAAAATACCAAAAACGAGACATTTCTTGGCATTTCACGAGTTTTCTTGTACGATTTTCTTTAAACTTTCTTGTGGATATTTCTCTAAATAATTTTTTTGTGTTGTTTATTGCTGTAAATGAAGTAAACAGTAAAAATTCACAAATTTCAAGGAGCTTGACCAATTTTCACGGAAAAATTCTCATTTCAAGGAGTTTCACGTGCCCTTGAAATGACATTTGAAATCCAGTACTTATCAAGGAGTTCAAGGATCTGCAAGAGCCTTGTTTTAACGTAAAAAGAAGGTTCCTTGAAAAAACAGTATTTGCTGAAGGGTTACTCTCCATAAAGATTCGAAATAAAATGAAATTTCCTAAGATACGTCGCGAGACACGATAGTGAATATTTCAGAGATGTTACAAATGTATTCCTACCAAAAACTATCTGCAGTTGGTTGAAACATTAGGAAAACTGCAATTTCAGTCAGCGACTTTCTCCAAAGAACCAAAAATAGTCCTTAAATTATCTACGAGAGATTGCATCAAGCATGTAGTTTCTTATAATGATCTCAAAGTTGTACATACCACCACAGTATTCACCGCTGTAGTTATTTATGCAACTGCAATGCCCATCGCGACAAATTCCGCCATTTTTGCACTGTGTATAGCGGCACTTGTCCTGGACTGTTGATAAAAAGCAGCAGAGTACAGGAAAGAGGGCCTGCCAGGGGTTATGGGAAACAATGAAACTTGCAGTATTTATTAGTGGAAACATGGGATTTTGTTGTTGTTGTTGTTGTTGTTGTTGTTTAATTCATTTTGAGTAGGCTGCTATACCTAGCTTTAGCAGCTAAGTTAGGCCTACTATACATGCTGCATCCAGCCATGGGACCCCTAGTTTAACGTTCCTTCCGGAGGACGGCGGAGTCTGCTGTTTTGGTCGTTCATCTAGAAGGTCGCCCATCCAGTTTCTAACCGTACACAGCCATGCTTAACTTCAGTTAAGCTAATGTAACTGGCTAAGCCGCTTGGCCACTCACCCCGCTCATCAGCAAATTTTTTTATGGGACAAGTAGTAAGTAGCTCTCTCTAACAAAAGAAATGTACGTGCAAAACCGTGGCAAAATGATATGAAAATCCTGTAAAGCTAAGACTATGAAAATCGTCTGATGATTGTTAATTGAAAGCCACAATGTATGATTCACATTTTTAATAGTTAAAAAGAAGTGGAAGGGCCTTTTGGATACACTCCGAGATTCGAAATAACTGCTGCTAAAAACTGTTTTTAAATATTTTGACAATGAAATTTCTACTCCTTTTGTTAGGGTAAGTGCTACAAGATACACTCATCAAAACTAATTGTTTTTTTTGAAGGCAAATAGAAGCAAAAACCAACTTACATTCACATCTCTGTCCAGTAAATCCAGGTGGGCAAGTGCAAGACACAAGACCTGATAGGCCGATGCCAATGTTAGATGCGCAAATGCCTCCGTTAAGGCATGGCGTTGTGTGGCAGTGATTGATTGCTAAGCAGAACAGAAGCTAAAATCAGCATTTCAAACATCAAAAGCAAAGAGTGAGATTGGTTTGAGAAATTTTCAGTCAAAATATCACTACGTAGTACTAAGTTGTGAGCCTGGTACATTGAGCACACAAAGGGTAGAGAACAACGTAGAAAACAAAAATGAAGTACAAACCGGAGCAATCCTTTCCAGTGTATTCAGCACTGCAGATGCATTCGAAATCGTTATTCACTTCGTTGCAAGTTGCGCCATTATGACAGGGATTTGGTTGGCACTTGTTCAATTCTAAGAGATAATATGTGACCATTCACATATAACATCGCGAAATTTCAAACAATGTGTGCAAGGATTGCAATAGAGCACAAGACAAACTCTTCTAGAGAGCATGTAAGTGTACATAGGAAAAAATTTTAGTGAGAAATTTTTACAATATTAATCTACCCTGAAAGCTGCACATTGATATTGTAAAAGGTGGCAATTTGGGTATATCACAAGATAGCAAACCTTGACAGTTCAATCCTTTGAATCCTTGTGGACAAGTGCACAAGTATTGACCATTGGCTTCTGTGCATACGCCATTATTGTGGCACGGGTTGGGATGGCATCGATCTTCCTCTGAATCACATAACAAGACAGAAGACTTGCTCATTAGAGACCTAATCATCAGTATTCAAGCCATTCTAAGCAGTGGCAAATACAAGTCTATACTGTTTAGCAGCCTAAGGAATTTTGTTGCCTTAAAAGCTAAAGACATTAAAAGATAGACAACATAGTGTAGATAAATAACATAGTGTACATGGGCGTAGGAGGACTTCAAATTTAGGGGAACTGTAAACTTTCTGCCCGAGAGACAAAAGAGATGTGGAGAGCAGTCAGAAAGGTTGCCCGAAATCCCAATTGATCTTTCATGTAATTTTCCCCAATGAATCAGATTTCTGTCCGACTGAGGATATCTGCAGCCCCCCTACCACCCCTCTCCTATGCCTATGATAGTTTGTATGCATACTCTATCAGGAAGTTTTTGGTCTAATATTGAATATTTCTTAGCTGCTCGTGACTTCAGTGTTGAAACTTTCACAAGATTTTCTATGCAATACCTTTTCGAGCTCGTTGTTTTGAACATGCACACAAATAGAAAGTGATAAACGCTTGAAGTACACTTTTCCTACTAAACCACTTTCTTATTAATAAAGTTTACATTTAGATAGAGCTTAATTAGATTATAAAGCACTATATTCTTATTACCAGTATGAGCAAAGCATCATTTTATATAAAATTCGATTAAGTAAATCTTCTTCTATGGAAAAATACTACAGAAGAAAGCAGACCTCATAATAACTAAGCTTGTGAATGTGTCAAAGATGTTTAGTCACTGCGTCAATGGCTTATTCAGTGTATAGAAATAGGTACCTTCACAGTCGCTGCCTTTGTATCCATTTGGACATATGCATTCATAGCCATCTCTCACTTCATTGCAAGTACCTCCATTCATGCACGGGTCACTTTCGCAATGGCCTAAAACATAATCATCTTTCAGAAATTTGTTCCTAACGACGGAGACCTAGCCTTCTCAAAAAAAGAAAGCGATTCATATTCGTGAATAGAATACACGCTTAGTAAATTGAGTTGCGGCTTTAAATGCTAGCACCTTTCAGAACATTGGTAAGATTAAAGCAAGAAGAGTCCCTTTACTGGATAGCCTAGCCATCATGAACGTAGTATAAAAGCATGTTTTTCATATGCTATTCGGGCTCTTAATTATTCAACAACTAATGATGAGATAGTTTACTTTGAAAACAGAATGCAGACAATTTTGATGGCTGCTCACAAATACCATAATAAACCTGAAACATTTGCTGATAAGCATTAAATAACATTTGGCCGTTTTTGGTAAAAGTAAGAAAGCTATTTCTAGATGGGAATGCTGGGATTGCTGATGCCTCGTTGCTTACTTTGTTTTGAGTAGGCTGTTGTACCTAGCTTTTTCAGCTAATTTAGGCCTATGATGCATGCCGCATCCAGGCATGGGACCCCTAGTTTAACATCCCTTCCGAAGTACGGCGGAGTGAGCTGTTTTGGTCTGTCATCTGGAGGTCGCCTATCCAGTTTCTGACCGTACACAGCCACCCTTAACTTCAGCTGAGCCGCTTGGCCACTTACCCCACGAATACCCCAATTGCAAACTTTCCATTTCTTTTTAATTTATTTTCAATTTACTTATTCTTGGAGGCCCCTCAGGCCAAAAAGAAGACCGATTTACAGGGGGGCAATGTTGAAAAGAAAAAAATTGGCCCTTACAATAGCTCATATTGTAGTGCACAGACGTGGAACAAAATCCCATTACATATAAGAATGAGTTCCACGATTGTCTTGTTCAAAAAGAAATTAACGGAATTCCTGCTCAGTTAGCATCCTTTCCCACAGCACGATCCCTAGGAAGACCAGTAGTATCTACCAATATTATTTCTAATTTGGTTCACAAATTTTCATTTACTTTTCTTTGCATGTATAAGTAATAGCTGAAAGGGATTTAGTGTTAAAATAAGGTAAAATAAAAATGAAATGAAATCTACTTCAATAGCTAATGCAAATATTCTTCATAAATAACGATACTGCAAAAGTGAAGATAATGCAAAAATCTCACCTTCTTCGTGGTCACGATCAACGTATTCATCATCATCTACATCGTCCATGCGGTAAGGAGCATGGTATCGGCCGTTGTATCTTTCGTGTGCTAATCGGCGAAGGAATTGCTTATACGACATCATAATCGGTGGTCTTGGGATGCGCGTGGTCACAATCGTTTTTTGTCGGATCGGTGGAGCCTTCAAATAAACATATCCTGGATGTGAATAGAAACGAGAATGAGGGTGTGCGATAAATTGTCTTTTTGTTTCAGCTTTGTCGATAGAACTCGGCATAGCTTCGGCCTTATCATTAGCTGCAAAGCGTGCGCTTTCAGTTTCCGTCGTTTCAGCTTCATCCGAAGATTTTTCAGATTGCTCTTCATTATCGACACTCTCATCAACATCTTCGGCTGCTTCTGATACGATTTCTCTCTGATAGCCAGACCCGGAGACATCTCCACTGCTCTCCTCAGCTCCGTCAGGATCCGAATTATCATCAGCTTCTTCGTCTACAACTTTCCCTGGCGATACTGCATACGTTTGTGAAAATACATCCCTTTTCACCGGAAATCTTCTTTCCCCCAAAAGATCAGAGGACAAATCAACTCTGTCGTCTTCGATTATATCTCTTTTGACTATAACATGTTTTCCGTGCAGAGAAGTCACAAAATTTACTACTAAAACGACCAATATTATAAATATCGGCCTATCGGCCATGTTTGCTAGTTTATATATATAAATAGACTTTATTTTTCCAATTCGATGCTCTAAAGTTCTGGGAAGTAACAAATAAATCTTCTCAGGCAGCTTAGTACGCATGGCTGCACTCAAACAATACGTTTATGAGGAACCACTAGTTGTCTTTTCTCTGTGGTCATGACCTTCATGTATACCCTGAATATAACCATGTGTAAACAAATTGGACAACCTTTGCCAATAGCAGTACACTCTTAACTTAATTGAATTTCATTCTTGCCATTAGCATACTAATGGAATTGTCTGGTTAATCAAAATAATGTTTTATTCATGAATTTACTTGGCTACAGTCACTGTAATACTAAGAAATATTTACTAATGTTATAAAAGCAACAGCGGAGAAATTTTTTGTTGACTGGCAATTCTAGGTACGACAATTAACTACACAAGTGTAGCAGTAGAGTAGGATAGTTGCTAGACAGATATGTAGTGTACTATAAGTATGAAGCCAAACAGTATTTACCACAAAACGATGTTTTTGACAATATTTTTCAACAAACAGAATAATCCAATGGTCGATCTGGTTTCGTAATATACCAGATTCGGATGTCTACGCACGGTAGAGTATTCATTCTGCACCTAACCATAAGTTTATCCATTTTATATCGTATTCAACAATGTCCTCGTGGAAATGGGAAGCAATTCCCATAAGAACAAATACTTGATTCAACTGAATCCTACGCTGTGAGAAAGGGATCTTGGGTCCCGTTTACATTATACTGTTTTCATACGAAAACGTTATGGAGATGGTCCGTCTTCCCCTACCCTTTACACAGAAACTTCTTCCTATCCAGCATCAAATGACAATTATACCGTTGAAATTAAGCAGCTTTTATAAGAAAACGCTGTCATGCTGTTTCGTAAGACAACAGTTTAGAGAAAACGGAATCTTAATTGAAAGATGGGATGCATACAGAGAAAGCTGGATAAAAAGATATACGTTGCCAAATTTCATACTCGTTGCTTTTTAGAAGACAACTAATTTCCTGCCTGAGCTTCGATTTTCCTACATTTTCCCGAAACTGAGGTTAAGAGTTTCCTAATATTGCCTCAATTTTTCTGAGTAAACTCGCTAAAACGGGCTACTCTGCCTTCGCCAATCTTGCAATCTCGAATCTATACTCTATCACTAACATTTACATTTTGAATGTAATAATGACGTACTATCGATGCTTGGCAGGCAAAAAATATTGATCTTTGAAACTTGAACCTTGTGATTTTCTTAAGATTTTGGCATTTTAAGTTTCACTTGCTTACAAATCTTTTTCTTATAAAAAAAACGTATGTGCATTCAACGCAGATCATAGTTTAAAATGCCTCCCCCCTCTTTCTCTCTCTACCCAATGGAATCTACTCTTTTCAGTGCTTAGAGATGCTGCAGCGGTAGATGCCCTCATTAATCATCAGCTCCACATATCAAAAAAAAGGAAATATCATTCTGGGCTGTTACTTGCCGATAAATTTCAATTAATATTATTTCAATAATATAAGGCACTGTTTTGGACAAAAAATACAGAATAGTTCAGTAAGGAAGAGAGTGCTCTTTTTTGCTGAAACAGTATGCATTCTTATTTCTATCTATGTAAAATTATCTGGAGTTTCTAATAGATAACATTTTGAAATACAATAATGACACTGGAAACTGCTTGGCTCTAAATCTATTTGATATATCTACAAAATCCTACATTAGCGTGTACCAGAATCCTACAGTCAAAACTCACACTGCTAATCTTTGTCTTCCAAGTTCTTTACTACTCTCGCAAATTCGGCTTGGTTGATTTCATCCAGTTCGTCTGTGACCTGTGTTAATGAGAAAATAATATTTTGTCATACAACTTACTTCAAGACTAATTCTTAACAATATTTGAAATTTTGCTGGTAATGAGAATCAGGAGAGATTAGTTACAATGATGCAGAACCATTTGAAGACGATAGCCACGACAAGCAACATTGCAGATAAATTAGGGAAGAATTGCCAGGATCATTTGTAGATTGGCATCGATACATAAATCCACATTTTTTTATAAGACCAAACCAAATAAGAACATATGGCTTCATGCCAAAAAGTTAACAACATGACAGGGCTTTATAACTTTCTTTCAAAAAACATAACGTAAAAACAGCACAATACAAACGAAAGACTAGGAAAACACAACAAATATGTACAGTAAAGAGCCTCTTGCTTTTCTTCTTACACAGACTCTCGTTTTTCATGGCCCCCCTGGCCTCCCCTAAAACCGCTAAAGTTTGGCCCGCGGCTCCTTTTCAGAGCAATTATTCCTCTTTTGATAAATCAGTGCACATGTTAAAAACAAGGAAATTAAGAACATGTCAAGAACAGTTTAAGCTTTCAAACCAAAAAAGTAAGAAATGACTAGGCTTTGTCAAAATTCAATGATCTTATAAAAAATGTGTATTGAGGAATCCTGTGTGACATATCCTAAACGTTTCGGGACGAGCTCGTCCCATCCTCAGCTAATAGATGGGAACACATGGGGGTTACAAAAACAATGCAGAAGCAACTCTGAAATACAGTATCCACTTTAAATCTTTCATACGCCAACAAACTACTGTCATGCAAGAACATCAATACAACGAAATTTACTGATATTGAAATGTACATAAAAATACAAATGTGGAACTGAATTTGTGTTTTGTAAGCAGACTATTGGAACATCAAAAATATGACCCATCATACAAAAAATTTGATCCACATGTAGCAGCTGCTTTCAGCACAGGGTTCTGGTAACCCTCACTAAACAGTGACACCACAAACATGAATAAATTACAAGTTGGAGCAAAGGATGCTGCTTATGACCCAATAAATTAGACGGTCCTGCCTTCAATTAAATGAAATAGAGTAATACGTCGTAGTGGCACGAAAAGATCAGCATTACCTTAAGCAATTAATTTCAGTTAAAATTCAACTTTAAAGGCAAGTAAAAACTGTTGATTACAATGCTAATAGTTACACTTTAAAAAGTAAAAGGTTTCCAGCAACTGTTGATCCAGCAATTCCCAAAGTTGTTGTTGTTGTTGTTGTTTACTTTATTTTGAGTAGGCTGTTATACCTAGCTTTAGCAGCTAACTTAGGCCTACTATGCAAGCCGCATCCAGGGATAGGACCCCCCAGTTTAGCGTCCCTTCCGAAGGACAGCGAAGTGAGCTGTTTTGGTCGTTAATCTGGAAGGCCGCCCATCCAGTTTCTGACTGTACACAGCCATGCTTAACTTCGGCTAAGCTAATGGGACTGGCTGGGCCGCTTTGCCACTCACCCCACTTCTGCCCAAAGTAGCGAGAAAAAACGTCAACAAACCTCTTCAACTTTTGTAACTTCTGGTACATAAAACTGAAGCATGTTTTCGACTCCACTTTTCAGAGTCACAGCTGAGCTGGGACAGTTTGAGCAAGAACCCTTAAAAATAAGAACATTTCCGTAATATATAGCTCAAAAGCTAAGTAAAGAAATTCTAAACAACAATTAATTAGAACTATGCAGGGACAAGGTGACAAAATTGATTCTATACCATTCCTATTTCATACCAAATGTGTGCCAGTTAAATTTTTTTTAGAAAAACACCACAAAAATCATCTCATAGAGAAAAGCCTTAAGTTTTTTAAAATTTCATTGACTTTGTAAATGATCTCTGGTACTTCCATATGTTTAAATGCAATTGTGGTAAAATCAATTCAAAACTCCTTCTACTGGGATTTCAATTAAGCCCCCCCTCTCTAACAATTCACCATTTACATTCCCAAAATTAAATAAGTCCCTAAGGGGCTAAAATGGAGAGTCTATTTCATGAAATATTTAACGCTACATCAACCGTCATACTGGGCTCGTAAAATCGTAACTGTACAAATTACAGTGGCGTAATACATTTAAAACTTGTACTTATGTACTCATGCGCGAATCCAGAGTTGATGCGCGTAACAAAAACACTTAAACGCACTAAAATTCGTGCACTTTTAATAAGACAGTTTAATCAACGTGTGACCGGCACAAATGGGCGTAAAAGAACGGATGTTTTCAAGTTTACGCTTATGTAACAAACTCAACTTTCTCAGGTTACGGCGCGACTGTAAACAGAAGAATTTGTCTACGAAAATAAACATATAAAGAGTGTTTTTGAAAAAATATATGAATTGGGCTCGATAACGACTGAATGTCTAATGATTTTACCTGCATTTTTAACTGAACGATTCCGGTTGCTGGATCAAAACCCTGAAATGAATACGAACTTGAATAAATACAGGATGCTCAAAGCTAGACAAAACTTAATCAACAGAAATATAAATACACAATATTTAAAAACTATTATACTACTCCACTCTGCCAATAAAATTCAATCTCAAGGGGCTTTTTAATAATTTCGTAAAGCCTCGGGGAAATCCTCATAATTCTCCTCATAATGAAGAAACTCCGATACATAGCACACAACCTAAATTAATGAGGCTGTCGAACGCGACGGTGTTCCATAGTTTTTATTTATCCCTTTCCCAGCTTACTTTGTGATGTAGATGGGAGATTCTAGATTTGACATGTAATCTTAAGGGCGTTTTAGTGCTCTACTCCTAAATTCAAATGTTTACATTTTGCGTAAATATAATTCGACCCTTCCAACTTTTTGCTCCATATCAAAACATGTGTTTTCACTGCGTCTTTGGTGTTTAGGAAGGCCATATTCCAGAAATCGATTGTAGAAGTTGATACCTTTTATTAAATGATGTTAATGTGGTACCAAGTAGGACAAGCGACTGACATTTTCATATTTGCTATTCGTACTTGACTGCTGTTTTGAACATTCTTTGCTGACACTTACTGATGTTGCTGTAGTCAAAAAAAACATAGAAGAGGATTGGGATTTCTTTGCTTCATCCCTATCCTTTTACTATTTTTAAAATGTCATTTTCCATTTGGGCTGTTGTGCATCGCAACGTAATTATTGAACAGCCCCAAATAGCTTTCTTGTTCCATCAATCTTACACAGTCACTTCACCTCGACAAAACTTTACACTGTCATTTCAGCTCAACTCCTATTGCCAAATTTTCACTACTCAGGTGAAATTGAGTTCACCTTTGTACAAAGTGTTTAACATATTTGAAAAAATCCTAAGAAAATTTCTGTGTACTACTTATTCATAAACAAAACCTGTTCTAATTTTATTTTTTTTCAAAATTTCATGTAATCACTTTATCCAGTAAAAGTCTGAAAATATCTAAAATAAATTTGATACATATTTACCTTAAAAATTATGTCACCGCCATCTTCCTGTACAGTGGGCCTGGTAAAAGGCAGACAAAATGCATTAAAGACATTATATACAAAGTGTTGCACTTTCAAAAAGATACTGAATAATATTTCATATTTGACATAAGTACTGAAAAGAATTTTCATTTCTAAACATTGCTTCATCCACTGCTAAACAATAGTATTCATCCATAAAATATTTTGCAAGACCTTTTCACAGCACAGAAGCTTTTCACTTCATACAAATACATGTAGTACATCTAAAGTTGCAGTGACTTCATCAAGTAAGTCATGAATCAGTTACTATTATGCTATTTAGGATGATAGATCTACATCTGAGCATCTCCTGTTGCAATGCCCTTCATTTATTGCTTCCTAATGATGTTAACAGAAACATAATTGAAATGACTCTGCGCTCTATTTATGAAACAGGCTGTTTTCATTAGGATTTTGGAACTTAGTTACATAGTGACTGCCAGCTGTTCTTGTAAAATATCTTCAGTAGTGTTGTGTAATTAGGTTAATATGTGTCTTCATCATCTGTGTTTGCCAAGGGGTAGTCATTGTCATTCACTCCCCATGGTATCATCCCAGTAGTACTTGTATAGTTTTTCAAGCAATTTAGTAAGTTGTAATCCTGTATGTACTTGCTGCACACCAATAGAAATAAAATACAACTACACATTTTAAGACTGTATCACAGAAAAAACATAAAAAACTCAAATAATTGATTGGAAATCACTAAGCATTGGTTTCCAATTCTAGTTAATGAGCACATAATTTTTATTCTAATAGTAAATGGCACTTTAGAATTAACGGTATATTATAATGAATGATATCTTATAATTCCCATAATGAAAGTAACTTACCTAATTCTTGTGTCAAGCAGTTCCTTTATCATCAAAACAACTTCATCTTCATCATCAAATTCTACATAAAATGAAAATCAGTTAAATAAATTTTGATCCTCAACTAAAGCAGATGAAGTAAAGCAAGACCAAATGAAAAACACTTCTCCTCAACCTAAAATATAAGTAATATACCTTGATCTTCCTCAGCAAATTCTTCATTCATTACAGGCAAATTGGAAGCAAAAAAGTCCATAATTGTTGCAAAAATATCAGGCTTTAGGACAGGCCAAGAAAACTCTTCACTTTCCTAAGTGGATAAAACAATAAAAATGTTGCACAATATTCAGTCAAACTCCTTTAAGACTGATATTTTATATGCCTAATATTTCACAATAATATAATTTTTCCATACTTGTCAGGGGCTATCAGCCAGATAAATGCGGAGGTCAGAGCACTTTTGAAGCTTATTAAAAATAGTATCACATAAGTTGGATTTTGATACAAACAGCCTAAGTCAGAAGGGCATACCCCATGTTCTGCACATCTACTAACAAGTCAAGAGTGGTAAATAAGGGTATAAGATGCTCTAAAATTCAAAGTTACTTAGCAGATTTACAGAGTTGAAAGTGCAATTGAGTATTTGATTTCAAAATACTTTCTGTGTGTAGGTTAACAAGCTACACTAAAGGTGCATTGATTCAGTTATAGAGTGCAGTGGTGCATAAGAAGGAAAAATGAAAACTACATACCAGAACCTACAAATAAATGTATACACCTAAGTTAAACATCATAAAAGTTTGACCTAGCTGCCTTGTCCAATGATGTCTGACTTATAGAGCCCCTCTCCCACCATTTAGAACTCTCCTTTGAGTTCTAAATGAGGGGGACTCCCTCTCAATTAGTATAACTACTATAAATCCCCTCCTTAGACAAATATATTTAAATATTGTCTAATTAGATGTATTGCACATATATGTCAATTGAATTGAATTATGTTAGGATGACTAGAGCTCAGTATTACTACAACTGTTAAAAAGCTCAAATGGTTGAAAACTACCTACACATGTCTGCTACATGAAAAATAAGCTAAAAAGACTGGGTAAAACAAATAATCCAGCTGAGGAGGTGGGTCAAGAAAGTTGATTAATGATTTCTTCTAGAACATATAGACAATAGTTTGTTGGTGCCACAGAACTTTACCACAGCACAAAAAAGTGGCAATATTCTTTTCATATACTGAAAGATTTTTTCGTCCAACACTCGTCAGGGTATGAAAACGTCGGATAGTGACCTAAAGGTTAACCAAAGTATATATTCAGATGCAGTTACATGTGATAGGATGCATCTAATTGGCCCCAAGAGTGACCAATTAGGACCTATTAACCATTGATAATGGACCTATTAAATTATTAGGACCCATTAAACAATGGTTAATAGGTCCTAATTGGTCACACTTGGGGCCAATTACATGCATCCTATCATATGTAACCGCATCTGGATATATATTTTTGTTAGAACCTATTAACCTTGTTTACTTGAGGAGTCCCAATGTGAAACAAACTCTTTTTGTCTACACAAGACTGGGTTTTGAGTCTTGATGTAAACAGATTCCAAAACACTTAAGTGAAAAGATGATATTGCTTGCCCAATGATCCAAAAATTGTATTCTGTATATATTTTGGCACATTCTGGATTTGCAATAAGGTGTTGTCCTATGGCTGACTCACAATTACTTTAGAATTGTTCTTTTTACATATACGAGGTGGCTGTTCTCTTACGGTATTACTTTTCTTCCTGATGCTCGTGGGGACATGCTGTTTTATTCTGTCAGCTAGTCTCTGCATAGTGCATCCTACATACCAAACTTCACATCGGCATGAACGTAGGATCCTGATCCCCATGAGCATCAGGAAGAAAAGTAATATCGGGTATATGTTTTGGTTAACCTTTAGGTCACTATCAGATGTTTTCTTATCCTGATGAGTGTCAGACGAAAAAAGCTTTCAGTATGTGAAAAGAATGTTGCCACTTTTTCATGCTGTAGTAACATACAGACACTATAGTAATGCCTCAAAATTGCTGAAAAAGACAAATTTTTTAATTCTGCTATACAGTGTGATATTCAGAAAAAAATGGATACTTGCCCTTGTTATTGTAATAAAATCTGGTCCAAAGAAGATTGACTTGACACCTTTTATTCGAAACAGATGTCTATAAATCAAATGTGCACAAAAATGCCATAAATGATAAGCTATAAATTTTCTTTCCAACAAAAAGTAACACTAAAATTATTAATGAAATTTCTATGGCCTCACTTTTTGGGAGAGTGAAATTAGTTTCATGAAGTTCCTCTAATTAATTAAGCATGTATCTAAACTGATTTGTTCCTTTTACTAATCATTTGCCAATTAAAGTAACTAAATATATTAAACAACAATAATACTATATAATTAGATATATACAATCTGTCTTACATGAATTTATGCAAAAATTAATTAATTGCAGAGCCATAAGCTTACTTCTACTCCAGTCTGTAGACTATGACAGTAGTCAACAAGATCTTGTGCATGCAAGATCAAATATCCCACATGCATAGTAGGTACTGGTATCTTTTTCACTCCAACAAAACATAGTCCACCTTCTAGAAGTAGCAATGAGGTTAATGTTTTGATTATTTGATTGTTGAAGAATTAGCTTGTGTTGTTCTTTTCCTTCTTGTGATTTTTCTTAAGTTTATGAGCTGCTTCTGCATTCTAGGGTGCAAACCCCAAATTTTCCCTAGCAACTTCATCATGTGAAAATTCCTTTCTGCATGTTACTGCCACATTCTGCAGACTGGCTTCTGCTTATATTATATTACTTGAACTATTTCAACACTAATGACTCTATCTAGTGCTAACAAGATATTCACATAAACAAGAAAATTACACAGCATGAGAAATTGTTAGGCACCTTGCTAATGGTGACTTGTGAGCATGTGACAGAGATGGGAGATCAGCTGTGCCAGACTCTAAAACTTGACAGCCAGGTAAAAACTTCAAACTGTTTGGGTTTGGTGTATCCTGTATTCTGATAAACATGCTTCGTTTTGGTCTGAAGGCTAAGATGGAAGAAAGAGAGCTTGGACGACACAAAAAAACAATCCTAGTTCAATTCACTACTATGCAAATCTTCCAAACCAAAAAGTATGGCATTTGCATATATGAGATATTTTGCAAGGCCATGTGTGCATCTTGAAAATAGTAGTAGTCAAATACCAGACAGGAAAGCTTGTTTGCTGAGGTGATATCCTGGAGTTTTTTACATGGATCCAATTCACAATTTTTGCACATAATCATAAGGGCTGGATCCTTCAAATCTGCTTTTTTCAAATGTGCAGCCAGAAACCACTACACTGATTGTGTACATGCAATATTGGAAAGCATGCAAGCAAGTGCGCGGGCAAGAGATTGCAGGTGTGCATCAAAGTTTCCAGTCTGGTTCAAACACATATTAGAATTGACAAGGTGTATATTTCACAAGAGTATGTTGAGAATCCATGTATTTGTTCACTGGCATAGGAAATTTGCAGCTTGCAATGCGGAGTCTACATTTCATATCAATATTAAAGCTCATTTCGGTCAATACTCAGGTCAGAAATTCAAATGAAATGTAGAATTCTACTTTCTGCTTCTCCGCTTGTACACTTGAAGTGCAAAATTCTCATTGTCCACACCAGAGATCTCGGCGAAATGTGACATACTTTGCAGTTTTAGCAAGGGTGCATTCCATATATACTGCACACCAAAGCTGCGCCTGGAAATATTTGTGGCAAAGAAAAACAAATGCCATCTCAGCAGTTTTACAAGCCAACTACTTATGACTTTACAATATTTCTAGGAAACTTTTCCCATTAGTTTCTACGCCGAACACTGAAAAAAAAGAGATTAGGCCATGCGGAAGGTCTTACATACATACATAAAATAGTTGTTGCGGCTGGCCTGTCTTGAGTCAGCCCATAGAGCTGGTGTCTCAAACCAGACCTGCCTCAACAACTATCTGATGTATGTATGTACGTATGTGTATATGCATGTAAGATCTTCCGTATGTACTAAGCTCTATTTTGGGCCTAAGTACGTGAAATGCACTTATGGGTTTGCTCATAGATAACATACCTGGTAATAATCGCTGGTTGCATAAGAAATTTTTGGAGCATGATTGATTCTTTGATAAGCATGAAATAGCACGCCTTGTTGTTAACAGAAATGACTTTCGCAATAAGATGTTGGCAAAAGGTAAAACGCACCTTCTTGCCGCCATTTTATATTTACATCTTACAATAATTATGAAACAGAGGTTAACCTTGCACAAACGAGGTAGAGCAAGGAAATTTTTTCTGTTCCACTCTTTTTTTACGAGAACCAGTGCAGTTGAGGTTCAGGCTGGCTGTTCTTAATTTTCCCTAATTTCGAGGCTGAAGTTTTTTCTTAATTTGTTCTTAAATTAGTAGCGCTTAGGCCATTTAGACATACATAGAAAGACAATATACAAGACAACATTGGATGTTTTGATTTATTGAGAGCCAGATGATACAGCTAAGATGGTTGTGATGGTGCAATTAAAAACGTTTTGTGACTCTCCTCTCGATGTGCTTTGAAATATGTTACATCACATGATGAATTTAAGTTAATCTTTAGAGTGAAATGAATAGGCTTCTTTATTCCAGTTAAAAATAATTACAACTGATAACTGATAATGGTTATATATTGTGCTTCCCTGGGGTGGGAAGACACAAGGTCATCAACCCTTCATCAAGAATACCACTTACAAATTTCTTTATCAAACATTGCAAGTAATTGGGTAAAATTAAGAAGTAATAAAAAGTAATGTTAGTTATATATATATACATGCTTCTTCTTGTTTCAACTTTATGATGATGATGATGATGATGATGATGATGATGATGATGATGATGATGATGATGATGATGATGATGATGATGATGATGATGATGATGATGATGATGATGATGATGATGATGATGATGATGATGATGATGATGATGATGATGATGATGATGATTTTGATGGCTAGCCCATGGTTGGAGACCTCCAAGTGGTGGCAAGCGGGCACAGAGAGAAACAGCTGCCCTTAAGTTGATAGTGGTTTATATCGCAGAGATTCACAACTAGGGCAGATGTTGATGACCTATGGCAAACTGTCCAACCAGGCCCCTTCAGTGAAAAGCAGACTCAATGGCTCACACTACAGTTCTGCCTAGTAACTGTTGGGGTTACAGAGTAGATTGAGTGTAGCCGACTCGATCACCTCTTTTAAACAAAATACAGGCGAAAACTGACCCCAGCGTCAGTCTTATGTCCCCTTCGGGGGCGAAATGGGAAAGACAGACAGACAGACGGCGACGACGACGATGATGGTGATGATGATGAGATACATGGGCGGTCTGCGTTTTACGCCATAGGCAAAGAAATTAGCTATGCTATTTACTATTTATAGTCGTATATACACATTAGCTCAGCTAAGAATGAGATGACACAGAAAAGGAAATAGTTAAGGAAATTGAATTTCCCATTTACGGGTACTAAGGATTTTTGAAATAGTCTGGCCTCGCTGTGGAAGCATTTTTGCGTTGTTTACGTGCTTCTAAAACAAACCCTATTGTCTCTGGTACAAACGAAGAGTTTATAGCGATAAAGCATAAAGAATTTAGAACAGTATGCGATAATGACATGTAATCAAGTCTATTAAACAGAACTGTGAATTGCGCAGTTGCTAACAATTGCAAGCAAGTGATTCGAATGCTATTAGCACTTAAGAGCCATACTATAGCGACTAATAATATTAGTCATATGGCCATTAGTGTCGATAAATAAGGGAAACCTTCTTACAGTACATGATAAACCAATGCCAAGTAGCTTTACCGTACTGGTTTGCTATTGACAGATAACTTAAGATGTTGGGTCTAGACGCCAATTATACAACAGAATTATGTCTGTCATAGACGTTTCTTTTCTTACAAAAAAAATGAATAATATTTTGTGA
This sequence comes from Cassiopea xamachana, assembly GCA_900291935.2. Lineage (NCBI taxonomy): Eukaryota > Metazoa > Cnidaria > Scyphozoa > Rhizostomeae > Cassiopeidae > Cassiopea > Cassiopea xamachana. The sequence continues at coordinate 14,122,776 of OLMO02000277.1, read as the reverse complement.
TTCAATTGCAGGGGGTCATATTGCAATTTTTGAAATTTTTCACCCCTCATGGCATTTTATAATGACACCCCCTCACCATTTTAGCAAAATGTGGCCACCATCACTATCAGCAAAATTTTCGCTGTCATTTTCATCACATTACTCATGAGGCAACTTCCTATCAAACACTTTGCAACCCTGTCAGGTAGTACACTGTCTACCACTCCATCCAATTTTCACTAAACACCATCTGGTGGGATCAACTCTTCTACTTCCTTCAGAGTCGTTGCGATTTTCCCGGCAGGTCGTTCTTTTACCACCCCTCCACTTTATGAAAATCTAGAAAAATTTCCATCCCCACTGCTAATTCGACACCCCTACAACTAAGCTTAAAAGAGTATAAGAAACATAAGGCTGAAACATGGAAAAAGTTAAGAAACATGGGCAAGGTGAGTTTTAAACAATGACTTGAACAACTGTTTTCACAAGCAAATTTGAATATTGAAAAAATATTCATATTGAAGAAATACCCAGCGGCCCTGCGTAGGTTTGATATTATTCTCAAAAATTGAAGGGAATATATGTTTAATTGATCACTATTCCAATATATCTTTAAAACAATGCATGACACATACTTTTTTATAATAATACTTAATTTTTAAGAAGGGGTGGGAAAGTTGTCCTGGAGAAATCACGTGTTACAAAATCTGAAGGCTTACTTCATATTTCATGTTATCACAATCTAATGGGCAATGTGTGTGCAGGAAGAGATTGAACTTTCCAGTATGCAGGGACGCCGGAACAATAGTAAGGCAGGAGGGGTAGAAGTTTGGAAATGGGCACTGGCACTGATTATGACGTCGTAATGATATCAGAATTTGAAATTTTCAAAAACATATGGTCCCAACCATTGTTGCATTTTGTAGCAAGTCATGAAGTCCTAACGATAAAAGAAAATCAAGTCTGAGAGAAGAATGAATGTAAGAAGAAAATGTGAAAAAACTAGTTAATCAGTAGACAGCATAAGAAGGGCACTTTTGCCCCCTTGCCTCCGCTTTTTGAGGGCAGGGGGTGCGCTGCCCCCTTCGCCCCCGTGCTCCGGTGACCCTGCCAGTATTTTACAAAGTCCAAGGTTGTGCTCAACCAAGATTTCATGAAGTCTCTACTTAGCTACAAAGGTAAAATAGCAACAAAAGTTACTTACAAAAAATCTCAGGGGTTGCAAAAAGCTGGCATCCTGTTGCCCAGAGGTAGCATTTACCACCCCATGCCACCCCATGGCTACGGGCCTGTTGTGAGCCTTAGGTTACTTTAAAATTATTCTCAAGCATCGAAGGTGTGACAGCGTCTGAAATTCAAAGGATTATGTTCCAATTTATTTATGTCTTGCTTTATCATAACAGCAAAGTAAAAGTGGAGAAGAATAACGAACATTGAATCGTGAGAAAGTTCATCTAAAAGCAGTACTATTGCTCAAATACACAAATATTCTAAATCTTGATGACACTTGAGCTTTGCATTCGTCTTAAATTATTCTTAAACTTCAGCGATTCTGAGCTTGAATATTCTTATCAACTTTATTCTTATAACTAACATTGCTATCCGAATGTCATATTATATATTCTGTAGACGGAGCAAAGAATGGGCAGATCCTGAACTTATGACACTGTAATACTCCTGTGATGATTTTTTTTTCTGTTCACCAAGTAGCCATTGTAGGCTACCTATTATCTAGCGAGGTTTACAATTGTAGTATTTAAATTTTGTATTAATTATATGAAGTTTCCACAAAAGTGTGCAATCAAGATAAAAGCGCAACATTTTGCAACATAAAAGGATGGCATAGAACAAGCAGGGTTGTAGTGCTAAAATTCTTGGAATCGTGCAAGGATAACTTTAATTCATTCATCGATTTTCTACTTGACACCAAATGAGTGTCATGCAGCAGCATTATCTTTTATTATGCACAATTACATTGAAATCAGTTCGCAGCTCTATAGTAATGTAGAAAAAGTTAAGTACAATTTGGAGAGCTCATTGAGAATCACCAACACTGAAGGGCAACCCTTATTACATACACTTTTTTATAAGGCTAAAGTTCATAAGAATATAGAGACTCAAGCTCGCTGAAAACTAAGAATAATTTAAGAACAATGCGAGGCTAAAGCTTCATCAATACATAAAGAGTTTTTCTATCACAGTTGTAATACTATTTCAGATGTACAAAATATAAACACTTACTTAGTTTTATGATGTTGTAAAACATCAACAAGGATTGGAATATATTCCTTAGTTTTTTAGGCGAAGTTACAACTTTGGTATTTAAGAATAATTTAAGAATAATTCTGGGCTCAAAATCAGAAAAATGTAAAAATATTAAGGCTCGGAAAAAGCTAGGTATTTTTATAAGACAAAGAGTGTACTTGAAATCAATCAATCAGTTCGTCAATCATTCAACTTTAATCAATTAATCTTAATCAATCAATCAATCAATCAATCAATCAATCAATCAATCAATCAATCACTCAATAAGGTGGTATTCAAAAGGGAGTTGAGCCCCTCAGAATCTTCTACATATATAACAAGGGGAGCTGGGCCCCTTTAAGGGATGGACTGACTAAATACTTCGACCCTAGCACAATTTGACTAAACCGGTCCATTAAGTCTAGAATGCCTAAATTGGTGAGAAGAAGTATTGAAAAAGACTGCAAAATTCTGGTAAATCCACAGTTTTAATGCCAGTTCTTTCATACATATGTTACGAAGTTTTTCCATAGTCAGAATTTAAACACTTTCACCACTTCACGCAACTGGCTCTTTGGGCATTCGCCCGCATGGTCCGACCGGCCAGTTCTCCCCGGATCCAGAGCTGGACTTTGGGGGTCCATAAGTGTCTTTTCCATGTAAAACGCTTCTTAACGCTATTGTTTGTTATAGGAAACATTTTTGTTTTGGGGGCATGACTTCCCGGCCCCCTGGATTCAGTTCAGTTCAGTTCATTTAATTTTAAAATTCCACATCATACAATTACAAGCAAAATTAATAAAGAAAATACAGAATACTCATAAAAGATTACAGCATACAGAAACTAACAAGCATAAAGAATTATTGTATAAGGGAATTTCTTAAAGGAGGAGCTCTCTCAGTAGCTAAACTAATCGAGGAGAGAGCACCCCCTGATGTTAAAAGCCTATATAATCATTTCAATTCATGTCAATATAACAGGAGTTTGGTTGAAAAATCTCAAGCAGATTAATTCCAAACAGATTTTAATTTGCTTGATAATTAATAGAAAACAAATGAGACTTCAGTTTAGAGCGAAAATTTGCACTTGAGGGGGCTTGTTTGATCAAAGTGGGGATATCGTTCCTGGATTTTGCACCTGCGTATCTAATAGATCTTAAACCATATAGCAAGGTATTTTCTTGAGTCATAAAAATATCACCTTTGGAAGCCT